>OU015772.1:22360463-22898739 GCA_907173295.1 Fagus sylvatica
ATGCAGGGGTAAGCATTTCTCTATTATTTGGGAAAATACTAAAATTATTACTGATTTGATTACAAAAGGCTTACAAATTAATTGAGTTGCCACTTCAAAAACTTAATAAATAAATAAACGTCTAAATATATATATATATATATATATATATATATATATATATTTTTAATGATTGATGAATATCAATTTGTAAGCTAGATTTATTAAAATTTGCAATATATTTAACTTCACTCCTATAATTAATTTCTTTCCCCATTCCCAAATGTGTAAATTTTAAATGAATTACTTTCCTTAAATGACAAGATGCTTTTCAATTTCACCACTGGCAATTTTGTTAGACTAAAGTGTAGTTTACACTTTACACTTTAAATTTTGGGATAATCATAAGTTTTTCCGTAAAGTTTCAAATTTTTGGATTAGCACCCCTAACGTTAGGTAGCATTTGAAAATAAATAAATAAATCGGTCCATACCTTAATGAGCTGGAGATTAAGTGCCAGTTAAAAACGGATAAGGATCCTCTCCATTTGGAAATCTCTCCATTTGTCCATTTCATGGTCCAGATTTTATTTCACAAATCTAACGATATACAGACTGCCTTGTCATTTAAAATTTTAAATGACGTGGTAGTCTGTACACTGTTAGATCTGTGATATTTAATCTGGACCATGAAATGGAGACTCTCCATTTTATTTCAAATGGAGAGGATCCTATTCCGTTAAAAACATAAATAGAATTTAATCTCATTTGTCAAATTGTCTCCACTCATTCACTCCACCTTTTGGGTTTGCACGCTGTGCAACAATCTGGAGAGGCTCATCGCAGTCACAAGCATCGTCTCGACCTCAGGCCAATATGATCGGATCTGTTCATATCTAGTCAATCGATCTTGCTAGTGATGTGGATTTTGGGGTTAGTTGTTTTATTTTCAGGGTATGAGTTTGAATAGATGGGGTTGTTATGATGCTTGATTTGGATTGGCTGGGCAAGATTGAGCCTACGTTAATACTGTCATCCAAATTTTTAGAAAATGTGATTAAGCATAAGGGCCGGCCCTAAGTTTGGGTTTGCCCAAACCCATCTCAAGTTTTGTTGCTCACTTACCATTAAATATTTATAAAACAACATAAAAAAGTCTAATTTTTATTTATTTATGCAAAATCAAGATTACATTGTGATTTTAGCTTGAATTACATATAAAAAAAAAGAGACAAAATGTAATTCCAATTATGGTTCTTTATAATTAGCACTATCCAACTTAAAGAAAACAACTTCTCCTTGCATATTTTTGAAGCATATTCAATAAAAAAAAAAATCCAAACTAATATCTATTTAATATTATTATATGTCTAATAGTTTTTTAACTAAAAAATTCCTTAGTGTTAATAACAAATATATATATCACAGTTTTACAAACCACAACAAAAGTATTACAAATAGTAAATTAAAAGTCATAAACATCCATCAAATAAACACGTAACCACATTACACGACAACACAAAACAATAGCTTGCCCCGTTACCCCCACCAACAAAAGTACATAGCTAGTGGCTGCATCCATGTGCAGATAAAATTTTCACACAAATTAATAAATCACACAGTGGAGACCGATCTCATTCACACAAATATACTAAAACACATCACAATTATGTATACTAATAAAAAAATTTATTTTATGTACACTCTTATTTATTATTATTTTTTTGGGGTCATTTGTTGCCCCCTTGGGGGTTGCCCAAACCCAAGGGCTTGTGAGGCTTACCCACGGCCGGCTATTTATTAACTGCGGTGATACATCATGACTACGTTGGTGCTTGATTTTGATTTTAAGAAATGTGATACATCATGATAACTTAATTGCCTAATATGATTTTGGGAAATGTATCACCCTGTTACGATGCTTGATTAATGGAAAAAGAGAAGCTTGATTCTCATTAGGCCAAGCACCTGCAAGCAACTGTATGAAGGGAAGCAACCAGAGGAAAAGAGGAGAAGAAAAAAAAAAAGAAGAAGAAAAAGAAGAAGAAAGAGAAAAAGAGTGTTAAACCCTGTCATTTTTCTTGACATAGGGAAAATGATATAGTTTTAATCCCATGTACGGAAGGGATTAAATCCAAACACTATATAATGTTAGGGGCGTGGATTCAAATTTTGAAACGACATAGGTATTCATCATGGGAATTTTTTAATTCAAATGACTTAGTAAAACTTTGATTGTTCATTTCAAAAAATTCTAGAGAATTACAATTCCTATTAACATTTCAATACCTATGAAACACGAGAGTTACATTTACCATCTTTTAGGCAAAAAATGTAAATTTTCGAATATTATGTAGTTGTGAGAATTAGTAATATACTAATATGACATTTAAAAAAAAAAATGCATCAGCACTGACAAAGTTTTTTTTTTTGATCAGTAAATAAGAAAATTTTATTGCCAAAAGGAAGAAAAAGGTACACAGGGAGTGTACAAAACAGAAAAAAAAAAAAAAAAAAAAAAAAAAAAAAAAAAAAAAAAAAAAAAAAAAAAAAAAACCCCTCAGGCCTTACAATAACTCTAAGAAATCTAAAGTAGAAGAAAAAGAGACAACACCAGCAGCCTTAGACCAGTCCAGAAGAGTGCGAAGGACTGTCCCTTTAACGTCCATCAGATTTCTTTCCATCCCCTCAAAACTTCTAGCGTTCCTCTCCCATCAAATACACCAAAACACACAATGAGGAACCATATCCCACACCTTTCTAACTCTGATACTATGGCAGCTGTCACCCCAGCAATATAACAGATCTAACACCCCACCTGGCATCACCCATTGGAGACCAAAGATACTGCACATAAAAGACCAAAGCTCCCTAGCAACTGGGCAATGCAATAGCAGATGAGAAACAGATTCACCATTCTCCTTACACATGCAACACCAATCCAACACCATAACATGCCTACGCCTCAAATTATCAATGGTTAAAATACGCCCCAATGCAGCAACCCACACAAAGAAAGCCACACGCGGAGGAGCATTGGTTTTCCAAATCCTCTTCCAAGGAACTACTATACCAGCACTAGGTAATAGGTTTTTATAGTAGTGTCTCACCCGGAAACCGTCCTTAGAAGACCCTCTCCAACACATCCTATCCTCCCCATGCCCTTTAACCGAACTCGAGGGCAGCACCTCCAAAAATGAAGCTACATCATCGATCTCCCAATCTTGCACATATCGAATGAAATCAAAGTCCCAAGACACACTCCCATTGTGAAAGTGCAGATGGTCCTTTACACGGGCTGCCTTATTTCGAGCCAGGTAGTATAACCCAGGAAACCCCTCCTTGAGACTACACGTCCCATACCAAATATCATTCCAAAACCTGGTCTTAAAACCATCCCCCACTTCAACATGCACATGCCTAGCAAAATGCCCCCAATCTTTTCTAATATGCTTCCAAAGGCTGACCCCATGAGGCCCATTCACCTCCCTAGTAGTCCAATCCCCCTGCAAACTACCATACTTAGAAAAGATAACACTCCTCCAGAATGCATCCGTCTCCGTCCCATACCTCCAATGCCATTTCCCCAATAGAGCTCGATTAAACACTCTTATATTCCGAAACCCCAGACCACCAGATTTAAGAGGTTGACATACCTGATGCCAATTAACTAGATGGAACTTCTTCCCGTCGCCTATGCCACCCCACAAGAAGTCCCTCTGAATTTTGTCAATACGAAGAGCAACCGATGAAGGAAGAGGAAATAGAGAGAGATAGTAGGTTGGAAGGCTGGAAAGAGTGCTCTTGATCAAAGTAACCCGACCCCCCTTAGAGAGGTACATACGCTGCCAGCTAGCCAACTTCCTTTCCATCTTCTCAATAATAGAATCCCAAATCGATTTAGACTTAGCCTTCGCTCCCAAGGGAAGACCCAAGTAATTTATAGGCAAACAAACTGTTTTGCACTCCAAAATGGCCGCCAACCTATCCAATTCAAGCACATTACCCACTGGAGCCATTTCAGACTTGTTGAAATTAATCTTCAAACCGGAAATAGACTCAAACCAAGTGAATAAGAGCCGCAGATTAAAAATGTGAGCTGGATTAGCATCAGAAAAAATCAACGTATCATCCGCAAATAGAAGATGGGACACATGCACCATATGATGATCCCTAGACCCCACCTGGAAAGTCGACAGGAGACCTCATTCCACTGCCTTATCCATCATTCTACTTAATGCCTCCATGACCAGGACAAACAATAAGGGGGAAAGAGAATCCCCTTGGCGAATACCACGAGAACTCCCAAAGAACCCTTCCGGGCTGCCATTAATAAGGATTGAGAAACGAACGGTGGAGATGCAGTATGAAATCCACCGACGCCACTTCAAAGGAAAACCACACCTCTCCAGCAAATAAAGGAGAAACTTCCAATTCACATGATCATAAGCCTTCTCCACATCCAACTTACAAATGACCCCCGGATGGGCACCCTTCAATCGGGAATCTAGACATTCATTAGCGACCAGCACCCAATCCGTAATTTGGCGACCTTGAATAAACGCATTTTGAGAAGGAGATATAACCTTAGCCAAAACCACACTCAGCCGGTTAGCTAAGACCTTGGACAAGATTTTATACACACTACCCACCAAACTTATGGGCCGGAAATCCTTTACCTCAATTGCATTAGCCTTTTTCGGGATAAGCGATAAGAAAGTAGCATTTAAGCTGCGAACAAAGGAGCCATACTCATAAAATTCGGAAAAAACAGCCAAGACATCCCCCCTCAAAATAGGCCAGCAAGCATGGTAGAACGACATGGGGAAGCCATCCGGATCGGGAGCTTTATCACCATTCATATTTCTTACCACTTTACTGATTTCTTCCTCCTCAAATGGTCTTTCTAACCAAGAGGCCTCTTCCGAAGATATGGAGGAGAAGGGTAAGCCATCCAAAAACGGTCTACATGTGATATCTTCAATATATAAATGCTGGTAAAAACCTGAAATCTCAGCCCTTATAACATCCTGATTTGTAGAAAGAACACCATTAATGGAAAGTTGGCGAATAAAATTGTGGCGTCTATGAGAATTGGCAACTGTATGAAAATACTTGGTATTTTTATCACCTTCCTTTAACCACTTCACCCGAGATTTTTGCCGCCAACAAATCTCCTCCAAATATATAGTCGTCTCAATCTCACTGATCAAACGGGTTCTCTCAGTTTTCTCTGCTTCAGATAACACCCTGCTTTCCCCCAAAGTCTCCAACTCATGCAAAGAAAGAAGCAGCTTCTGATATTTGAAATGAACATTGCCAAATTCATTCATATTCCACTGCTTCAGATCCACCTTCAAAGCTTTCAGCTTACTGGCTAGAATCTGGCTTGGGGATCCTGGGAAGGAATAGGAGGCCCACCAATCCTTAACCCGGTCTACAAAGCCTTCCACCTTGAGCCACATATTTTCAAACCTAAACGGAATTTTCCCCCTCACTATTTGACCACAATCCAGCCGAATAGGAAAATGATCCGAAAGCAACCGAGGCAACCTGTGTTGGTTAACAAGGCCAAAATGATCAACCCAAGTCGGGGAAAATAAGAACCTATCAATCCTGGACATAGCTGGAACATCCCTGTTATTGGACCATGTAAACAATCCACCTTCCAACTGAATATCCATCAACCCACATTCAGATTTAAAATCATTAAACTCATGCATAGCAGAATTAAAAGACACCATACCAGATTTTTCACGGGGGAAACGAACCACATTGAAATCACCCCCTATACAACAAGGAGCATCCCACCAACTCAACAAGCCTGACAGTTCCTCCCAGAGAAGACCTCTCTCACTGTCCAAGTTAGGACCATACACTCCTGTGAAAATCCATTCGAACTGATCAATAACATTTCTGAATTTACAAGACAGCGAATAATATCCTGCCGCTTCATCCACCTTCTCAACTACCCTCTTATCCCACATCAACAGGATCCCCCCAGCAGCTCCATTCGATCCCAAACTGATCCAATCAACATGTTGGTTACCCCACAAAGATTGAATCACTTTACGATCGATGGCTGCCAATTTAGTTTCTTGAAGACAAATAATATCGGCCTTCCACAGTTCTGAACAGATTGCGCAAACGAAGACGCTTATCTTTATCATTCAACCCTCAAACATTCCAGGATATAATGTTTAAATTCATAATGACAACATCATAACCCTTTCCCTGGAATTTCTACGACTACCAGATACCTTAGAATCATAGTTGACTGAGCTCACCAGACCCCTTAGCTCTCTCAGTCCCCTGCTAGCTGACTGACTACCTCGGTGCTGGCTGGGTGCTCTGGCCCTCGGCTGTGGTCGTCGTAATTCAATTTTTTGAAGGAGACTGATGACCTCTTCTTCGTACCCTTCGTAGGATGCCCCAACCAACTCCCCAAATGCTTTCATCTGGTCCATAACCCAATCAGAGGGTGGGTTCTGGTAAAATCCAACTTTGACTAGCTCCTCCGTGGATGGAGGGTTGTTTTCGACACACGGCCAAACCATGGAAATGGGTTGGATCACCATCAGTTCCAAATTTGGCATTAGTACCAACTCAGACCCACAGGGAGCAGGATTCGAGTCAGTGACCCCATCAACATCGGAAAACCCCTTGACCGGAGTGGAATTTGGTCCACCACCCGTGAAAACACCCCATAAAGAAGAAATACCCACCCGAGACACCGGTGGAGGAACAAAGTCTTGGAGCACCAAGCGCCGTCCTCCGGTCAACTGGAGAAACCACCGCGTCGGATGAACGACCTCGGCCCAAGAAGTATCTTGCCTCTCGATCTCGCCTCGACAGTCCATCTCTCCACGACCAGTACCACTCCCCTCAACCTCTGCCTGACCCGCAACCCCCTCGCAAGTCAACGTCAGAGCCAACTAATCTGGGTTGGCCATCAATATATTGGACTCAACCCGGATTGAGTTATTGGGCTGCTGTGGCTTTAAAACGGGCCCAGTAGCAAATGATGTCTCAGAAGGCCCACCTACCTCAAAAGTGGACCTAGTCTTGGAGCCCACTAATACATTGACATCCATCGGCCCTTTATGGCCCACCGGGTCCACCGTATGTAATTTAGGCACCCATTTATCACGTGCAATTGCACGTGATTGAACCTCACCCTTATCCTCAGCTTTGGAACTCCATGATACGCGCCTTTTCCCAAGCTCAGAAATAGTGATAGTTAAGCCTTTCCCCAATTTACGTTGCTGGTTGGGAAGATTTTGGTTTGGGAAAAATTGTAACGGATGCCGAATCTTTCGTTCTAGCGTAATTTTAGGAAATGTTTGAACGTTTGAATCAATTGCCAAACTTACAGCTGAGCCCCGAATCGAATCTGAAACCAGCGGCGCCACCGGCTTCGATATCGGACTGTTTCCCATCTGTCGTCAGGGCCCTTGAACCAACAACGCCAGCATACGTTCTCTTCTCAGCCAAATCATTGG
This sequence comes from Fagus sylvatica, assembly GCA_907173295.1. Classification (NCBI taxonomy): domain Eukaryota; kingdom Viridiplantae; phylum Streptophyta; class Magnoliopsida; order Fagales; family Fagaceae; genus Fagus; species Fagus sylvatica. Next base: position 22,367,944 of record OU015772.1, read on the forward strand.
TATACTTAGGCTTCTCCATACCATCAGTTATGGGTTTTTACTGCCTGGGCTCTTGCTGGGATCCGTGGCCATTGTTATGGTCTGGAGACAACAGCAACTGTAACTCCTTCCCAAAACCACGCCACCCACTTTGTTTTCTCCCTTCCGGGATCACCACTCTTCCCCTACTACCGCCCCTGCCACATTCAGTAAACTCTAAATATCGCCCATAATCATTGCTGCATCTTCTACTCACATACGTTTTCCCACTCTCTCCTCTAGTCCTCACGAAAGCTTGGTCTTGTTCCCTGACAATGTTCTCTTCAACACATTGGCCTAGCCATTTGGTGCCAGCCAATCCCAAATATATGATTCGCACATACTTCCGACCACTCTCCGATATCTGTACCTGCTTCGAACCGGTGCCATTTAATGACAAATCAAACCGCTTTGATTCAATGTGGAAACTCCGTTTCCCTCCCATCTGAAACTTACGTCAAAAACAGTAATATGACAATTAAATTTAATCTTTCACATTATTTTCTCCTTTACTAATAGTTAATTTAGAAAAAAAAAGAAGAAGAAAGAATTATTTATCTTTCAAATAAGGTGTTGATCAGTTGATGTTCATCTATGTTTAGAAGGGTCTTTTATAATTTAAAAATGATCCATAATGATGAAATTATTAATTCTCCAATTACTTAATGAGTTTGTACATGATTATATATCTTAAATAATTAAATTTTATCCTTTTAAATAAGGTTCTCTAAAATAGGATTTAATTCAAAATTTAAATATATTCAAACAATAAAGCTGTCAACTCTTAAATGTTCTAATTCTTTTGATTTAAACTCTCAAGAATCTCTAAGTCTTGAGATATGGATTCTTGGTGACCAAGCAGGTTGCAAGCAATTAAATGTTGGAACAAGTGATACGATTGAGAGATTCGAATCCAAATTTTCCTTATAAAGTATAAAAGAAACCGGATAATTCTATTGAGTCGATACTCTTGATTATTGTTGAGTTACAATTAAGGCGGATTTTTATATAATTTACATAAACTAGTCCTAGATGGGTCATGGCCAGAAAAAGTTCTGGGTAGCCCAAGAATTCCAACCTTGCCACATTGAACCTGTTTGATTGTGTTAATAGTGTTCATTCCAACGCCACATTTTAAGGCCCTATCCAAAAGAAATTCATAGTAGATTTGCAAGAGGACCCATATTATTCAATGCTAACATTCCTCTAGTTAAGTGTCTCCCAAAACCTCTAGTTATATTTCTACAGTCTAAAAGAGAAGGATAACAAGGGAAAGCAGCTGACTGGTATCAATTGAATTTTGGGCAAGTCCAACTCACAAAAAACCATGAATTTTGGTTTGGATTGGCCCAAGTTGGCAGCCATTGACTATGGTTACAGACGAGTTAGCATGCATGGTTTGTAGTAATATTAGTAGTTGTGGCTGCAGGTGTAACGCCCCGAAATTTTCGATTCAATAAATCCTTATTTAACTCGCAATAAGAAATTTCTAAGACAAATAGGTCTAGTTTCAAAAATCAAATCACAAGATAATTCAACTAGTCTCCAAAAATAGTCAAATAATCCAAACTCCACAAGATTAAATCCTCACAAAAACATTCATCTTAAATCAAAACTTAGAATCCTCACAAAAGAGTTCCTCAAGATTAGCTAAATGCTGGAGATCTCAATAGTAGTCCACCGGTAATAAATGATCACGTACTAGCAACCTTTCCTCACTATGGATCTGAGCAGCTACTCTGAAAAATATAATAACAACGGGGATGAGCTAAAAGCCCAATAAGTGGTATTCACACACTACCATCGAGGGGTAACAAAAGGAACTGGATTTATATGAAGCAAGGAGTAGATAGGGTAATAATAGAGGTGGTTAACAATGAATTGGTAATTCCAGAATATTTCAATATAAGAATTTAGGCAATAAATGAGACATGATAGTTAGAGATACAAATTGGTTTGGAATATTATAAGCATAGCAGGGTATAATCACAATGTCATAAATACATAATTTAAGAAGCCATGTCCTGTGTATTGCCCCCGCAGGAATAGGGTCACTCCCATGTATTGCCCCCACGGGTAGGGTCACTCCCATGTGCCCCCAGGGTAGGGTCACTCCCATGTATTACCCCCATGGGTAGGGTCACTCAAAATTTGCTCAACATCTCATTCTCCACAACATCAATTTCATAATCTAGATTATGGTCCACGTATTGCCCCCATGGACGGGGTCACTGAATTTATTTCATGGCAAAGAATTCAATTAAGGGTACGTACAACATGAACAATTTAGTTTGGCAGAATCAATAGCTCAAGAGTTATGTAAAAATAATTTGATGTTATAACAGTCACTAGCTGTCACAATACAATATGAAGGAAAGATCTCAATGGACTAAAAGCACTCAAGAAAGTATAAATTTATCAAGACAGAGAATTCAATGGGTTTGACAATAATTATGGGGAACGTAAGGAGAGTAATGTGTGAAGTCCCACTTACCTCAATGCACAAACCAATAAGCAAATATCACTCTGCACTAGTTTCGTCACCAAGATCCTCGGAACCTAAGTCAGAGAAACATAATATTTCTAATAAGGACATGTAAAATTCCAAATCTACACTATCACTTAACACGATAAATATTATTAACCTCGAAGATCTGAATATTCATGGTATATTGGTATCCATTACAAATTTAACCCAATACCTAAAACTCATAGTTTAGAAGGTGATTCTCAAATATCCCGTAGCTAAATTTTGGTATCCTAAAGGTGCTTATATTCTACGTACCTATATGTTTCCCACCAGGAATATATACATTGAAGCCCACAGGCAATATTACTCTTGAAATCTTAATATCAATTTTTGCATTATGATGATAGTCTTGATCAAGTTAAGAGTGAAATATGTAGGATTTTCAAGTACAAATTCGGACTACACTATTATAACCATACCATGAATTAATAGTCCCATACCCCACCTACAATAACTTTATCAATACAATCGCATGAAAATTCCATACCCCACCACCTACAGATCACGTCAATGACTTACAACTCAATATATGTAATCAACTCCTAATATAATATAGGTAAGCAAGAGACAATTGAATCCTAATACAACCTATGTAACCAAAAAAAACAGATAGGTAATAGGTAGTAAAGGGGCCGAATGACTCACCTGGTGATGAAGGTGGAGGTTACCAAAGTTAAAGAAATTGGATGAGTTTAACGTGTAAGGGGAAGAGAGGGAGAGAGGCTGTAGGGTTTTCTACTAACAAGGAGAAACATAGGTTTATATATATCCCTTAGGGTGTCTAGGGTTTGATGGGATTATATTAGGAAAATATAATTATTATTTATTCTTTAATAAAATCTAAACCTAATTACAATTATTCTATTTTGTTTTATTTTATTTTATTTTTCATATATTACAGCAGGACCTAGTTTCACTAGAATCCTCTTTTTTTTTTTTCAATAAGGGAGATGATAATTTGAACCTTGATTCTCCTCATAAATAATAGCAGACATAATTTCACTATGTTACAAGACTTTTTGACAGTTCCACTTGAACTTTAGTGCTGAGAGGGGTGATGTTATTTTTTTGCTTCATTGGAACTAAAGAAAACGATACTTTGTGTGGGATAGGATAAAGTAATTGGAGGTGATGAGGGTGAATGTGGTGGGAGAGGGTCAGAATAAATTGCAAGGGTGCAACACTACAAAAAATTGGGTTTATTTCGACCCATTTATTTCGAGGGTTCATTAAAAACCCTCGAAATAAGTCTGGAAAAAGCGCGCGGAGAGAAATACATTACACCTATTTCAACTGTCATTAATAAACCTTCGAAATAAGCATAAAAAAAAGAAAAGAAAAAAAGAAACTGACTCAATTGTGCCATGCTATTTCAACGGTCACTAATGAAATCCTCGAAATAAGTATTAAAAAATAGGAATTGGGGCTTTCTTACTTCGACGGTCACTAAAAGCTTCGAAATGGTTAAAAAAAATGCATGGCAAAACATAACAGATAAAGCCATAAAATCCTAAATCGTATACAGCTTCTTCCTCCTCTTCTTCTTCTTCTCAGTAAAAACTCTCTCACTCTCTAACTGCGGGGAGGCATCAATATATTTATTGCCCTCCCCAATTTCACGCACACCCTTATCCCCCTCTCCCTCCAAAACTTTCGAAACCCACCCAACGCAACTCTTTTCCTTTTTTCCCCTAGGGTTAGGGTTTTGCTACTACTCTGCTCTCCTTCCAGCCCCCTCTTTCCCCCAAAAGAATGGCGAGGTACAGAAGCCGGAGCAGAAGCTACAGTCCTCACCGCCGGAGCAGAACCCCGCCACGTGACCACAAGCGATACGAAGAAGAGCCTCGCGATCGCTACCGTGACAGCAGGTCGTACAGAGACCGTCGCTCACCTGCTCCTTCTGGCTTGCTCGTTCGCAATCTCCCCCTCGACGCTAGGTCTCTTCTACTTCTTCAATTTGTTTTTTTTTTTTTTAATTGCTCCGAATTTCAAATTTCATGGTTATATTTATCTCTCTAAAAAAAATTGAAATATTTATGCTGCTTTTGAACTATGGTGTTCAGGCCAGAAGATCTAAGGGCTCCGTTCGAGCGATTTGGTCAGGTGAAGGATGTGTATCTGCCGAAGAATTATTATTCTGGGTATGATTTCTCCGTTCGAGAGATTTTATTTTTCTTCTTGTTTCTTTCAATTGCTTAAATTTCTGGCTTAAATCGATTACTTATGCTGGATTTTGAGCTCAGCTATTCAGATATTGAGCTTTTGATGCGTATTCTATAAGCTATTTTTCGTAAATTCTGGTTTGACTTGAGCTTATATTATTCATTGATTTTTGCTATTTGAATTTTAGATGAAGAGTAATAAGTAAAGCTGTAATTTTTAGATTTTATGTGGAAAAATTAGGTCCTGAAATGTTTAGATTCTATTGCATTATTTACTTATAAAAAAAAAAAGATTCTATTGCATTATTCAGATCTACTGGCTGAATGATTTAGGGTTTGATGATAGTTTAAAGTTGGGGTTCAGAATCAGAGCTTGATTGTCGAGCTGAAGAAATTGGAGTTGTTTCAATTACTTTGTAGTTTTTGGTGCAATGGTGTGTGTATCTGTAAATGGAGATTCTAGAATCAACAATGCCTTTGTTTGTTGTTGTTCAATATAAATGATTAGAATTCAATTAGCAGTTTAAAGTTGTTTGCTTACTTTCTAAGAATTTTTTATAAGTTTTTTTTTTTAAATGTAAATAATAAATACATAGCATTAGAAATTTAAATTTTAATAAAAAATATTTGTGATTAATTCTATTAAATAATTGTGATCTTGTTACTTCTTCTAGGAATATATTGTAATGGCATGAAGTCCTGTGCACATGATATTTGAATTATGGTCTAGGGTTCCCAAAAGGAAATTTTTGCAGAATTCTATGTCACAGTAAATACTAAATAGCATAGCTGAATCAGCTGATAGAACAGCTTTTTTAATTTCCTTTTCCAATACTGAAAATCAAACTGACTAGTTCTGCTCTATCCATTAACTATTTCATCAAACCATTTGCTGTATTATCCTCTAAAGTTATAAATGGCAAAAATATGGTCATGTCATTGCAATTACATTATGCATATTGTTAAAACAGTCCACCCTCTATGTTATGTATTAGGAGGAAATAGATATGTCCTGCTTTTTAGGAGTGGATCAGTCCAAGTGATAATTGATAAACAACCCCTAGCTAATTCTTCATTTCTCTGCTTACCCTCAATTCTTCCTTTCTCATTCACTTACATTCTAGTTCTGGTCACAGTTTTATATGATGCTTATTTTTCTAAAACAAAATGATCTTGCCAGAGGCTCCTGAGTATGCTGCAGAGAAAAGTACTGAGGGTTCTGTCAACCGAGGTAACATAAGATCTTAATGTTCCTTTCCTTCTTCTTGTATCTACACTATATCACTAGAATAAATAATTAATTCATGGGTTCTTCAGATGCTGTGCTTGAAAGAGTTGAAACTCAGAAGAGGATATCACTAATCAAGGCATGGGAAGAAAGTGAAAAATCAAAAGCAGAGAACAAGTAAGAGTTTTTTTTTTTTTACTACTTGTAGTTCCTTCAAGCATTTGTGGAGAGAGGTCATATCTATATTGCCTTATTGTTAGTGAGAAAAAAATCCATAATAAGTGATAATGATGAGTTTCTGTTTTGTTGAAAAGAAGGAAAAAAAAAAAAAAATCATTTTTACTGTAAATAAGGTCTGTGATTTGCATTATTAATCTTGGATGCGTAACAAGTTGGAAATAAGGTGAAACCACAGCAATAGCTACCATAGAAAATCATAAGCAAGCTTTTAATCAAAACCTGTAGCATTTCAGCAAATTTGACCCCTGCATATCATAATAATTATCCAGCGTTGTCCTGCCATTTTGTGTGAATATATTGGGCTTGAATAAATACTTAATTTTCCAAACTAATTTGCACCATTGCAATTGGAATATTGATATTTGACAAATCCTGTTTGGGCTCCAGAGGTAAAAATTGATGTGTAAGATTATTTTAATGTGCAAAAATACATTGGAGTGAATCATGCTTCATCAAACCCTATTCTTAGCTCACCTAAAAAACCTATGCATGATGTGCCTTTTCCAAGAAAATTTCATTTTCAGAACATTCAACATCCATGTAACTACAACTTTCAGAATATTTAGCACCCAAGTGATATTTATTGCCATTATTAAATCATAGATGAAATTAATTGGCTTTGAAAGCAACTTTGTCAATATTTGCATGACATGGAACTTTAACTGAATCAATATATCTTATATGCATGACAAAACATAACATATTTGTCTGCTTTGGAGTTAAATTGAGTTTTCCCCCCTTTTTTGATTAGTTCTCATAGCTTGTTACTTCTATGTTAGAAAATCACATTATATTTTATAGTTAAATTTTTCTTTTGATATAATTCAATGTGGATTTTGCATACTGAAACCATGTTGAAATTATTGATCAGGGCTAAAATAATTGTGATCACTAATGGTCACTAACGGTCACTAATGGTCTTTTTAAGTAATGGAAAATCTTTCTAATGTACTTGTTATTTGGTGCTACATGACTATATGAGGCATTTTTGTCACATTTTTTTATTGTTTAAGGCTTCTAAACCTTTAGGGATCATGAAGAGTACAACCAGCCGTACTCAGCTGACAATGCAGCTAACATCTGAGGCCAGTCACCTGTCCTCATCTGTTTCCGGCGTCATGAAATTGCTACCCTCAATACTTTCTTCAAAATATTGTTTGAACTATTTAATTGGTTACTATTTGTGATTTGTGACTTGTGAGAACCAAAACTGCTTGTATACTTGTATTTACTGTGTTATTATTCTACATTTTTTTTTGTTACACATTATGTCTTGTTGAGAGATATCATTGAATAAACAGGGAGGTCACATTATTTTTTTTGGGCAAGGACAGCATTTTAGGTGGCTGCTAACAGGTGAATTGATTCTCTATTTGGTAGTTCTTTTAGGCATTTAATTTCCGTAGATTTTTAGGATGCATTTCAAAGTATATGGAGAAAGTACTTGGACTTTTCATATTTTCATAGACTGAAAATTGAAGTTCTAAATAGTTCTTTTCAAACACTTACATCTAAACAAGTCATAATTTGTGAGGACTTATTTATGTTTCAAACTTTAGGATTTGATTCTTTATCTCGAATGTGGTTTGAGATCATTTGTTTGCATGGTGCCATTCTCTCTAGTTTTGTACCATGGTCGATGATATTCCAGAGTTTTGGTACAAATGTGGTATATTGCTTGTATATTTGGTATAGGTCCCTGCTCAATGAATTTTTATAGAAAAAATAAAAAAACTTTATCGAGGGTTATGACCCTCGATAAAAACAAAATTACTTATTTCGAGGGTTGTGACCCTCGATACAAGTAATATTTGTGAAGTATCCAACACTCTTTATCGAGGGTTATAGCCCTTTTTATCGAGGGTTATGACCGTCGATAAAGATAAAATACTTTATTCGACCTTTGTTTAGGCCGTCGAAACATCTTTTTCGACGGTGTTTCTATCAACGCCTTTCGACGGTCATCTTGACAGTCGAAATAACCTTTTTCGAAGGTTTTTAATACTTATTTCGAGGGTTTTGACCCTCGGAAAAAGTCGTTTTTTTTGTAGTGCAAGGAACACGTATTGTCCACAATGTGAGTGAGGAAGCCAATAAGGGGACAAGGGGGGGAGATAGATAGGTACCGCGTTCCAAAACTTGCAATTTTTGGAAATGCAATTAAAGATTTTTCTTTTTATAGCCACTTGGGCATGGTTTTTAGTTGCTTAACTTGCAAGCAATTTCACTTCTTAATTTGCTGCAATAGTCAAGAGTTCACATTGCGAATAATTATTAATAATAATTTTCTTTTTGTGGAAATTAATCAAAATTTTATGGGTGCCTCATGTTTTGCATGAATTTATGCTTGCCCCAACGAATAAACCAATTTCAAATCCTGTCTCCATGATGAAAAAAAGATAATGCTTTGTTAGTCCTTTATAAAAGTTTTGCCTTTGGCGTTCAAAATTAAAGGGCCAATTAGTAGCCTTATGTCGTGGTGACCTTCAATTTAACCAACTTCTGTCTACCACCGAGCCTTTGGCTCAAGTGGTACCTCTGTGGGAGAGCAACTGGAGACTTAGTCCCCTTTCACTTACTCGTAATAAAAATAAAAAAATAAAAAAAATCTGCCTTGTGGGCTTCTCACATTGTAAAACGTTGAACCAATTCTAAAACAATTACTAGTAGAGTTTGTTCCCCTGGTGGTTATGGGTCATGTGATCACCTCTGGGGTGAAGAAGTTCACTGGTTGGCACAATTATGCTCGTGACAACTATGGTTTTGTCCCCTTTACTAGAGATAGCATAGAATGATGCTATCCCCTGAATGGGGATCGAACTCATACCCTCATAGAAGGATGAGACTTTTTGAGAAGGGGGATTACCATTAGGCCGAATACCCAAGTGGCCAAAGAAAGTTGAATATGTGGTTATAAACGTTAAGCCCTTTTATACAGAAATAGTTTTCTTCCAACTCGGTTTGAAGGAATCTTCTTCCAATCCACTATGTGGCAAGTAAATAGACTATTCACATGTACTTTTAGTCACATGACTTTTTTAATGAGCCATGTGACATTTTCAAATAATACATGTTGATAATCTATTTAATTGATACGTAGTGGGTTGAAGGAGAATTCCTCCAATCCGGGTTGGAGGAAAACTTTATCCCTTTTATAACTACACTTGGTGTTAAAAAAAAAAAATGGTTGTTGGTACTAATTTAATAAATTTTCAGATTATTTAATGATTTTCCATGTGGCCAAATGATAAGATGACAAGTGGACGTGGCAACCCTGGTAAAACGCACACGGTGTGAATAAGGATCCTCTTCATTTCATTTTGAATTTGAGAGATTCCATTTCATGATCAAGATTGATTTGAAATAAATCTATGGCTAAGATGTGCTACATAATTTAAAATATAGAAATTAATGCTAATGAGAGACTTTAACGGATTACTCTTCTATCTAAACTATTGTTAAACCTTACCTAGAGAGAGAGAAAAAAAAAAGCTTAAAACAAAAAGACTGAAACCCCTCCTCTCTTGTACGTCAATGGCAGTCTTTACTTGAAAATCATTTCAGTAAACCCATAATCTATTGAAATCAAACCTAATATCCCTACTCATCAATAAGTAAATAAATAACCTCAAAGCCAATTAAAAGCCCAAGTAAGCTCCTTCAAACCTAGTAGAAACCTAAAGCTCAAACCCACTAAAGATTAAAATTATAGAATAGAACAAATTGATCTTGCTTCTTTGATTTCAAAAGAGTTCGAGCATTCTCGGAATTTTTGAAAAAAATACTTTTAGAACACTTTGGTTTGCATGCGAGATCCCGAAAAATCCAAAGTCAAAATAAGGTAATGAGTAGTGACATACATAATCAAAATCAAGCCCAATAACCGCAAGGGTTCCTAGTCCCACATAGGGTTTGTGTGTGTGTGTGTGTGTGTGTGTTTAAGTAGTTACTCTATGGCTATAAAAGTTAGCCATTTTATAACTACACTTGGTGTTAATAAAAAAATAAAAATAAAAAACCAATAACCCTAAATTCAATTAAAAGCACCGGTAAGCTTCTCTCCAAGGCCAGTTGAAACCCAAAGCTGAAGCCCACTTAAAAATTAAAATACCAAAGCCAGAAATTTTATTACAATAAAATACCAAAACTAGACTGAAGTCCATAACTCACATCCAATGCCTGATAGTTTACATTGTAAAACCATATGAAATTAAACAGCACTGCTAAAGCAAAGCGCTTATTTTAAATTACACCTATAGCATCCAGGTTTAAAAGCATAAATACATAAAAAGGGGTAAACAAAAAAGAATGAAATCTTACTGCAATTTCACTCCTTTCTTTCCGACAGCATCAACACATTTGTTAGCGTCCCTAAAATAGTGCTTTATCCTTGTTTGAGGAATCCTTTTGATTAGTTCCCTACAATCATCAATCAATGGAGAATTACAAATAAACTGAGCAGAGTTGATGCGAATGCTCTTAGACCCCTACGAAATCCCTAACTTCCCCTTATGGCAATAATAACCTACACAATATATTTTAAGAATTTTGACATAACGCACGTTGATAAAATGCTTAGGGATCAATTAACCATAGTGATGTAAAAGGATAATTACATAATCGTGGGGTAGTAGATAGCCTACAACATGTTTTGGTAAAGCAAGTTCATTTAGATATGTTCAAACAATAAAAGACATAGAAATTTTCATAGGGCTGGGAACTAAAGCATATATAGTTCATTTACACATGTTCAAACAATGAGAGACAAACATTTTTGTAAAGCTAGGACTAATAAAATCACAATGACAATGATGATGGTGGTACTATTGTCATCAAGCAAGAAATTGATGACTAATAATAATAATAATAATTAGAATGACATAACGATGACAATGAAATTTATTATAATAATCATCAAATCATATATAATACTAGAAAAATGGAAAGAAGCAGCCATGCACCTAATGATCCGTATTACATGCATAAACAATTATTACCATTTAGCTTTGAAGTTGCCTCTGCAATCTGGCCATATGCACTGCTCCTACCACATACAGCTTATCTTTGAAATCGTTCAAGAACTTGAAACATGAGAATCGACATCACCTCTTCAGTAGTAATGTGCCAAAAACTCCCCAAAAGCCGACAACAAATCCAAAGGCCGCATTATAGCATAAAACCCTTGGGTTATAAATCCATCTTCCTCGTCTTGCATGCCAACTTGTCCACGACCTTTGTTCATAATTGGGTTTTGAGTTGTTTCATCTCCCCAACATTTCTTTGGAAGTGGGAATCCACAGAGATTTGGGTTCCCCTCATATGCAGAGGCATTAATGGTATCGAGTTGACGGCCTATTGGAATTTTGCCTGATAAGTTATTATTCGACAAGTTCAAGAAATTTAGAGAAGTAATACTAGAAATGCTTGAAGGAATTCCACCGCACAACTGGTTCTCAGATAGATCCAAGACTTCTAATGCTTGTAACGTGCCAATCTCTGAAGTGATTCTTCCAGTCAAAAAGTTTCTTGAGAGATTCAAAGAAATTAACCCATCAAGTTCCACAATTTCTCTAGGAATCATACCAGTTAATATATTGCTTGAGAGATCTATTCCTTTTATTAGTCCAAGAGTATTTCCGAACTCATACTCTCTTCCTTTCCACATCCAACTTGCATGGTCATCATAGAGAAGAAACGATCTATCACTCGGGTTTAAGGGATAGTAATGATAGATGGTGGAATATGGACTACTTTTATGAGTAAAAGCAGTAAGATTGTTGAGGCATTTTGGTATACTTCCTGAGATATGGTTTATAGCGAGGTCCAAAAGTTGAAGATTTGTCAGATGACAGAGATGTAAAGGCATGCTTTTAGAGAAGTGATTCGATCGAAGGATAAGGACAACTAAATTTGGATGGCTGCTCCCTAACCACATCGGTATTTGTCCTGACAGGTTATTGTCTTGAAGATTAATAAATTTCAACTCTGTGCAATTCTTCAAGGATGAAGGAAGTTCCCCATTGAAACTATTGTTGTGTAAATCTAGTGTTTCAATCCGAAGTAGGAATCCCATAGATCTCGGAATTTTTCCAAAAAAATAATTGTTTGCCAAATTAAGAATTTCCAGTCCTTTCAAACTGCATCCAACAGTCAGGAAGTTGTCCTGATAATCGGTTATTGGAGAGATCAAGAAATCTCAAATTCCAATTATTGACTGCACATAGGGAGAAGATTGGCCCCAAAAACATATTCTTGGAAAGATCCAATTGTATCGCTTGAAATAAAAATGGTGGTATTTCGCCTTCCAGTTTATTTGAACTTAAGTCTATTTGTGAGGGAAGGGGGATCTTCAATGACAAATTTGGAATTCGGCCACTAACTTGGTTATGAGATAGATTCAAATATTCTACTTGAGAAGAGAAGATCCAATTTGAATTGTAAAGGGTATCTGAAATTCTAGAATTTGAAAGATCAAGCGAATCATAATTCTTTTGAGTTCGAAGCCAATTGAGAAATTGAGGGCCGAGTTGGCAAGATTGAATAGATATGCTTTCTAAATGGAAAGGAGGTACCCAGTCAGAGCTGATTTTGAAAACCAATGAGGGATTATAAGCGAAGTCCAAACTCTTCAATTTTGTGAGTTTTGAGAAGTGGGCTTCAGAAATGATACCTTCCAACGAATTATCAGCAAGATTCAGATACTCTAGCATGGATTGTTTTCCCAGATTTTCAGGTATTGTCCCATTCAAACGATTGTTTTGAAGATATAACACTCTCAATGATGGAAACATTGTGAGATCAGGTAACGATCCCGTGATTTGATTATCATCTAAAAACAAAGTCTCTATTGAGTGGTTTGCACACCCGGTCAAATTATGAATATATCCAAGAAGCTGTCCGCTAAGATTGTTGCTTGAAAGAGACAATGTTTTTAAATTACACATATCACCGAAGGTTTTTGGAATTCCACCTTCAAACTCATTATCAAAGAGAGTGAGACTTGTAAGGGAGTTTATTCTGCTAAAACCATCCGGAATTAAACCTTGAAATTTGTTTCGATAGAGATAAAGATTAACAACACTAGTGTTGGAGTTGAACAACCACTCCAGTACTGAAGATGAAGAAGTGAGACTGTTATCAGAGAGAGCGAGAACATCAAGAGAAGTAGAAGAATTAATAATGGGAATAGGAAAATTGTTCGGAAGATTACAGGAGTCCAAGTATAGGGATTTCAAGTGATGCAACTTATTCACTTCTCGGACTGTATGACTTATTGAATTTGTAAATTTACCATAAAATTGTATCCCGCAAGTGTATAGAATATAAGGTCAAATTAACAATGATAGTTAAGTTTTTGTGTTTTGCTTTTAGTTTCTGAAATTTTAAACAAGAAACTTTTAGTCTCTAAATTTTAAAAAACGAACACTATTAATTCCTCTGTTTAGCTTTGTTAGTAATCTTGTACGTGACTAACTCCTAGACCCATATCCGTATGTATGTCATGCCCAACCCGATAATTATATATCAAATCTACCAATTTTCAATCCACATTCTTAATGCGTATATAAAATTATAAATAGCATTTAAGCATGAGGCTTCAGTGTTTCTCAAAATAAAACACCGGTTCCATGTAAACCCGTGAGACTTTTTGAGGAGGGGGATTACGACTAGGCCGAATACCCGAGTGGCCAAAGAAAATTGAATATGTGGTTATAAATGTTAAGCCCTTTTATACGGAAATAGTTTTCCTTCAACTCGGTTTGAAAAAATCTTCCTCCAATCCACTATGTGACAAGTAAATAGATCATCCATATGTACTTTTAGTTACATGACTTTTTTAATGAGCCATGTGACATTTTCAAATAATACATGTTGATAATCTATTTAATTGACACATAGTGGGTTGAAGGAGAATTCCTCTAATCCGGGTTGGAGGAAAATAATATCCCTTTTATAACTACACTTGGTGTTAAAAAAAAAAAATGGTTGTTGGTACTAATTTAATAAATTTTCAGATTATTTAATGATTTTCCATGTGGCCAAATGATAAGATGACAAATGGACGTGGCAACCCTGGTAAAACGCACACGGTGTGAATAAGGATCTTCTCCATTTCATTTTAAAATTGAGAGATTCTATTTCTTCCATTTCATGATCAAGATTGATTTGAAATAAATCCATGGCTAAGATGTGCTGCATAATTTAAAATATAGAAATTAATGCTAACGAGAGACTTTAACGGATTACTCTTCTATCTAAACTATCGTTAAACCTTACCTAGAGAGAGAGAAAAAAAAAAGCTTAAAACAAAAAGACTGAAACCCCTCCTCTCCTGTACGTCAATGGCAGTCCTTGCGATGTTGCGTAGTGAAATAAAAAGCTTAAAAGTACCAATTTTGTAACAGTCTTCCCCTACTTCACACTCACTGTTACGATATTTTTTTACTCTTTAATTTGTTTGTTCTGTTTTTAATGCATTTGTTTGGTTAATCACTTAATTGTCAATTGGGTTGTGTTCTCTTTTCTTATTGTCTTTTTCTTTTTTTGGGTTTTGTTCCAATTTTCGTTTGGTTGCCGAAGATGAAGGAAAGTTTGTATCTTTAATCTGTTTGGTTGCCACGAAAATTGAGGAAAAATGGAATTTATTTCCCGGGTCCTTCTTCTGCCCTCTTTTTGTTTTAAGTTTTCTGGTCTTTTTTTTTTTTTTTTTTTTAAAACTTAACTTTTTCTGTTAAGTCAAGTCTCTCAAGTAGAGTTATTGCCTTTTAATAAGGTGGCGTATTTTATACCATAGATTTATTTAAGATAAATCCTAACATTGAAATAGAGAGAATCTAGACTACACGGTGTAAAGTGGGATTGACCTAACCAATTTGCAACAATTACTTTCAAGCAACTTGTCTCAAGAGCAATTTTAGCAATTACTAGTGCTAATCTTCAAGAAAACAACTGTCATTCAAGTCCTGTCACAAGGACGAAAGATGTTTTGAAACAAACTTTGTCTTTACAAACATGGGCATTATTAATTTCATATTTAATTTGCATTTTGCTACCATTAGCAGAGTTTAATCTTTCAGTTGATTTTTCAAAATATTTAGTAGGGATTAGACCTTCTTGAATGCAATTTAAGTCAGCTCCAGTATCTACTAGAACAATGACTTCAATTTCATGGTTTTCAATTATTAGTTTAACATTTGCATGCCATCTAACTGGCGTTATTTTGTTTAATAAATTGCAATAACTTATTTCATCATTTGATTTTATCATTCTTCTTGTAGAAGATTCAGGGTTTTTATCTTCAGAAGAAGAATCATCATTATTAAGGGGTTTGAGTATTTTATCAAGTTCAAGGACAGATACGTGATCTTCCAATTTAGCATTTTTGCCTTCCAATTTAACATTTTGGTTTTCAAGTTGTTCATTTACAGCTTTTAAATGGATGATTTCTTTTTTAATTTGGTTTATTTCAGATTGTAAATCTTCAAGGTTTTTTTTTCTTGGTTTAAGTTTATTAACTCTTTCAAGGGTTTCAGAAAGACTGATTGTTGGCTTAGGTAATTTATCATCTTTAGTTGCTTCTTTTTTATTTAACATTTTCCTGAGTTTGTGAAGCATGCTTGCTTTTAACTCTGGGTCATTAATTTTACTAATTGCTTCGAGGAGCAACTCTTCTTGTTCTTCTTGTTTAGTAAGAACATTTATAGATTTACCAGCACAACAATTATCAGTGCAACCAATTTTAGTATCTGGAGTTAAGGATGATGAACTTGAGTATTCATCAGAGGAGGTTTCAATCTCGTTTGGTGATATCTCAGTTTCACTATCAGTGTTTCTTAATTCAAGAAGTTTATATAAATCTTCTTTTTCTTTATCATTTATTTGAAGTTGGTTAATTTTTTGTTTAACTTTACAGTCATTTGCAAAATGACCATATTTTCCACATTTAAAACATTTTTTTTTTTTTCAAATATTTTTTATCATATCTTTTTATAATTTTTATTAGATTTTTTAGAAAATTTTTTATTTTTATTATAATATTCATTTGGTTGAAATTTTTTTTTCTTTTCTTCCAAATTCTTCTTTTTTATCATATTTTTCTCTTTTATGTTTAATATGTTTCCTTTGTGAAGGAGCCATGGGAAGAATTCCATATTGCTCACAGAAATTTCTCATTTCATATTTAGATTTTCTTTTATTATCACTTTGTTGTTTAGCAATTCTTTGTTCAATGCACATTTTTAAACCTTCTTGTTTAATAGTGCTTATTATATCTCCATATGTTAGGGTATCATAATCAATGATCCCATTGGAGTTGCTTAACACAATTCGAATCTTATGGGCAAAAAGATTAGGAAAACCATCAATGAATTTTTCTTTCCAATATGGTTTATTACTATCTTCTCTTAACATAACTCTAGAGGTAAAGACATCTTCATACCACCTAAAGTCACTCATGGTTGGCCATTTAAGATTACTTAATTGGTCATGGATCCTAGAGGTAATGTTACTAGGTGTACCAATAAAGTGTCTTATTATTGTGAAAACAAGGGAATTAACTTCATCAGGAATTCCCATTCCAATTCTTTCATCGAAGATGGGGTTACCTTCTTCGTCTTTCTTAACAGAATGTTTAATAAGATCTCTAGATTTTTCAGTGAGATGTTTCTCCCACCAAGATTTCAATTTTCCAGAGAAACCTGTGACTAATAAATCAATTATTTCAAGATGATTTAATTGATGATTAGTCATATAACTATTAGCAACCATGGTTAAATGGCTAAGTTTATTAAGAACTTTCTGTTCAGAAAATCCATCAATGTTCCATTCATAAAGTTTATCAGCAGACACCGAGAATTGGTGCTGAAAGCTTCTTTCTTCAAATTGCATATCCAGAGGTGTAGGCCTGAGATACCAATTTTGTGAAAGTTGTTGAATTTGGTTTTTTATTAGTTATTCTTTGGAGTTTACCAAAAGCTTTTTCAAGTTTATCAATCTCTTCATCAGAAGTTGTTTCTGAATTTGAAGAACATGTTTCAACAGTTACTTCATCATTTTTGTTTATTATATTTATTGTGGAGGGTTCTCCTTTTACTTTATTTAATTTTTTTAACATTTGGTCAATCTTTCCCCTAATTTTTGTTTGACTAGTTTTTAGACTTAAATTAGTTTTTAATTCTTGAGTTTTTATTAAAGGAGTTTCTATTTTAATAGAATCTGGTTTAATATTGATTGAATCAATTTTATTTTCAATTTTATCAAGCTGATCACCAATAACATTTAGACATTTATTACTATAATTATTTTGTTCAATTATTTTCCTTTCTTCATCCTTTTCAGGAGTTTTAGGAGGAAGTTTAAATGGAGAGGCTTTTACTAAGTCTTTTCTAATATTTATTAAAATGTTTTCTTTTGGTGGATGAGAGGATTCAACAGTTGTTTTATCATGTTTTGTCCACTTTGAAGTGGTTAGAACATTTAATTCTTTTAATTCTGAATAATATTTATCAACAAAATCAAAGAAGTGAATATTCATTCTTAGATCTTGCATTACAGATTTCTATTTATCAAAGATTAATTTCTTTTCTTCTTTATCGTGGGTTTTGTAATGTTTTTCTCGTCTATCTTTATTTTTCTCAGAATCAAATTCTGAATTTAACATTTCCCAATTTATTTCAAAAGGTTTTTTAATAACATTTAATTGGTTATCATTGTCTCCAAGCATTTCAGAGGCAGTTGGATCTGAAAATTCATTATCAGATTCAACAGCTTCATTTGTTTTATTATCAACTGTATAATAGGCTGAATTTACTTGAGAAGATTCTTCTTTAACACCTTTTTGTTTAATATCTTTGTTAATATTCTTTTCTTTTTGTTTATTAAGATTTAGTTCATTAAGATATTTTTTTAAATCTTTTTCTTTTTCTAGATCTTGATCTCTTTTACTGGTTGAAAAAGAACCAGAAAATGAGTGTCTAGAATTGGTGCATTTTATCATTGGGGGTATTTTTGGTTTACTATGATCAAATCTTATTTTAACAGTTCCATCATGGAATTGTGTAACAGATTCTAAATTATCTGTTTCAGCAATATTTATTGGTTTTAGTATTGTGGGTGGCATCTCATTTGGGAGATCCCATTCTTCAGGAAATTTGATATCTTCCCATTTTATCATTTTTGGAACATTTACATTAATTTTCTCCCTACTGGCTTGTAATAACAAAGTTTGATCTTGTGGATCTTTTGTTAAAGCTTGAGGGTTCAAGTTTGATTTGAATAGCTTATATTAAAGCAAGGGGACGGCTTCCTTCTATCATGTAATATCCAGAAGTATTTATTCTTAGTGTTAGTGCCTTTTCAGGGGCACCATAATCAAGATTTAAAGTTAAGTCTGGGTTAACATTGAAACAGATTGGGCCATGGCTCATGTTGGCTTCAACCATTCCTAGGAGAGCTTGATTCTCATTTGTGAATCTAGCATCAAGTAATCTTAACAAGACAGAAGCATTGAATCCTCGTCTGATGAGGGGTTTAATACCAACTTGAATTAATCCAAAATGGATGAATTTAAAACTTTTATTTTTGAACTCTTTCATTTCCTTTTTTCGGAATAAAAGACATTCTTCACTATTTTTATTAAGAGCATAAGCTCGTTCAACAGTTTTAACTTTATGTTCGGGTTGAAATACATCTGGAACTCATGAGAAACCTCTTTTTTATCAACTTTGGGGAGACTCCAATTTTGGAGATCATTATCAAAATGAAGAATTTCATCTTCTTCATGCACTATATCACTTAATGATGCCAGACTAGTTCCAGATCTAGTGCTGACAGTTGAATTAGATCTACGCAACTTGTTCAACATTTTAAGTTTATCAATTTATTGAGTTAATCAAATTAATCTCTTTAAAGTTTTCTCACTTACTATTATCCTATTTTCTTTCTTTACCTATATCCTGTCCGCTCATGCCCACCGCTCATGCCACTCTCTCTCGGGACTTACTGTTTGGAAAAATGACTCACTGTTTGGGTGAGGACACACAGTTTTGAAATAGACAAGATAATATCAAGAGATAGACAATATCAAGACTAACAAGTAGAACACAAAGAACTGATTGACAAGAAATGAACAACAAATTTAACAAGATGTAACACAACGGCCAACAAAAGAGCAAGAACTTGGCTCTGATACCATAACGGGGAAGCAGCGCATATATAAAACATATTCTTTGAATGCAATTTGAATCAGCTCCTGTATCTAGTAAAGCAACAGTTTCAAAAACATATTCTTTGTCTATTACTATTCTAACTTCAGTGTACCACTTTTGAAAAAGTATTTTGTCAATTGTATTTAAAAAAGTTTCTTTGAAATTTGGTCGGGTTGTTAATTGAACAATTTGTTTACAATTTTCTTCTGGTTCAACCTCATTTTCTATATTAGGATTTTGTGGGTGATTATTATTTATTTTTAACATTACCATTTCTTGAGCTAATTGTTCTTCTGTAATTTGAAAGCTAGATGTTTTAATTTCTTTAATTTCTTGCTTTAATGAATTTATTACTGAATGGAGATCTGGAGTTTTTAATTTAGAAGGCTTTTTATCAGATACACAATTATTTTGGTAGTGACCAAGTTTTTTGCATTTGTAACATAAGGGTTTGTGCTTGACTTTTTCTTCAGAAATTTTTGTTAGTGGATCTATTGTCGGTGATCCTACTATATCTACTATATCTTTTTTTGGCTTTTTCTTGTCTTTGTGATTATTTTTCTTGTCTTTGTGATTGTTATCTTTTGTCGGTGAATCTACTATATCTTTCTTCTCTTTCTTTGGCTTTTTCTTTATGGTGTTTATTTGGGCATTTTGGCTTGTTAGGAGAGTTTGTCTTGTAGCTAGATAAATATTGTTTTGTTGATTTGTAGTAAGATGAGTATTGTCGGAAGTTAGAGACAATAGGCTATTATGGCTAGTATCCCATGCATGGGTTTTAGTCATCAAGGTCAAAGGTGGAATGTTAGGGGGGGTTAGAGATTTTAGTCTTATCTGCTATGATGGTATTTTGGCTAGTCAATGATCTATATCTATGCATGGCTTCTTTTTGTAGGAGGGAATTTGTGTTTGTATTTCTACCGACTAAAATTTTTGACTTAAAGTAGTGATCAAACCATTCAAAGAAATTAACTTCAGTTTGTACATCATTCATAAACTCATAATATTTGTCTTTAATGTAATTTCTTAAAAATTCTGAAAAAGTTGCAAAAAATTCTTTTATTCTATTTTTATATTTTGGGGAAATAAAATCTTTTCTTAATCTTTCTTTATTTAATTCAAAAGGCTTTCTAATCATATTAATTTGTGGATCATACATATTAGAAGGAAAGAATCCCATATCAGAATTTGTAGGGGAATTTGGTCTTTTTTGAGGAAATTGTGAAGACGTAGAGTGAAAAGTGGGGGGAACTTGTGAAGATGTGGAGTAAAAAGGAGTAATCAAGTAATAACTCAAATTTCACAAATCCAAATTTAGATGGAATAATCAAAGGTAATAACTCAAATTACACAAATCCAAATTTAGATGGAATAATCAAAGTTAACGTAATAAATACTCCTTTTTACTCCACATCTTCACAAGTTCCCCCTACTTTTCACTCTACGTCTTCACAATTTTCTCAAAAAAGACCAAATTCCCCCACAAATTCTGATATGGGATTCTTTCCTCCTAATATGTATAATCCACAAATTAATATGATTAGAAAGCCTTTTGAATTAAATAAAAAAAGATTAAGAAAAGATTTTATGTCCCCAAAATATGAAAATAGAATAAAAGAATTTTTTGCAACTTTTTCAGAATTTTTAAGAAATTATATTAGAGACAAATATTATGAGTTTATGAATGATGTACAAACTCAAGTTAATTTCTTTGAATGATTTGATCACTACTTTAAGTAAAAAATTTTAGTCGGTAGAAACACAAACACAAATTCCCTCCTACAAAAAGAAGCCATACATAGATATAGATCATTAACTAGCCAAAATACCATCATAGCAGATAAGACTAAAATCTCTAACACCACCCCACCTAACATTCCACCTTTGACCTTGATGACTAAAACCCATGCATGGGATACTAGCCATAATAGCCTATTGTCTCTAACTCCCGACAATACTCATCTTGCTACAAATCAACAAAACAATATTTATCTAGCTACAAGACAAACTCTCCTAACAAGCCAAAATACCTAAATAAACACCATAAAGAAAAAGCCAAAGAAAGAGAAGAAAGATATAGTAGATTCACCGACAAAAGATAACAATCACAAAGAGAATCACAAAGACAAGAAAAACAATCACAAAGAGAATCACAAAGACAAGAAAAACAATCACAAAGACAATCACAAAGACAAGAAAAAGCCAAAGAAAGATATAGTAGATATAGTAGGATCACCGACAATAGATCCACTAACAAAAATTTCTGAAGAAAAAGCCAAGCACAAACCCTTATGTTACAAATGCAAAAATCTTGGTCACTACCAAAATAATTGTGTATCTGAAAATTATCTAATCTATCTGAAGAAATTACTTATTATTGAAAGTAATTACTTACAGTTTATCAAAGGTTTTAACAAGTAGACTGGAGGCTAATTGCTTCCATGATTACAAGTTTAATTTGGATGTGGGGTTTACAAGAGAACTGGAGAATGCCTATTCTAATTCTGAGATTTTCAGCACATGAACACTCAGAATGTTACAAAAGAAAGGACTTAGTTCTTCTATGAAGTTCTGAAGATACATCACAAAATAAGCCCATATATATAGGTAATATATGAAAGTTGTTGGTGGATGACAACAAAAATGGGGCTTGGTCTTCATGATGACAAGAAAGAAGTCCAAGCTTTTATCATTACTTACCATTTGCTTTTTTGAAAAAGCAAAAGTAACTTTGGGATTTTACCAATTGCTGAAGATGCTTCTGACAAACCTTAGCAAACAGTAGAAGATCTCTACTGTTGGAATAATATTTGCTGTAGGGACTTTGACAGCTGCTTTATCAATTGTCGGGCATGCTTATTAACAGTGTAGATTTTTTTGACAGTGAATTTATCTATTGCAAGAGACTAACTATTGCTTTAACAAGATTGATTTTATCAGTAGACCCATAGTTAAGATAAGGATCTTCAATTTCTTCAATCCCAGATCCCTCATATGGATCTTGAGAATCCTGGTACCAGTTTGGGGGCATTGGTACAGAATGAGGAAATTGAGAAGATACTTTAACAGCTTCATTGGTTGATCCTTCTGAGGATGCTGGGGAATGTTTACCACTGGCAGAGGCTGATTAGCACTGAATTGCAGCCAATCTACAGATCTCAGCAAGCTCTTCAGGGGATTTACCTTTTAATAAATCTAGGATAGAAGAAGAAGATGGTTTGTCTTCTAATTCTTTTACCACTTTGACAGGAAATTCATCAAAGACAAACTTAATGATCCTGTCTCTATTGTAACTATCCCACCATTTAACAGAGAAGTTTCTGATCAACACATGGTCTTTGATCTGATAACTCCATTTAACAATCCATGGGACTTTGTACTTAACACAAAATTGCAATATTGCAGGGAACCTACTATTGTATTCTGTACATTTGTACATTTTAGTGAAATGGAGTAGGGCTTCTTTGAGCGTATGGGTGCTCAATGGTGGATCATCAGTTTTAGTAGGAATCTTGGTGTTCTACAAGGTTTCTGGAATGATCTCAGCTTGACAGCCATGCTTAGACCACCATTTAAGAAACCACATGGGTGGTTGGCATTCAGTTTTAATAAAATTATATTTCTCATGCCACTGGATAAACCAAGAATGAGACATATCATCAAATTGATACAGGAGGATTTTTTACCATGCATCAATATAATCATAGTATAAATATTCAAGGGAATGGCCTTGGAGGGGTTAGTGGTAAATGGGTCGCCTCATTGTTTCATATGGGTAAATTTAATAATCTCTATTTTGTGGTAGAGAAGTCCTTTATTATGAATTTTGTCATAAATGGATTTAATAATGATAGAACCTTCTTGTTGGAAAATGTTTTGGTAGTAATGGATGGTTTTACCAGGGTCTGATGGGGTAAAATGTTGTTGGACACCATCAGAGGGATGGGGAGGATAGTAAGCACTTATTAGATGGAAAGGATTAGTAAGAGATCGGTGAATAAACTCAATATGAAAAAGTTTTTCTCCATAAAGAGGAACATATGGAGAAACTGTTTTAGCACTTTTGGATTTTTTAGGTGCTGCTGGAATTGCAGGTACTATGCGTTTATTGAATGGATCATAAGGCCTAGTTAAGGCTTTAGCAAAGGAGGAGCTTTGGGCAGGTTTACCAAGGGATACCATCCTGGAAGATGATGGTTTATCAGGGGATTTAATCTGGGTGATCTAGTGAGGATCATATTTAACAAGCTAGCTAGGGGTGACAAGCTCTGGTTTAATATCTGGGAGTTTATTTGGTGGAACTCTGCTGGAGGAAGTGGCGACTTTTTTGAAGTTCTTACCCGCCATCTTTGTTCTGCAGAAATTCACAAGTGAGGAAGTCAGGGATAGAATTTTGGCTTCCTTTAATATATTCAATTTCAAAATAAAAAAAATACTTAATATAGATTGTCATTTGGCAAAAATGTGTTTTGATGCAATATTTTCAACATCTTTTTCCAAAATATATTTTGCAGATTTGCAATCAATGCGGATGAGAAATTTTTGATTTACTAAATCAGTTTGAAATTGCATCAAAACACATTTTTGCCCGATGACAATCTATATTAAATATTTTTTATTTTGAAATTGAATATATTAAAGGAAGCCAAAATTCTATCCCTGACTTCCTCACCCGTGAATTTCTGCAGAACAAAGATGGCGGTTAAGAACTTCAAAAAAGTCGCCACTTCCTCCAGTAGAGTTACACCAAATAAACTCCCAGATATTAAACCAGAGCTAGTCACCCTTAGCCAGCTTGTTAAATATGATCCTCACCAGATCACCCAGATTAAATCCCCTGATAAACCATCATCTTCCAGGATGGTATCCCTTGGTAAACCTGCCCAAAGCTCCTTCTTTGCTAAGGGCTTAACTAGTCCTTATGATCCATTCAATAAACACATAGTACCTGCAATTCCAGCAGCAACTAAAAAATCCAAAGTGCTAAAACAGTTTCTCCATATGTTCCTCTTTATGGAGAAAAACTTTTTCATATTGAGTTCATTCACCGATCTCTTACTAATCCTTTCCATCTAATAAGTGCTTACTATCCTCCCCATCCCTCTGATGGTGTCCAACAACATTTTACCCCATCAGACCCTGGTAAAACCATCCATTACTACCAAAACATTCTCCAACAAGAAGGTTCTATCATTATTAAATCCATTTATGACAAAATTCATAATAAAGGACTTCTCTACCACAAAATAGAGATTATTAAATTTACCCATATGGAACAATGAGGCGACCCATTTACCACTAACCCCTCCAAGGCCATTCCCTTGAATATTTATACTATGATTATATTGATGCATGGTAAAAAATCCTCCTGTATTAATTTGATGATATGTCTCATTCTTGGTTTATCCAGTGGCATGAGAAATATAATTTTATTAAAACTGAATGTCAACCACCCATGTGGTTTCTTAAATGGTGGTCTAAGCATGGCTGTCAAGCTAAGATCATTCCAGATACCTTGTGGAACACCAAGATTCCTACTAAAACTGATGATCCACCATTGAGCACCCATACGCTCAAAGAAGCCTTACTCCACTTCACTAAAGTGTACAAATGTACAGAATACAACAGTAGGTTCCTTACAATACTGCAATTCTGTGCTAAGTACAAAGTCCCATGGATTGTTAAATGGAGTTATCAGATCAAAGACCATGTGTTGATCAGAAACTTCTCTGTTAATTGGTGGGATAGTTACAACAGAGACAGGATCATTAAGTTTGTCTTTGATGAATTTCCTGTCAAAGTGGTAAAAGAATTAGAAGACAAACCATCTTCTTCTTCTATCCTAGATTTATTAAAAGGTAAATCCCCTGAAGAGCTTGCTGAGATCTGTAGATTGGCTGCAATCCAGTGCCAATCAGCCTCTGCCAGTGGTAAACATTCCCCAGCATCCTCAGAAGGATCAATCAATGAAGCTGTTAAAGTATCTTCTCAATTTCCTCATTCTGTACCAATGCCCCCAAACTAGTACCAGGATTCCTTGTTTCAGGACTCTCAAGATCCATATGAGGGATATGGGATTGAAGAAATTGAAGATCCTTATCTTAACTATGGGTCTACTGATAAAATCAATCTTGTTAAAGCAACAGTTAGTCTCCTGCAGTAGATAAATTCATTGTCAGAAAAATCTACACTGTTAATAAGCATGCCCGACAATTGATAAAGCAGCTGTCAAAGTCCTTGCAACAAATATTATT
Source organism: Fagus sylvatica (assembly GCA_907173295.1). Classification (NCBI taxonomy): domain Eukaryota; kingdom Viridiplantae; phylum Streptophyta; class Magnoliopsida; order Fagales; family Fagaceae; genus Fagus; species Fagus sylvatica. The sequence continues at coordinate 22,393,581 of OU015772.1, forward strand.
CCAACAGTAAAGATCCTCTATTGTTTGCTAAGGTTTGTCAGAAGCATCTTCAGCAATTGGTAAAATCCCAAAGTTACTTTTGCTTTTTCAAAAAAGCAAATAGTAAGTAATGATAACAGCTTGGACTTCTTTCTTGTTATCATGAAGACCAAGACCCCATTTTTGTTGTCATCCACTGACAACTTTCATATATTACCTATATATATGGGCTTATTTTATGTTGTATCTTCAGAACTTCATAGAAGAACTAAGTCCTTTCTCTTGTAACATTCTGAGTGTTCATGTGCTGAAAATCTCAAAATTAGAATAAGCATTCTCCAGTTCTCTTGTAAACCCCACATCCAAATTAAACTTGTAATTATGGAAGCAATTAACCTCCAGTCTACTTGTTAAAACCTTTGATAAACTATAAGTAATTACTTTCAATATAAAGTAATTTCTTCAGATAGATTAGATAATTTTCAGATACACAATTATTTTGGTAGTGACCAAGATTTTTGCATTTGTAACATAAGGGTTTGTGCTTGGCTTTTTCTTCAGAAATTTTTGTTAGTGGATCTATTGTCGGTGATCCTACTATATCTTTCTTTGGCTTTTTCTTGTCTTTGTGATTCTCTTTGTGATTGTTATCTTTTGTCGATGAATCTACTATATCTTTCTTCTCTTTCTTTGGCTTTTTGTTTATGGTGTTTATTTGGGCATTTTGGCTTGTTAGGAGAGTTTCTCTTGTAGCTAGATAAATATTGTTTTATTGATTTGTAGCAAGATGAGTATTGTCGGAAGTTAGAGACAATAGGCTATTATGGCTAGTATCCCATGCATGGGTTTTAGTCATCAAAGTCAAAGGTGGAATGTTAGGTGGGGTGGTGTTAGAGATTTTAGTCTTATCTGCTATGATGGTATTTTGGCTAGTTAATGATCTATATCTTCTCAATTTCCTCATTCTGTGCCAATGCCCCCAAATTGGTACCAGGATTCCTGTTTCAAGATTCTCAAGATCCATATGAGGGATATGGGATTGAAGAAATTGAAGATCCTTATCATAACTAAGGGTCTACTAATAAAATCAATCTTGTTAAAGCAACAGTTAGTCTCCTGCAGCAAATAAATTCACTGTCAGAAGAATCTACACTGTTAATAAGCATGCCCGATAATTGATAAAGCAGTTGTCAAAGTCCCTGCAACAAATATTATTCCAATAGTAGAGATTCTCCACTGTTTGCTAAGGTTTGTCAGAAGCATCTTCAGCAATTGGTAAAATCCCAAAGTTACTTTTGCTTTTTCAAAAAAGCAAATAGTAAATTAATGATTAAAGCTTAGACTTCTTTCTTGTCATCATGAAGACCAAGACCCCATTTTTGTTGTCATCCACCGACAACTTTCATGTATTGCCTATATATATGGACTTATTTTGTGATGTATCTTCAGAACTTCATAGAAGAACTAAGTCCTTTCTCTTGTAACATTATGAGTGTTCATGTGCTGAAAATCTCAGAATTAGAATAGGCCTTCTTCAGTTCTCTTGTAAACTCCACATCCAAATTAAACTTGTAATCATGGAAGCAATCAGCCTCCAATCTACTTGTTAAAACCTTTGATAAACTGTAAGTAATTACTTTCAATATAAAGTAATTTCTTCTTGGTAATTTCTTGCATTTATATTAAACTGTTTTTAATACATACTTGGCTGGTTCTACCGCCTTCCATTAAATTTGTTTTGATATATATTAGAAGAAGATTTAGATTACATAGATCAACATCCAAATGGTACTGTTAGTATAAATTTCCAGCCTTTTAGAAGATTTACAAGTTCAAGTTCTTGCTCTGCTAGATATAGTAACCCTCACAAAGAAAAAATAGTTTCACCACCAAGATGTAATTTTAGTAGGCTTAAATCACAAGAAATTCCAAGAGTAGATGATGATTTAAGACATAGCATAGATAGATTAGATAATTTAAGATTTGCTGAAGAAGAAGATAGATCACAAAAATTAGATTTAGACAAGATTAGAAAATCAAATAGTAACTCAAATTATACAAATCCAAATTTAGATGGAATAATTAAAGGTAATGTAATAAATACTCTTTTTTACTCCACGTCATCACAAGTTCCCCCCTCTTTTCATTCCACGTCTTCACAATTTCCTCAAAAAAGACCAAACTCTCCCACATATTCTGATATGGGATTCTTTTCACCTAATATGAATGAACCACAAATAAATATGATTAGAAAACCTTTTGTATTAAATAAAGAAAAATTAAGACAAGATTTTATGTCCCCAAAATATGAAAAAAGAATAAAAGAATTTTTTGCAACTTTTTCAGAATTTTTAAGAAATTACATTAGAGACAAATATTATGAGTTCATGAATGATATACAAACTGAAGTAAATATCATTGAATGGTTTGATCATTATTTTAAGCCAAAACTTCTAACCGGTAGAAACAATAATTTGCTCTTACAAAAGGAAACCATGCATACTAGTTAAAAAACAAAAACTGACAACTCTTTACTACAAAAAGAAAAAGAAGTCATAAAAAATTCCTTTAGTCCAATGCCTTCATCCAAGACTTCATCCACCGACACTTTAGCTACAAAAAGAACAAGCCTAATAAGCCAAAACAATATCCCCACACCTAACAATCAAACATTGACCACCTTTGACCCATGCCATGCACCTAGTCTTACAATCACCGATAATTCTATTACAACACAAATTCTTATGCCTATCAATAATACAAGTCATACACCTAACACTCCAAATACCATCACTAAAGACAAAAATACAAGTCATCAAATCTCTAACCTCCCATGCACCAAAACCCATTCACGTGAACTTTCTGACAATAGTTACACTAGACAAATTCTCATGCCTATCAATAATCCAAACCAACAAAACAATAAAAAACAAACTATCCTAAGTCAATATGGTCAGATAAACACAATAAAGAAAAATAAAAAAGACAAGAAAAAGCTAAAAGAAGAAAAGGAAGATATAGGTTCACCGACAAAAATAGGATCACCGACAAAATGTAACAAAGATAAGAAAAAGAAAGATATAGTAGATTTATAGACGATAACAAAAAATTCTGAAGAAAAAGCCAACCACAAACCCATATGTTACAAATGCAATAAGCCTGGTCATTATCAAAATAACTGTAAGCCTCCTAAAAATAAGTCTAAATTAAATACTCCAGAACTTCATTCAGAAATAAATTCATTAAAATAAGAAATACAAGAAATCAAAAATTCAAGTTTTCAAATTACGGAAGAACAATTAGCACAAGAAATGGTAACATTAAAAATAAATAATAATCACTCACAAAATTCAAGTATAGAAAATGAGGTTGAACCAGAAGAAAATTGTAAACAAATTGTTCAATTAATATCCCAACCAACTTTCAAAGAAATTTTTCTAAATACAATTGACAAAATGCTCTTTCAAAAATGGTATACTGAAGTGAGAATAGTAATAGATAAATAATATATTTTTGAAACTATTTCTTTATTAGATATAGGTGCTAATTCAAATTGTATTCAAGAAGGATTAATTCCCACAAAATATTATGAAAAAACAACAGAAAAACTTTCACAAGCCAGTGGTACTAGTTTAAATATAGAATTCAAACTTTCAAATGCTCATGTTTGTAGAGAAGGTGTTTGTATTAAGACTACTTTCATTTTAGTCAAAGATATAACTTCAAAAGTAATATTAGGAAATCCTTTCATAGCTTTGTTATATCCTATAAAACAAATTTCAGAAAAAGGTCTTACAACACAAATTTTAGGACAAAAGATTACTTTTCCTTTTATCTTACGACCTATGACAAGAGATATAAATTTGTTAAAACAAATGTCATTTTGCAATGAAATTAATTTAATTTACAAGTCCAAGATTGCAAGAAAAGAGAAACATCTTATGTTCTTAAAACAAGATTTAGATATAAAAGAATTGAAGAACAATTAGAATCTTCTTTGTTAAAACAAAGAATTGTAAATTTTGAAAACAAAATAAAGAATGAAATTTGTGCAGATTTACCTAATGCTTTTTGGCATAGAAAACAACATATTGTTAGCTTACCTTATGAGTCAGATTTTAATGAAAGAAATATACCCACAAAAGCTATGCCTATTCAAATGAATCAAGAATTATTAGAATATTGCAAGAAAGAAATTCAAGAATTAATGAACAAAGGTTTAATTAGAAAAAGTAAATCCCCTTGGAGTTGTTCTGCTTTTTATGTCCAAAAGAATGCTGAAATAGAAAGAGGTGTTCCTAAATTAGTCATAAATTACAAGCCTTTATTGGGTATAGGGTACCTAATCCATTTTAAAGCAGTATATAAAGGCTTGTAATTTATGACTAATCTAGGAGCACCTCTTTCTATTTCAGCATTCTTTTGGACATAAAAAGCAGAACAACTTCAAGGGGATTTACTTTTTCTAATTAAACCTTTGTCCATTAATTCTTGAATTTCTTTCTTGCAATATTCTAATAATTCTTGATTCATTTGAATAGGCCTAGCTTTTGTGGGTATATTTTTTTCTTAAAATCTGACTCATAAGATAAGCTAACAATATGTTGTTTTCTATGCCAAAAAGCATTAGGTAAATCTGCACAAATTTCATTCTTTATTTTGTTTTCAAAATTTACAATTCTTTGTTTTAACAAAGGAGATTCTAATTGTTCTTCAATTCTTTTATATTCTAAATCTTGTTTTAAGAACATAAGATGTTTCTCTTTTCTTGCAATCTTGGACTTGTAAATTAAATTAATTTCATTGCAAAATGACATTTGTTTTAACAAATTTATATCTCTTGTCATAGGTGGTAAGATAAAAGGAAAAGTAATCTTTTGTCCTAAAATTTGTGTTGTAAGACCTTTTTCTGAAATTTGTTTTATAGGATATAACAAAGCTATGAAAGGATTTCCTAATATTACTTTTGAAGTTATATCTTTGACTAAAATGAAAGTAGTCTTAATACAAACACCTTCTCTACAAACATGAGCATTTGAAAGTTTGAATTCTATATTTAAACTAGTACCACTGGCTTGTGAAAGTTTTTCTGTTGTTTTTTCACAATATTTTGTGGGAATTAATCCTTCTTGAATACAATTTGAATCAGCACCTGTATCTAATAAAGCAATAGTTTCAAAAATATATTCTTTATCTATTACTATTCTCATTTCAGTATACCATTTTTGAAAGAGCATTTTGTCAATTGTATTTAGAAAAATTTCTTTGAAAGTTGGTTGGGATATTAATTGAACAATTTGTTTACAATTTTCTTCTGGTTCAACCTAATTTTCTATACTTGAATTTTGTGAGTGATTATTATTTATTTTTAATGTTACCATTTCTTGTGCTAATTGTTCTTCCGTAATTTGAAAACTTGAATTTTTGATTTATTGTATTTCTTGTTTTAATGAATTTATTTCTGAATGAAGTTCTGGAGTATTTAATTTAGACTTGTTTTTAGGAGGCTTACAGTTATTTTGATAATGACCAGGCTTATTGCATTTGTAACATATGGGTTTGTGGTTGGCTTTTTCTTCAGAATTTTTTGTTATCGTCTATAAATCTACTATATCTTTCTTTTTCTTATCTTTGTTACATTTTGTCAGTGATCCTATTTTTGTCGGTGAACCTATATCTTCCTTTTCTTCTTTTAGCTTTTTCTTGTCTTTTTTATTTTTCTTTATTGTGTTTATCTGACCATATTGACTTAAGATAGTTTGTTTTTTATTGTTTTGATTGGTTTGGATTATTGATAGGCATGAGAATTTGTCTAGTGTAACTATTGTCAGAAAGTTCACGTGAATGGGTTTTGGTGCATGGGAAGTTAGAGATTTGATGACTTGTATTTTTGTCTTTAGTGATGGTATTTGGAGTGGTAGGTGTATGACTTGTATTATTGATAGGCATAAGAATTTGTGTTGTAATAGAATTATCGGTGATTGTAAGACTAGGTTGATGGCATGAGTCAAAGGTGGTCAATGTTTGATTGTTAGGTGTGGGGATATTGTTTTGGCTTATTAGGCTTGTTCTTTTTGTAGCTAAAGTGTCGGTGGATGAAGTCTTGGATGAAGGCATTGGACTAAAGGAATCTTTTATGACTTCTTTTTCTTTTTGTAGTAAAGAGTTGTCAGTTTTTATTTTTTGACTAGTATGCATGGTTTCCTTTTGTAAGAGCGAATTATTGTTTCTACCGGCTAGAAGTTTTGGCTTAAAATAATGATCAAACCATTCAAAGAAATTTACTTTAGTTTGTATATCATTCATGAACTCATAATATTTGTCTCTAATGTAATTTCTTAAAAATTCTGAAAAAGTTGCAAAAAATTCTTTTCTTCTTTTTTCATATTTTGGGGACATAAAATCTTGTCTTAATTTTTCTTTATTTAATACAAAAGGTTTTCTAATCATATTTATTTGTGGATCATACATATTAGCTGAAAAGAATCTCATATCAGAATATGTGGGAGAGTTTGGTCTTTTTTGAGGAAATTGTGAAGACGTGGAATGAAAAGAGGGGGGAACTTGTGATGACGTGGAGTAAAAAGGAGTATTTATTACATTACCTTTAATTATTCCATCTAAATTTGGATTTGTATAATTTGAGTTACTATTTGATTTTCTAATCTTGTCTAAATCTAATTTTTGTGATCTATCTTCTTCTTCAGCAAATCTTAAATTATCTAATCTGTCTTAAATCATCATCTACTCTTGGAATTTCTTGTGATTTAAGCCTACTAAAATTACATCTTGGTGGTGAAACTATTTTTTCTTTGTGAGGGTTACTATATCTAGCAGAGCAAGAACTTGAACTTGTAGATATTCTAAAAGGCTGGAAATTTATACTAACAGTACCATCTGGATGTTGATCTATGTAATCTAAATCTTCTTCTAAAATACTTTGTACTGGGGCTGGTTGGGTAACATTTCTTAATAACCATTTATTGGGTAATTTTACATCTTTCTATTCAATTTGTGTGGGAACATTTATATGAGAATCTCTTGTACTAGCTTGTAACAATAAAGTTTTTCCTTTTGGACTTTCCATTAAAGCTTGAGGTTCTAAAGTAGTTTTCATCAACTTGTAATAAATTCTATAAACAATTACTAAAAGTTGTGCACCTTCATACATATTATAACCTGAAGTTTCTATATCTAACTCTAAAGTTTTTAACACAGTTTCATCCATTAATGATACAGCAAAATTTGGATAACAATCAAAATAAATTGGTCCATTGTAAAGAGACGATTCTACCATTCCTAATAAAGCATCTTGATAAATCTTAAATCTACCATCTCTTAATCCTAGAAAAACACTTGTATTTAATCCTTGTCTTGTTAGAGGTTTGACGGCAACTTGAACTAAACCAAAATGTATAAAAGAAAAGTTATTTATATTCTTGTCTATTTCTTGACGGCTTAATAATTGAATTGTTTCAAAACTTTGTTTTAAAGAGTAAGTTCTTTCTGCAATTTTTATTGTATAATTAGAGAGAAATGTAAGATTTGAAAAAGTTGTTTTCTTGTAAATTTTGTTTTGTGGAACTAGAGGTAGTTTCCAATCCTGCCAATTTTTGTCTGAATTAACTATGCTAACTTCTTTTTTATTAACTGTATTATCACTCATGGAAGACATCTGAGATCTAGAGTTAGAACTTCTAAGATTATTCATTTTTAATCTTACCAATTCTAAGGATTTCTGAGTTATTGTAGGGACTGTGAGACTTTCACTTCCTAGAGGCTCTACTGGAACACCCTAAACACGCCTTCCCTCGGCTAAACAATGGGCTTATCAACGGCCTTACCATTCCCTCTTGTAGACGGCTCTCGGACTTGGACTCGCACACAGTAACTACTCCAACACAAAAAAGCTAAGAACAGGTAAATCTAGCAATGAACATACCTAAGAAGCTTGGTTGATATAACAATATAACAAGATATTTATTAAGGCGGTTGGACCAGCCAATTATATATATTAAAACAAGTTTAATATAAGGGATGTAAAAAGATAATGCAAAAGATTATTCAAGAAATTACTTTATTGAAAGTAATTACTTACGGATTACAAGGATTTAATCAATTGGACTAGAAGCTGGAAGTGTCCATGCTTGCTTACAAGTTTGATATGGGTAGGGGAATGGATAGACAACCTATTCTAATTCAAGGCTTTCAACACATGAATGCTTGAATATTATGAGAGAAGGTTGAGCTAAAAATTCTGAATCCTACAATACAAGAGAATGCCATATATATAGGCAAGAATGCAAGAGAGGAGTCCTCGGAAGAAGTCTTCAAATGCATGAATTCAAAGTGGTCTTGAGACATCATCATTGAAGACCATTTTCTTTTGGAAAAGTAGTCTTGGAATCTTATTATGACATGCAAAGAATCCTATCTTTGATGATGGGAGACAAGAAAACTTTTTACTATTTACTTTTCTTTTGGAAAAGCAATAGTGATGTTGAAGATGTAATTGCCGTAGATGCATTGGCAAGCCTTCGGCAATATTTGCTGCAGAGATTTTGACTACAACTTTATTATTTGTCGGACATGCTTATTAACAGTGCAGATTCTTCTGACAGAATATTTTTACTGTAGTAGACTGACTGTAGTTTTGCTGATAAGTCCTTATTCAAGGAATTGTTCCTCAAGAAGGGCTTCATATTCTTCTAATTCAGCATTTGGGTCTTGGGCATCCTGGTAAAGAGTATCTTCATACCAATTCTTCTTCATTGGAACTGAGAACTGGGAAAGGTGAACCATTTCAGTGGTTGATCCTTCTGAGGATGCTGAAGATTTTGCTGGAGATTTTCCTTTGCCGCTGGCAGAGGCAGAGGCTGCTTGGCAGGCTTGGGCAGCCAACTTGCATATTTCTGCAAGCTCTTCAGGGGATTTTCCTGAAAGGAAATTTGGGATGGAGGAAGATGGCTGGTCTTCAACCTGTTTAATTTCTGGGAATTCATCAAAGACAAAGTTAATGATTCTGTCTCTGTCAAAATTATCCCAACATTTGACTGCAAAATTCCTGATTAAAATATTGTTTTTAATCTGGTAACTCCATTTAACAATCCATGGGACCTTGTATTTGAAGCAGAATAGCAGAACTGGGGGAAATCTGCTAATATATTCTGTGCACCTATACATTTGAACAAACTGATTAAGAGCCTGTCTAATTCGTTCTGGTGCTCAGAGGGGGATCTTTTTTAGTCTTGGGGGGCTCTGTGTTCCATAGAGTATCTGGGATGATCTCTGTTTGGGCACCATGCTTGGACCACCATTTTAAGAACCACATTGGTGGCTGACATTCTGGTTTAGTAAACTGGAAATCCTTATTGAATTGGATGAACCAGGAATGGGACATATCAGGGTATTGGATGAGTAGTATTTGGTACCACGCATCAATATAATCATAATAATTGTACTCAATAGAATGATTTTTTAGGGGCTTGGAATGCCAAGGATGACCCCACTCTCTCAGATGAGTAAATTTAATGATTTCTACCTTATGGAAAAGGATTTGATTTTTAGTGGCTGGGGTTTTTCCAAAGATAGATTTTATTTCTACAGAACCTTCTTGTTGGAGGATGTTCTGATAAAATTGGATGGTTTTGTATGGAATAGAGGGGCAGTAATGCTGCTGGACTCCATCAGTGGGATGAAGGGGAAAATATGATTTTATTAATAGGAGGGGATCTTCAATTCTTCGGTGTTCGAACTCAATTGGAAAGAGTTTTTCTTCAAAGAGAAGGAAATAAGGGTGAAACAGCTTTTTTGTTATTTCTTATGTTTAATTGGGGCTGCTGGGAGTAGCAGGAACAATCTTTTTATTGAACGGGTCATAAGGCTCGACCAGGGCTTTAGCAAAGGAAGAACTGCTTTGGACAGGTTTTCCTAAGGATACCATCCTGGAGGAGGATGATGGGTTATTTTGGGAAGAGGCTTGTTGGGGATTGTACCTAACAAGTTGGCTCGGGGTTACTAATTCTGGCTTTATTTCTGGGAGCTTATTGGGTGGAATTTTGCTGGAGGTGGAAGGTAGCTTTTTTGGCGTTTTTACCCGCCATCTTTATTCTGCAAAAATTCACGGGTAAGGAAGTCAGGGATGGAGTTTTGGCTTCCTTTAATATATTCAATTTCAAAATCAAAAATACTTAATATAGATTGCCATCGGGCAAAAATGTGTTTTGATGCAATGTTTTCAACATCTTTTTCTAAAACATATTTTGCAGATTTGCAATCAATGCGAATGAGAAATTTTTGATTTATTAAATCAGTATGAAATTTATTGATGCATAGTACTATAGATAAAATTTCTTTTTTAATAGTACTATAGTTATTTTGCGCTTTAGTCCAGACACCAGAATGGAAACGAACAATTTGTTCAGGAGAATCTGGACTGATTCTTTGCTTCAGAATACCACCGTATCCAATATCGGAGGCATCAGTTTCAACAATTTTGAAAGAATTTATTGTTGGAATGCCAAGACAAGGCAGAGTCTTAACATATTTTTTAATATCTTGGACTATGGAAGTGTGAACATCTGTCCAAGGGGGAGGATTTGTTTGGAGTCTATCAAATAAAGGTTTACATTGCTTCCTAAGATTTTGATAGAAATCAGCAACATAGTTTAATGAACCCAAAAATCTTTGGAGTTGAGATTTGTCAAGAATTTTATCAGGAAATTTATCAGCAAACTTGATGACTCGATCTATGGGACTGATTTTACCCTGATAGATGTTGTAACCAAGGAATCTTATTTTTGTCTGAAAAAGTTTAATTTTTGGGGAGGAGACTACTAAACCACTGTGTTTAATAGTTTCTAGAAACGTATATAAATGTTTCCAATGTTCATCAATGGATTTACTGAAGATAAGAACATCATCTATGTAGACAATGCAGAATTTACTAAAAGGATTGAAAATGTCATTCATGATGTTTTGGAACTCACTCGGGGCATTTTTTAATCCAAAAGGCATTACATTCCACTCATAATGACCAAAAGGGGTGGTGAATGCAGTTTTATATTTATCATCTTCATGGATCTGGATTTGCCAAAATCCACTTTTAAGATCAAATTTACTAAAAATGACTGAATCACTCAATCGATTTATTAAGTCTTGTTTATTAGGAATTGGATATCTTATCCATTCCAAGACTTTATTTAATGGCTTATAATTTATTACAAGTCTAGGGACACCTCTTTCTAGTTCAGCATTTTTCTGAACATAGAAGGCAGGACAAGACCAAGGAGATTTGCTATGCCTTATTATCTTTTTCTCAAGTAAATCATTAATTTCATTTTTACAAAATTCCATGATTTCTTGATTCATTTGGATAGGTCTGGCTTTAGTAGGGATATTTCTTTCATTAAAATCTTTAATGTAAGGAAGTTTAACAACATGAGTTTTTCTATTCCAGAAAGCATTTGGGAGACTGGAACAAACTTCTTGATTTAATTGGCTTTGGAATTTTTCAATTTTTTGTTGAAGAATTTCACATTTTAATTGTCGTTCAATTCTTTGAAAATGAATTTCATCTTGTAAGAATTTGACATGTTTTTCTTTACTTTTAATCAAACAAATTGATTGTGAGATTAAATTATCTTGCAACATTTTAATGTCATTTTCTTCAAATTGTTGAAGAAATTCAAATTTAACAGGCTGTCCAAAAGGGGCAGTTGTTATACCATCCACATCTGTTGTGAAAGGTAATAATAAATGGATAAAGGGTAATCCAAGGATTACTTTATCACTTATATTTTTAACAAGAACAAATGATGTTTTAAAACAGACTTTGTCTTTGCAAACATGAGCATTATTGATCTCATATTTGATTTGCATTTTGCTGCCATTGGCAGAACTTAATTTTTCATTTGATTTTTCAAAATATTTAGTTGGGATTAGACCTTCCTGGATGCAGTTTAGGTCAGCTCCGGTATCTACCAGAACAATGACTTCTATTTCAAAGTCATCAATTATTAATTTAACATATGTGTGCCATCTGACTGGCGCAATTTTATTCAAGAGATTACAATATCTAATCTCATCATCAGATTTATTTAATCTTTTATAAGAGGATTCAGGTTGTTCATCTTCAGAGGAAGATTCATGATTATTAAGGGGTTTGAAGATTTTATCGAGTTCAAGGATAGATACTCGGTCTTCTAATTTATTATTTTTATTTTCCAATTTAAGATTTTTATCTTCAAGTTGTTTGTTGACATCTTTTAATTGGACGATTTCTTGTTTAATTTGTTTTATTTCAAGTTGTAAATCTTCAAGGCTTACTTTCTTTGTTTTAAGTTTATTAAATCTTTCAAGAGTTTCTGAAAGGCTTATTGTGGGTTTAAGAAGTTTATTATCTTTTACTTCATCTTTTTTATTAAGCATTTTCCTAAGTTTGTGAAGCATGCTTGTTTTTAGTTCTGGATCATTAATTTTACTTATTGCTTCTAGGAGCAATTCTTCTTGTTCTTCTTGTTTAGACATGACATTTATTCTTTTATCTGCACAACAATTATCTGTGCATCCAAATTTTATTTCTGGGGTTGAGGACGATGAAGATGAATATTCATCAGAGGAGGATTCAATCTCATCTGGTGATATTTCATTTTCACTATCAGTATTTCTTAATTCAAGAAGATTATATAATTCTTCTTTTTCTTTATCATTTATTTGGAGTTGGTTTATTTTTTGTTTAACTTTACAGTCATTAGCAAAATGACCATATTTACCACATTTAAAACATTTTGTTTTCTTTTTATCAAATTTTTTATTATCATATTTTTTATAATTTTTATTAGATTTTTTAGAAAATTTCTTATTTTTGTTATAGTATTCATTGGGTTGAAAATTTTTCTTTTTCTTCCAAATCCTACCTTGTTTATTATATTTTTCTTTTTTATGTTTAGTATATTTTCTTTGGGAAGGAGCTATGGATGAGATTCCATATTGCTCACAGAAGTTTCCCATTTCATATTTAGCTTTTCTTTTATTATCATATTGCTGTTTGGCAATACGTTGTTCAATACACATTTTCAAACCTTCTTGTTTGATTGTGCTTATTATATCTCCATAGGTTAGGGTGTCATAATCAATGATCCCATTGGAGTTGCTTAATACTGTCCTAATTTTATGGGCAAAAAGATTAGGTAAACCATCAATGAATTTTTCTTTCCAAAATGGTTTGTTACTATTAGGGATGGCAACGGGGCGGATCGGGACCGGATAATGGGTGACCCGAACCCGCCCCGCACATGTACTACCAATACCCGAACCCGCCCCGCCCCGGTGGTCGGGGCAATTTATCCCGCCCCGCTCCCGAACCGCTCCGCCCCGCATCGCCCCGCCCCGCCCCGAGAATCGGATTATAGTGCAGAGCTGCGGCGTGACTGAGCAAGGATCTGCTGATCTGTGGCGTGACTGAGCGAGGATCTGCGGCGTGACTGAGTGAGGATCTACGGCGTGACTGAGCGAGGAGCTGCGGCGGCGTGAATGAGTGAGGAGCTGCGTGAGGGAGGCTGGTGGCTGGCAGCGTGAGGGACTGTGTAAGGGAGGTTGGTGGGCGGCGGCGTGAGGGAGGCTGGGCAGAAAAAAATCTGAGGCGGCGGGAAGGGCTGGGTGAGGGAATCTGGGCAGAAAAAACAGGGAGAGTGAAATGAAGGGCAGTTTTGTAATTATAGTCGGGGCGGGTCGGGGCGGGTCAAGCAAAATCCGTGACCGCCCCGCCCCGGGTATCGGGGCAATTTTTGTAACCCGTAACCGCCCCGCCACCTCTACGGGGCGGGAAATACCCGCACGGGTCGGGGCGGGTCGGTGCGGGGCGGGGCAAAATTGCCATCCCTAGTTACTATCATCTCTTAGCATAACTCTAGAGGTAAAGACATCTTCATACCATCTAAAGTCACTCATGGTTGGACATTTAAGATTACTTAATTGGTCGTGGATCCTAGAGGTAATGTTACTAGGTTGGCCAATAAAGTGTCTTATTATTGTGAAAACAAGAGTATTAACTCCATCAGGAATTCCCATTCCTATTCTTTCGTCGAAGAGAGGATTGCCTTCTTCGTCTCGTTTAACAGAATTTTTTATTAATTCTCTAGATTCTTCAGTGAGATGTTTTTCCCACCAAGATTTTAACTTTCCAGAGAAACCTGTGGCTAATAAATCAATTATTTCAATGTGATTTAATTGATGATTAGTCATATAACTATTGGCTACCATAGTTAGATGACTAAGTTTATTAAGAACTTCCTGTTCAGAAAGTCCATCAATATTCCATTCATAAAGTTTATCTGCAGACACCGAGAATTGGTGCTGAAAGCTTCTTTCTTCAAATTGCATATCTGGAGGTGTTGGCCTGGGATACCAATTTTTTGTGAAAGTTGTTGGGTTTGGTTTTTTATTATGAATTCTTTGGATTTTTCCAAAGGCTTGTTCAAGTTTATTAATTTCTTCATCAGAAGTGGCTTCTGAGTTTGAAGAGCATGTTTCAACAGTTACTATGTCTTTGTTTATTACATTTAATTTGGAAGTAGAGGGTTCATCCTTTACTTTGTTTAATTCTTTTAACATTTGTTCGATTTTCTCCTTAGTTTTTGTTTGACTAGTTTTAAGACTTAGATTTGGCTTTAATTCTTGAGTTTTTATTAAAGGAATGTCTGTTTTGACTGGTTTTGACTCAATATTGATTGAATCTATTTTAGTTTCAATTTTATCAAGTTGATCACCAATAACATTTAAACATTTATTGGTGTAGTTATTTTGCTCAATTATTTTCCTTTCTTCATCCTTTTCTGGCTTAGTAGGAGGAATTTTAAAAGGGGTTGCTTTTACTAAATCTTTTCCATCTTTTCCAACGTTTATTAGAATACTTTCTTTTGGAGGATGGGAGGATTCAACGGATGTTTTGTCATGTTTTATCCATTGGGATTTAGTAACTACGTTTAATTTTTTGAGTTTTGGATAGTAATTATCAACAAAATCAAAGAAGTGAATTTCTCTTCTTAAATCTTGCATTACTATTTTCCATTTATTATAAATTAATTGTTTTTCTTCTTTATTGTGGGTTTTGCGATGTTTTTCGCGACGACCCTTGTTTTTCTCAGAATCAAATTCTGAATTTAACATTTCCCAATTTATTTCAAAAGGTTTTTTAATAACATTTAATTCACCATACATTTCTGAGGGTGTTGGTTCTAGTGATTCATTATCAGATCCAACAGCTTCATTTGTTCTATTATTATTATTATTATCAACCGTGTAATAGGCTGATTCTACTTGAGAAGATGTTGATTTAACACCTTTTTGTTTAATATCTATATTTTTATTCTTTTCTTTTTGTTTGTTAAGATTTAATTCATTTAGATATTTTTCTAAATCCTGTTCTTTTTCTAGATCTTGATCTCTTTTACTGGTTGAAGAGGAACCAGAAAATGAGCGCCTAGAGCTTTGATATTTTATTAAAGGAGGTATTCTAGGTTTGCTATGGTCAAACTTAATCTTTACAGTACCATCGTGGTATTGTACAACAGATTCTAAGTTATCTTGTTCAGCAATGTTTATTGGGGTTTGAATTGTGGGTGGCATCTCTTTTGGGAGATCCCATTCATCAGGAAGTTTGATATCTTCCCATTTAATCATTTTGGGGACATTAATATTAATGTCTTCTCTACTAGCTTGAAGCAGTAAAGTTTGATCTTGAGGATCTTTTATTAAAGCTTGAGGATTTAAATTTGTTTTAAACAACTTATAGTATATTCTGTATACTAAAGCAAGAGGACGACTTCCTTCTATCATGTGATATCCAGAAGTATTTATTCTCAGGGTGAGTGCTTTTTCAGGAGCACCATCATCAAGACTTATTGTTAAATCGGGGTTAGCATTAAACCATATTGGACCATGGCCGAGATTTGCTTCGACCATTCCTAGACGTGCTTGACCTTCATTTGTAAATCGAGCATCTAAAAGTCTTAACAAGACAGAGGCATTGATTCCTCGTCTAGTGAGGGGTTTAATTCCAACTTGAATTAGTCCTATGTGGATGAATTTAAAACCATTATTTTTAAATGTTTTCATTTCCGATTTTCGGAACAAAAGACATTCTTCTTTATTTTTATTAAGAGCATAAGCTCGTTCAACAGTTTTTACTTTGTGCTCAAATTTGAACACACTATCAGCCCATGAGGTTCTATAAACCTCTTTTTTATTAATTTTTGGAAGACTCCAATTTTGGAGATCCAAATCAGAATGAGGAAGAACTTCGTCTTCTTCATGCACTATGTCACTTAAGGTTGCCAAGCTACTAGATCCTGATCTAGTGCTAATAGTTGAATTAGATCTGCGAAGTTTATTAAACATTTTCAAGTTTATCAATTTATTATGTTTATCTTTTTAATCTTTTTAATGTTTTCTCTCTTACTAAAATGCTAGGTTCTCTCACTTCCTATACCCTGTCCGCTCACGCCCACCGCTCATGCCTCTACACTCGGGACTTACTGTTTGGAAAAGGACTCACTGTTTGGGTGAGGGTACTCAGATTTGAGATAGATAGTTTAATAGCAAGGGATAGACAATATCAAGATTATGAAGAAAACACAAAGAACTGATAACCAAGAAAAGAAGAATAAAAGCAACACAGATATTAACACAACCACCAACACAGATATATATATATTTTTTTAATTTGAAAAAACACATGAAAGTTGTTTTTTATAAAGACGACTTTCGTATAATTTATTTTTTTGAAATTTTGAAAAAACACGTGAAAAATTATAAAAGAAAAAGGCAATAAAAAATTGTCTTTCATAAAGACGACTTTCACACAAAAAATCGTCTTTCACAAAGACGATTTGCAATCAGTCTATTTTTTCAAATTAATATCAAAAGAGGAATATTTGGCCAAAAAACATAGAAAAATGCTTCTTCTTCTTTTTTGCAAAATTGGCCCTCTAAGTTGACACCTCATTTTGCAATCATTGATGTTATTTTTTTACACTTTTATGAATGAAGGTTAAAATAGTAATTTCACAAATCCGAAAGTTCTAAATTGGTCCACAGTTCAAAAATTAATAGGTCAATTTTGAGTTTAAGGATGAGAGAGATTTTTTCAAATTCCAAATTGGATCAAAACCCAAAATTTTATAAATAAATCAATTTTTAATTGATTTAAAATCATATTTGCATGCGTAGAGTTATTTTTAAATTTATATTATTGGTCCTCTAAAGGATTAAATTTAAATTAATTTACAATTAATTCTTATTGGTTGAAACACTCCAATATGATAAATATTAATGCATCATATCAATTCATGAAGATAATGCAAGATTAATTAAATTTAAATAATAGATAATTGTTTTAATTAAAAAATATCCAATTGTTTATTATTTAATTAATTAAATTTATGGAATCCTAATTACAACTAATTAGAAAAGTTCTATATCAATTAGAAGTGGAAAATAATAAAAAGAATCAGATTTATCCCAACCAAACTCGGATTTGGATTCTAGACTATGCACTACTTAGTAGTTTAATCATAACTTTTGACTCAGTTATCTGATTGAGTTGATTCAAATTGCGCTGGAAAGATAACTTAATACGCTACAAATATATATGGGAACAACGTCCAAATTGAACTTTTAGAGGGTCAAATCGGGCCCGCAATTTGAGCCTAAAAATCAGGTTGCAAAATTTCAGGATTCTTATGAGATAATTTCAGGTTTTGAGTTCCAACACAACTCCTACGAGGCTATGAGTCAAGAACTCGTGGGAAGGGTTTCTTAGCCCTCTTTATAAATAAGAGTACCTCCCCATTCATTTGGGGGGTTGGCACAACTTAAAATTAATTACGACACGAAATTATGCTGAATTTTCGTTAGGAAGTTGGATTTTCAACAAGAAACTCATAGTGTTTTTGTTTGGAATTCAAAATTTTAGAGCCGAACCTCTGTGATTTCATTGCCAACCCCTTTTTTTATTGTTTCTAAATCACTTTTTTTCAATACTAACAAAGTTCAATCAAGCTCTTTGTGCAGGTTTCAATTTGGGATACTCAATCAAGAGATTGCATCCTTCCACAATCAAATTCAATCTAGGATACTCCTTCAAGAGGTTGCATCCCAAAAGGTACAATCCTAGCTCTCTTTTTTAATTTAATGTAGAAAATTTAATTGTATAGGATGCATGATGATGTTTTAATTTTAATTTGTGTGTTTTCACATGTTATAACTTGATTAATTTTTAATGCACAATTGCTAGATTGCACTGTTTTCGGTTTATGTTTTGTGAATAACGCAAATCTGATTTTCTAACATGATGTACTGAAATTCCAGCAACTCTAAATGTTCTTTTTCATGTAATATGCATGCTTAAATGATTTTAATTGCTTGATGATTAATTACTGTTTAATTTTTTATTGCATGTACTATTGTGATGCTATGAATCAAATGCAAGTATAATTTGTTTGAGATCATGAATTTAGACTAATGGATCTTTAGGGATTGGCCTAGATTAGGTTGGGTGGGTGACTGGGTGTCTAACACCTTCCTATCCAATCCCTTAACCCCTGAACCCAAATCTTGAGGGAAAGTAAATTAGTCTTGTATTTTTCATATTTTCTTTTAGATTATATGTAAGATCAAAGCCTTGTAATTTTCATTTTTAGATTATATTTAAGGCATGAGTTATGTAATTTATTTATTTTCTAGAGTTCATTGTATTCATCAATTCAATTAATAAAAGAATATATATTTTTCTTAGTTCTTTTTTATATAAAAACTAAGTGGCAACCCCATTGTAACTTCCCCTAAAGATTAGGAAGGAACAGAGTGAAGCCATCATTAAATATGAATCATGTTTAGACCTTTTTTAAAATATTGGTTAAGGGTCGTGGTTCTCACACTCTCTGAAACTGAAACTCGCTTCATCTTTCTTTATGTTTTCTTCTTTCCTCACCTCATCTATTAGCTTCATTCAGCCCCGCCCATACCTAACCCATACTTGACCCATATTTGATACATACCAAGAAAAAAAAAAAAAAAAAAGTGGTTCGCCTGGGGTAGATATACAACAGTACCCAGGCAGTACTGTGTGAAAACCACAACCATTAACCAAAAATGTCTAAACATGATTCTCAAATTTTTATTAAGGAGCTTCATTGTATTCCCTCTTAATCTTTGGGAGAATTTACAATGGAGTTATCGACTAACTTTTATAACAAAAATCTAAAGGAAAAAAAATTGCATCTTTATTGATTCATAATTTTGAGAAATAAATAAGTTACATGACTTTTGCCCTAAATACAATCTAAAGAAATTAAAAATTACAAGGCTTTGGGTCCTACATACAATCTATAAGAAAATACAAAAGATACAAAAATTTATTTATATCCCTATGAGATTAAGATTCAGGGGTTAGAGAATTGGATGGGAAGGTATTAGGCACCAATCCAACCTGGCCTAGGTCAGTCACTAAGAATCTATTAGTCTAAGTTCACAACCTTAAACAAACCATACTTGCATTTGATTCATAGCATCACAACAGCACATGCAATAAAAAATTAAACAGTGATTAATCATTAAGCAATTAAAATCATTTATGCATGCATCTCACATGAAAAAAGAACATTTAAAGTTACTGTAATTTCAGTACATCATATTAGAAAAATCAAATTTGCATCATTCACAAAACAGAAAACCAAAAACAATGCAAGCTAGAAATTGTGCGTTAGAAGTTAATCAAGCAATTAAAATCATTTAAGCATGCATATCACATGAAAAAAAAAAAAAAAATTAGTTGCTGGAATTTTACTACTTCTTGTTAGAAAAATCATATTTGCATCATTCACAAAACAGAAAACCAAAAACAATGCAATCTAGCAATTGTGTATTAAAAATTAATTAAGTTACAACATGTGAAAACACACAAATTAAAATTAAAACCTAATCATGCATCCTCCACAATTAAATTTGCTACATTAAATTATTAAAAAAAAAAAGAAGAAAAAAAGAGGATTTCAACTTTTGGGATGCAACCTCTTGAATGAGTGTCCCGGATTGAATTTGATTGTGGTGGGTTGCAACCCCTTAATCGAGTGTCCCAAATTGAAACTTGCGTAAAGAACTTGATTGAACTTTGTTAATATTGAAAACAATGATTTAGAAATAATAAAAGAATGGTTTGGCAATGAAATCACATTGGCTAGGCTCTACAATTTCATATTTCAAACAAGAACACTATGAGTTTCTAGTTGAAAATCCAACTTTCTAACGAAAATTCAGCAAAATTTCGTGTCGAAATTAATTCTACCACTTATACCAACCTATTGAATGAATGGGGAACTGTTATTATTTATGGAGAGAGCTAAAAAGCCCTTACCACTAGTTCTAGATTCATAGGAATTGTGTTGGAACTCAAAAACCAAAATTATCTCATGAGAATCCCGAAATTGTGCAACCTCAGATTGCGAGGCCTATTTTACCATCTAAAAGTTCGATTTTGGAGATCATCATGAAATATATATTTATAGCCCATTGAGTTAGCTTTCTAGCCCAATTTTAATCGACTCAATCGGATAACTGAGTCAAAAGTTATGGTTAAAGTACTACATGTTGGAATCCAAGTCCGAATTTGGGTAGGATAAATCCAATTCTTTTTATTGTTTTCCACTTCTAATTAATGTAGGACTCTTCTATTCATTTGTAATTGGGATTCCATCGATTTAATTAATTAAATAATAAATAATTGGATATTTATTAAAATAATTATCCATTAGTAAAATGAATTAATCTTGCATTATCTTTTTGGAATTTATTTCATTTATTAATATTCATCATATTGGAGTGTTTCAAGCAATGAGAATTAATTATAAATTAATTTAAATTTAATACTTTAAAGTACCAATCAAATTAATTTAAAAATAATCCTACGCATGCAAGTCATGGTAAATATTATTTTAAACCAATTAAAATTGATTTATTCTTAAAATTTTGGTTTTTTATCCAATTTGGAATTCAAAAAATGCCCTCTCATCCTTAACTCAATATTGATCAATTGAAATACGATTTTTTAATCTCTGGATCAATTTCAAATTTTCGGATTTGTGAAATTAGCATTTTGCCCTTTATTCACTAAAGTGTAAAAATGTAAAATTAATTGTTACAAAATGAGGTGTCAACAAATACTCGTACTTTAGCAATACCCGATACAGGTACGGCTCCAAAATTATCGTACCCATGCTTCAAAGGCTTTTGTAGGGTAGTAGAGTAACCAAAGAAGATGAGTGGACGAAGACTAGTGTTAGCTCAAAACCCACTCCCATATAAATTGTATTCTAAACCCACATCAAATTAATTATACTTCTATTATTGCTGGAATGAAAAATGATCCTCTCCATATTAAATGAAATGAAGTTTCTATTTTATGGTCTATATTAAATATTACAGATCTAACAGTGTATAGACTACCATATCATTTAAAATTTTAAATAATATGATAAACTGTACAATGTTAGATCTAAAAAATAAAATTTAAATTATAAAATAAACAAATGATAGAGATTTTCAAATAAAGAATATTCTATTCCCGCAGTCATGTTGCTACTTGCTACTCCATTTACCATGCTCCACTATTGTCGTAGATTCGAAAGTTGCTTCGCCCCCTTCTAAAAATGTTTGCAAAGTCAAATAAGTAATAGTAATTGCTATCATCAACAAGTACTAGTGGGACATTTTCTTGAAATCGAGATCCAGCGGCAATAATTTAAGCATTCAAAGTTTGCATCTCGTAATTAAGCTCTGGTATTTTATACCAATGATGGAAGACAAGGTTTTATCATGTATAAATATATATATATATATATATATATATATATATATATATATATATATATTATATAATATATTTTTGGAATGTACTCAGGTACAAAGTAATGTAATTTATTTTAAAATATATCTAGGATCAATATCACGGGACTTTCCTCTTACATTCATAATGTTGTAAATTATACATTTAAATCAATAAAGTGATGAATTCCATTCATTATAAAAGTTCTAATAAAACTAAAGACACAACATTTTCACAATATAGCTTAGGTGACAAAAATCTCGATATAAGAGATATGATATCATTAATTGGGTCGACACTGCATTGTGGCCTACTTAAACCTGGCCCATATCATATTTCTCACACCCTACAGTTTTCCAAAACCAATTTTCAAAACTCCCACCACCATCGCAACTACCTACTTGCATCTCCCTTGATGCAAGCCAACGATGATATAACTAACTAATCATACCTCATATTCTCAATGGTTAGTGGCAATTTTTGTTGTTGCCTAAAATCCTTATTTTACCAAATTCACTTCCCACATGGGCACAAAGTGTGTATATGAGGATCACACACGTACACTTTTATCACTTAAAAATCTTTCACCCACATCACAACATAGTATATACATTGGAGAACTTTATGCAGGGGCGGCCCCGAGAGTTGGGTTGCCCTAGCCCCGGCCTAACTTTGGTTGCCCTACTTGTTTTTTATTATTTAATATTAAAAAAATAATATAAAGTCCAAATTTTTTTTTATACAAAATTAAAGTTATATTGTACTTTTAACCAGTTAATAACACTATTACGCTCTCATAAAAAAATAAAAAAATAAATAAATTTAATGTGCAGCACTCCCATATAAAGAATAAAAATAACACTACAATATTTAGTCAATACAAACACAACCACACCACACATGCCAACATTTAAAGTCTTAAATAAATACTCAACCACACAACATTTACATACAACAACATAACATTTAAGATTTCAAATAAATACTCAACAACACAACATTCAAAATCTCAAATAATTCAATAACACAATATTCAAAATCTCAAATAAATATAAAATGAATACTCACAAACACAAACACTACAGTACAACACTAACACAAATCACAATATATACCATCAAAGTATAAAAAATAATTAAAAAAAAAAAAAAAAAAAGTTAAAGCAAACAGACCCACCACTTCGGACCCAACCCCAAGTAAAAGCCATTAAACTAATGGCATCTGTGCTGCTGTGCATAACTTATCCACACACACACACACACAACAAAACCAACACAGTAACTTATAAAAAAGATAAAAGTAAAATCCAATAGTTCCCCATTCCCCATAAGCTTTTTCTAAAAGGTTCCTGAAGCTTCCCCCATAAGCTTTGTTCTTGAAGCTTCCCCCATCAGCTTTTTACTTAGATCATTGAAGACGTGCTCATAAATTTCTAGCAGATTCAATGCATGAAAAACCTTTAAGGACAACTGTGGTTGTGCAATGGCAAGGAAACAAGAAGGCAAAGAGAGATGGCAGCAAGGCAAGAAGAAAGGAGACAAAGGAAGGCAAGATAAGCAGCACGTAATTTTCTAAAAACGTAGAACCAAACATTTTCCTTTCTGAGTTTTTGTCCTAAAACGCGCATTTTGGTTCCAAAAATGTGGGGCCAAACCGGCCCTTAGTTTTGGTTATGTGTTGGATTATAGCTTAGATTTGCTGGATTGTGGGATGTTCTCTGATTAATTTTTATTTTTGCCCTTTAATTTTTTTTTTTGTTCTTCCGGTTTATGATTAATTTTTATTTTTGCCCTCTAATTTTTATTTTTGTTCTCACGGTTTATGATTAATTTTTATTTTTACCCTCTAAATATTTTTTTTGTCCCCTTGTTTTATGATTATTTTTTTTTACCCTCTAAATATTTTTTTTTGCCCTCTAATAAAAATTTTATTTTATGAATACAATTTTTTTTTTCTAATGTATATGTAAATTTTTTTTTTTTTTAATGTATAGTATAAATTTTTTTTTCCCAATTGGTTGCCCTAGGGTGGGGGGTTGCCCTAGCCCAGGGGCTTGCTGGGCTTACCCCAGGGCCGGCCCTGACTTTATGATATGTTTGAATAAAAAAATTCTTAAATCTACAAAAATTTACAAATGATGAGATTTTACATTCCATTATTTAAAATCTCATCATTCAAAAATTTCACCGTTTGGACTATGTAGTGTTAATTCGCTCGGCTTCTTTTATCATTATGTTTTTTTAATTATTTTTTTCTATGTTACTAGGTTAAACCATCTCCACCTACCTGGAAGCTACTACATGCAAGGCATAGAGAATAGTCAAATCACTATTTCTCTTTCTTTTTCTTTTTCTCTCTCTTAATAGACACAAAATATATTATATTTCTCAATCACAAACTTCAAGTTAGGTTATCCGTCTATCTTTCTCTCTCATAGACAAACACACTGAGACAAAATCTTTGTGGGCTTCACCTTATCTTGTGAGAAATACTAGAGCCCTAAAAATTTACAAGCAAGAAAAATTACTAATTGAGGGCATTTTTTAAGAGAGATTGGTAGCGATGGGAAGGTGAGACTCATAATACGAAAATTATTGGCACGTTCCAAGTAAGAAATGCCTCTAAAGCAATCATTGTCTTTGTCGAGCCTAGCTGAGGTTTCGTAAAAGGCGATGTTCTCACTCTCCTTCGACATGTACTTTCCATGCTCCTCCACCTAGGTTCAGCTAGCCTCGCACACCCGACATCACAAAGTTTCATCATCTCGTCAAAGACCTCCTTGAGCAAGAGTTGTGGTTGAAGGCCGAACTCCTCGACCTCAAAGTTTTAAAAGCATATCTATTGGGTTTAGAGTGGAGCAGTTGTATCGTGAAATTGATAAATTACGTAAGTTTTGAGGGAATTTATTGTGATCCCAAATCCCGAATTTAAATCCCTTCGAAACTTATAAATTCCACATCAATTTCACCAAACACAAGCATTTGTAAATTCCATCTCACCAAATCCTCATTTAACCCCAAATCTCAACCACAAATGACGCACCCCAAACACAATTATTGAAATCATGGGGGCCTAATTGGAACTGCTCACATTGACTATGGATATGCACCTCACAATGGGCGCCTATCTAATTTTTTAAGAAATCATATGAAGAAGTCAATTATAAATTCACATCATTTTACAATCTTAAAAACAAATGTAAAAAATAAAAATAAAAAAATAAAGAATTCAAGATTACAATGAAAGAAATACTAACTTATATCTTTCACTCGAGTTATGAGGTATGAAGTATTAGGCATCCATCTAGCCTGATTCTAAAACCAATCTCTTAATTTTTAATGTTCAATGAGTCTACGAAGCAATCGTGTTCTTTTATTAAGGCCAAAGTAAAACAACCCTTATAAATAAAGAAATAGAAAAAAAAAAAAAAAAATGGTAAAGAAAAACACTAATTAGTAACTTAGATCACAATGAGAATAATTTTTTTTAATAATATTATTTTATAATTTACCCAAAAAAGTATTATTTTATGATTTAGGATTGTTAAAATATATTTCGTATATAACTTCATAAAATTTCCACCAAAAACAAAAAGTTATTTTCCAAATAACTAAACATTAAAAAAAAAGAAATGATAAAAGTATAAATAAATAAAAAGAAGAATCAATGGCTCCACATAGTATATTCCAAGAGGGAGGGGGAAAAGGTAACTCAACCATGGGACATGTTAGAAATCCAGCTATACATTAAATAAATAAGGATGGTATAGGCTATAGCCGCAACGAACGGTGTAGATTAATCCTCATAATTGAATCCAACGACTAATGACAGCTCAGAAAGAACAATGTCTAATTGGTTAGGGCTATTTCTCTCTTTCTCTTTCTTCTCTGCGCAACGGTTGCGATTTTCGCATCGTAGATCAATCAAGTTCTAGGGTTAGGGTTAGGGTTTTGACGTGAGAGAGATCCATCAGATGGAGATGGATTATGTGAGTGAGTTCCCTCATTCTCACATGGATCGCCGTCCCAGGAAGAGGCCTAGGTTAGCTTGGGAGCTCCCTCAACCCCAACACGTCAAGGTACTAACTTTTTTTTTTTTTTTCTCTCGAATTTTCTCATATTTTCGTATTTTTTTATCCATATATATCTCGGAGAAATTTGTATTTGGAAGAACGGGAATTTCTTTAGAATGATTAATTTTCTCGTTGGAATTTTCTTGTGAGTAAATATAAAAAAGTTTAGTTTTTTACACTTAAAATTCAATTTTTTTTTTTTTTTTTGCTATCTTAGAAAAGTTTTCGTTTGGGAATATTTCATGAATGAATTAGAAAAAATGTGAAATTTCTAGGCGTATATGAAGAGAAAATGTTGAATTTTTAATATTTCATGAAGAACTAAATATATGAATCGGCTGATCTGTAAGTTTTCTTGCAAAGTATTTCTTGGAAAATTCTCCAGGCTAATCAATTTTACATCTTTTTAATGGAGCATGGATTAATTTTTGTTATATTTGTTGAATATGGCATATCTAATATATCTGGATCTGGTTATAGCCTATTTACATTCATGTTTTTTCTCAATTTTTTTTAATCTATGATAATTGATGTTAATGATGAAACGGGCTGTGTCAAATCTGGATTGGTTTATGGTGTAATTTACTTTTATAATTTTGCATAGATTGATTTCTGATTGGTTGATGAGAAATATATAAGTGAATATATCTTGAAAAGAATAATGGTTTAAGGTGGGGGGGGTATGCTTTTTTAATTACTGTTTGTTTAGCGGAGTAAGAATATATGGCTGTGTGTAGGCTGAGTCAGGAATATATTGTGGGCAAGATTTTGAGAGTGGTACAAGCTTTGGACCTTCAAGGGTACTACCAGACCATGCTAGTCTATTTGTAAAGGGATTGGCTCAAAAAGGCTCTCCCCCATGGCGTGACGATGACAAAGATGGACATTACATGTTTGCGCTTGGAGATAATTTGACATCTCGCTGTAATTACGCTTAATCACCATTGAAAAGCTTTTTGCTACATTCTATTTTCTGCCTTAATGACACTGCATGATAAAATTTCCACCAACCAAATGATCACAAGTGCATCATCTTTTGTTTTTTCCTTAATGTTTTCTTTCAGAGATTTCTATAACTAAATTTATCTGGAGTTTTAATTGTTGGTTATGAATGTGACTTGTGCAACACAATAATCCCCCCTCCCCTTCCACCCCAAAGTCTTCCTTTATATTTAATTTTTCTACTTTCCTAAGCCCATTACACAATACTCTAATATGATAAAGTTTTATTCACTTGAAACTTGAAATCTATCAGTTTGGTTAAGTAGTTCTTACTCTGATTAAATTGTTTCCTGTGTGTGCTTTCCTTATTGCAGATAAGATCCACAGAAAGATTGGTGAAGGTTAGTATTTTTACTCGTTGTTAGATTCTATGAATGGATTCTTATTTTTAAGGTAAGTTTCCTCCTGATCAAAAAAAAAAAAAAAAAAAAAAAAAAGAAGGTAAGTTTTCTCATACCATGCATTACTCATCCATATCCCTATCATACTGCAGGCACCTTTGGTCAGGTTCTTGAATGTTGGGATAGGGAAACAAGGGAGATTGTTGCCATAAAAGTTGTGAGAAGTATTAAGAAGTACCGTGAAGCAGCAATGATAGAAATCGATGTGCTCCAGTTGCTTGGAAAGTATGACAGAAATGGCTGTCGGTACGTGTACTTTTTGCTTATAATAATATCTCCTTCTGCTTCATCAGTTTCCAGGTGAATTTTATATGAGTTGAGAGTGGTTTTATTCTTTGCAGTTGTGTTCAAATACGGAATTGGTTTGACTATCGTAACCATATATGTATTGTAAGTATGGGTTTATTTATGATAACATGATTTCCCCAACTTCATAAATATTTTGGGGGTTTAAGATGTGCCACTCTGATTTAAATGGTCTTAACAGGTCTTTGAGATGCTTGGACCAAGCTTATATGATTTTCTTCGGAAAAATAATTATCGCTCATTTCCTGTTGATCTTGTCCGCGAGCTTGGCAGACAACTCTTGGAATGTGTGGCATGTGTGTAGTTGTTACTTCTTCTATTTCATTTTTATCCTTGTCAATGTTGATGGCAATTGTCCTAGTGGGAATTGTTTGAAAATCTTTTTTTACTGCTGAGGGAATTTAGTAGCATTGTTTACATATTTTCTTCACATTGGCAATATACTCTCCCTGTTTTTCGGATTCTGCTATTAAGAAATGAAAATACTATTTAGTTCGAGTTATAAAGGTTTTTTTTTAATAAAAAAAGATGATGGTATGTGTCTTTATGTTGGTTATGGTCTATGAATTTTGCAGTCATGCATGATATGCGCCTCATCCATACCGACTTGAAGCCTGAGAACGTACTTTTTGTTTCTTCAGAGTATGTAAAAGTACCTGACTACAAGGTATACCTTCTACTGTGCACATTTCTCAGTTTCTGCTTTTGTAGTTTCTTGAAGGAGGATGTCATGCAAGCAAATTTTAATCTACTACAGGTTACATCCCGGTCACCGAAAGAGGGAACCTATTATAAGCGGTTGCCAAAGTCTAGTGCAATTAAGGTTATTGATTTTGGCAGCACAGCTTATGAGCATCAAGATCACAACTATATTGTCTCTACTAGACACTATCGTGCTCCTGAAGTTATTCTTGGTATGCTATTGTTTTGATTGCTCTCTTTCCATTTCTTCCTCTTCTTTAACTTGTTGAAATTTATGGGTATAAGCTTTATATGTCTTTCCAGGACTTGGATGGAGTTATCCATGTGACATATGGAGTATTGGTTGTATCTTGGTAGAACTATGCTCTGTATGTTTAACATCTCAGATCTATATTGAGTTGTAAGCCAGATGGCTGTACTGTGCAAGTGTAACAAATGCTGATAAAGAAATGCAATTGATCGCAGGGTGAAGCTTTATTTCAGACACATGAGAACTTAGAACACCTAGCCATGATGGAAAGGGTTTTAGGCCCATTGCCTCTGCACATGTTGAAAAGAGCTGAGTGCGTTCCCCATCTGAGGACTTCCATTGTTAATGTAGCATTTTGATGTTGTATAGAAAACATTAGTTCAATTATATTTACAACTGTTCCTGTTTCAGCCGCCATGCAGAGAAGTATGTCAGAAGGGGTAGATTGGACTGGCCAGAAGGTGCAGCCTCTCGGGAAAGTATTAAAGCTGTTATGAAGCTACCTCGTCTTCAGGTGTGTATGATGCTGCATTTTCCAAGCATGACATTTTTCTTTGGGACAAAATGTCCAGATAAACCTATGTATATGATTTTGCTGTGTGTTCTGTAGAAATTAACTTTTTTATGCTTTGGCAGAATCTAGTGATGCAGCATGTAGATCACTCAGCAGGGGATCTCATCGACCTATTGCAAGGTCTTCTTAGATATGACCCCTCCAAGAGACATACAGCTCGTGAAGCCCTCAAGCACCCATTTTTTACCAGGGATCAATACAGGAGATTTCTGTGAGAGGTTGGCTTTTCCATTCTGGCGGTGGTATGTTAATTGCTTGGAGTGGTTTACTGAGAGAGTCAAATGGCTGGCATCTGTTGTTGCATTACTTTGATTTCTTGGCGTGTAATTGCAGCATATAAGGCCAGGTCATGATTTCATGGTTTCTTTAATTCTTGTTTTATTGAGCCTGTATAGATATCCCATTCTCAGGAGAAGCTTTCTCCTTTGTCCAATTTTGTACCATGAAAATGTTATGTATCTGTTTTCCATTACGTGTAGGAGTTGATCTTCTATGAACAAAGTTTGCCCAGTGTTGGTAATGTTGATGTAATGATGAGGAAGAGCTTCTGTACTACGTGGTCATGTAATTCTGCATTACTTGGTTCATGGATCACTAGGAATTCTGTGTGCTTTTTGCTCTGTTGGAAGCAATGCAGATATTGCCTTCGAATTTTACTTGTTGCATGTTAGTTAATTGCTTGTATCCTCTGCTTATAAGAAAGGGTCGGGTAAACACGCCCTTAGGACATCTGTTAAGGAAGCATTAAATGTAATGCTTTCACTTTATGGAAAGTAGTGACATGTTTAGAGTCACAAGGTGGAGACCTCAATAAAGGGAATTGTTGATATAATCAATTTATATTAGAATAGAATTTAAGAAAAATGGTGTATACAGTATCTACATTGTATTCACGACAATTTACAAAGACAACTGTCAGAGTACTTGTGCATACAGGAAAAAATTATTGATTTAATATATGAAAGAATACACACAATCTCTTGAAATTGTTTACAAAAGAAGAAAAGTAATATTTTGCATTAATAATTTTTTGTATCGATAGATTAAAAAAAAAAAAACCTATGTAAACTAAATGACGGGGTTTTGATAATGTTATGGAAAATTTACTTGATGTTGTATCATATAGGTTTAAACCCTCTTATTCATTGATTCGTTTTGCATTCACTTCTAATCAAAGCCCCAGCAGGAGGGCCAGCTACACGAATAGTGCAATGACTGTGCAAGAAATATGAGTATCTAAGGGGACTTCCCAAATTAAATCGTGCCCTAAAATTAATGCTAACTTGAAACATGATGTCATTGCGTTCAATCTGTTTCTTAAGCCTCTGTGTTGCTTCCAGTGGAATCCCAACCTGACTTGTCACCAGATGAACATACTCATACTTGCACTCATTCCTTGCCGTAGAGAAAGGTGGAGCATGTTGGGTAGCTATAAGGGTACTTCCATAGAATAAATCAATGTAAATGTAACTGAAATCAACACTCACTTTCTTGTTTGTATTTGTGAAGTTTGCGAGTATAGCAACATCAACATTGAGCAGATAGGTCATGTTAAGATAGACTGCATTCAAGCGGGCAGCAGAAACATCAAACCGAGGGATCGGTGGACGATAAGCAAGATAGACTATGAGGAAAACTAGGCCTACAATTATGACAACCCAAAGGATTGCACAGAAAAACCCCTTTAAATGTTTGTTTGGATCCGGTGGTGACTGGCCCCGCTGCCACGGCCATTGATCCTGTCTCTGAAAATAAGGGTTGGTTTCATTGACATTTTGCTCAAACATGGTTTAATGGATATTTGTGATGGGCAATGATGAAGAGTAGAAAGGTATTAAGTAGCAATTGTTATTGGGCTAATAGAGGAAAGAGGATGACTTCATGAGAACTTCAAGAATAATTCATGTACGTAAAAGGCAAACGAATTTAACATTGCTAAGAATCGGAGGGAAGTAATCTTGGCCATACCTTTAACTGTTAATGCTCTATAAAGGTGAGCTATACTCAGCTATTTATGAACAACATATATAGCAGATACTGTATCAGATGCTGGCAACTGATCATACAGTAACAGCTAATCTATACAAACTGAATTTCTAACTCTATTGACAAAGTTCTTAGACTGATAGCAGCTTGATGCTTGATATGAAAATTTTCACACTATCAATATAGGTAATAATATAATGAAGTGTTATATAAGTTCACTGTCCAAATTTAATATTATATGAGTAAATAGATTTTACAAGAACACAGGTGATGCCAATGCAACTAAATCACCTAATCTAATTGGTTAGTTCTCATGTCACGATTATGATTTATCAATTATCATAGTGTGTCCTCACGTTATAGTTGTCGGATTGTTATTGTCTGCATGTCCGAATCCTTTGGACATTGCCCGTATTGTTGTAGATAAAATTTCAGTCAAACTTTTTCCCCGGTTTGTAATCCTTTTCAGCTTTTCAATCCTAAAACTGGCAGCAAACCGGTTTCAAGTCCTTGCAACAAAACTTCTGCTCCATAATTCCCTTAAATTTCTCTTCTTCTGCAACCAAAAAAAAGAAAAAAATTCTTGTTAAAAGTTTAGCAAAAGTTGTGTATCATGGTTTCACTATCGTAATATCTCCTTCTGCTACGTCATTTTTAAGGTGAATTTTATATCAGTTGAGTCATTGAGTGGTTTTTTATTCTTTGCAATTCTGTCTAAATAGGGAATTGGTTTGATTATTGTCACCATATATGCATTATAAGTATTGAGTCGATTTATAATAACATGATTTCTCCAGCTTCATAAATATTTTGGGACTTAATCTGAACCATGAAATTGATACATTTCAAATGGAGATGATGTTTCTCCATTACAAGCGGTTGCCAAAGTTTAGTGCAATTAAGGTTATTGATTTTGGCGGCACAGCTTATGAGCAGCAAGATCACAACTATATTGTCTCTGCCACACTACTGAGGTACTTCTTGGTATGCTACTGTTTTGATTGCTCTTTCTTGCCATTTCTTCTTTTTCTTTAACAGAATCCACCTCCATGTAAGAGGGATATTGCATGTAAGTATGTAACCATTACACAAGATACCACCTCCTCCAAGAGACTTACAGCTCGCGAAGCCACTCAAGCACCCGTTTTTTACCAGGAGATCAATACATGAGATTTCTATTGAGACGTTTGGTTTTTCCATTCTGGTGGTGGTATGTTAATTGCTTGGAGTGGTTTACTGAAAGAGAGTCAAAGGGTGGCATCTGATGTTACATTACTTTCATTTCTTGGCCTGTAATTGCAACATATAAGGCCAGGTCATGCTTTCATGGTTTCTTTAATTCTTGTTTTATTGAGCTTGTGTAGATAACCCATACACAGGAGAAGCTTCTGTTGTTGCGTATGCCTTGAATTCACTTGTATCGTGTCATGAACCATGGTTATGAAGTGTGAAACTAAGAAAATATAGTGACATGTTTTAAGGTCAGAAGGTGGAGACCTCTGAAAAGTAAATTGTTGGTATAATCAATTTATATTAAAATAGAATTTAACAAAAATGGAGAAAACATTGTATTCATGACAATTTACAAAATCAACTGTCACATCACAGTAACTGTGCATAAAAAAAAAAAAGACTAAAATTTTTTGTATTGATATATTATTATTATTTTTAAATATATATGTAACACGAGGTTTTGATAATGGTATGAAAAATATACTTCTTGTAGCAAATGGACATAGCGAAATTTCAGAGTCTCTTCAGTGTTTCGTTTTGCATTCACTTCTAATCAAAGCCCCAGTAGGAGGACCAGCCATAAGAATAGTGCAATGAGTATGCAACAAATACGAGTATCTCAGGAGCCTTCCCAAATTAGATCGTGCTCTAAAATAACCCTTGACTTGAAACGTGACAGCATTGCCTTCAATCTGCTTCTTAAGCCTTTGGGCTGCTGTCAATGGAATCCCAACTTGACTAGTCACCAGATGAATATATGCGAACTTGGACCGAGCCTTTGCCGCAGAGAATGGTGGAACATATTGTGTAGCAATAAGGGTACTTCCATAGTATAGATCAATGTACATGTAACTGAAATCAACTCTTACTTTCTTGTTTGGATTTGTGAAGTTTGCGAGCATAGTAACATCAGCATTTAGCATATAGCCCATGTCAAGATAGGCTGCATTCAAGCTGGCAGCAGAAACATCAAACCGAGGTAGCCGTGGACGATAAACAAGATAGACTATGAGGACAATTAGGCCTCCTACAATTATGACAACCCAAAGGATTGCACAAAATACTGTAACAAACCACGTTAGATGATGTTTACGTTTGGTTTGACGATGTGGTGCCAATCTTGTCGGACGGCCATTGATCCTGCTGATGTGGAGTCCTCGTTTGGTCAGATGGCGATAAAGGTGTGACATGTGACTGGGAATGTTGGTCTTGATCCGGCTGATGTGTAGGGCTCGTTTGCTTAGTTGGCGATATAGGTATGACAAGTGACTGGGAACGTTTGTTGTCATCCTGCTGATGTGGAGGCTTCGTTTGGTTAGGTGTGACATGTGGCTGAGAACGTTGGCCGTGATCCTGCGGACGTTGGCTGTGATCTTGCGGACGTTGCCTCCTTGCATATGGCTGGTAAGGTGAGTCATCTGAACGGGAATGTTGGTCGTTACCCTGTGGATGTGACCTTTGGCTAGGTGGTGGTGAGGACAGCGGGTAGTGTTGTTCTGGTGGCCGTGGAAGGGGTGGCCGTGGAAGGGACGGGACTAGTTCTTGACGTCGTGGTTCTGAAGATCCATCAGGACCTTGCTTGGCTCTTTTGCTCTTTTTGGAAGAAGGTTGTGCTCGTGAAATGGGTTGTTGTGCATGTGGATTGTGTGGCTGTCCCTGTGGAATGTGTTGTTGGGAATTTTGGTCTTGAACTCGTTCTAGACTCTGAAAATGAGGGTTGGTTTCACGTGAATGAAGGTTGGTATCAGTTTCGTGATACATGGTTTTATGGATATTTGAGATGGGCAGTGACGAAGAGTAGAAGGGTAATAAGTAGCAATTGTTTTTGGGCCAATGGGGGAACGAGGATGACTTCATGAGAACTCCAAGAATGATTCATGTCAGGGGAAAAGAATCGAACATAAGCTAAGAATCGGAGGCAAGTAATCTTGTCGGTACCTTTTTCTTTTAATGCTCTATATTAACATGAGCTACACTCAGTTGTTTATGAACACCATATATAGCAGTATATTTTTTTTTGCTAAATATATAGCAGTATATTGTATCAGATGCTGGCAACTCATAAAGGACCTAGTGGCAATTTTAGTGCTTAAATTAATATTTGGGTTATGGAAAGATTATTATAGTATTATGCCTAGCGAATTTAAGTGAGTGAAGCATGAAGCATGAAGCTTGACAGTAACAGCTCATCTATACAGACTGAATTCCTAACTCTATTGACAAAGTTTTTTGATGGATAGCAGCTTGATCTAAAAAGTTACACTATCAATAGCTAATATAATGACAATGAAGTGATATAAATTCGCTGTCCAAATTCATATATTATATGAGTAAATAGACTCTAAAATATAACAGGTGATGCCAATGCAACTTAATCACCTAATCTAATTGGGTCTACATAGTTCAACCCACTCCGACCCATGCTCTAGCCCGTGACTCATGGTCTAGAGGTACAGGCAATCCTATAACTTTAAGGGCTCTCATTCACTGGTTAAAAGTGACTAGGGTAAAGGCTGCAAGAAAAATTTGGCTTCAATAGGAAGTTGGTTAGTTCTCACTCTCTTAAAAGTGTCCTCACGTCATAGTTATAGTCTGCATGTCCTTCGGACATTGTCGAGAAATTATTCTGTCCGCCCGGGACAGTCCTCCTTCCCTCTCACATGAGACATGGGGCCCACACCCCTGTGAGAGGAGAGAGGACTCCTCCGGTGAACCTAAAAATTTCTCAACATTGCCTTATTGTTCTAGATAAAATTTCACTCAAACTGTTTCCCGGGTTTGTAATCATTTTCAGCTTTTCAATCACAAAACTGGGCAGCAAACTGGTTTCAAGTCCTTGCAACAAAGCTTCTGCTCCATTCCTTAAATTTCTCTTCTGCAAAAAATCTGGTTAAAAGTTTAGCAATAGGTGTGTATCAGTCCCTAGGTTAAATTAAAATTTATAAAAATAAATAAATAAATAAAATCAACCAGGTGTTGGATTTAATGCATGTCGAGTAATCCATACCTCCGTATCTAATTTTCAAACTCAAATTGAATCATTAGTGTTTCTCCTCCCTTTTTTCATGCTGAAGAGGCTTCAGTGTATACCTAAAAGAATCAACAGTGGAAATTTATAAGACTTAGTTTGGTTCCTTACACTATGTTTGGGAGTTAAGAGAGTGAGAGAGAGTTGCAAGATGACACCACAAGTACAAAATAATTATAAATGTAAGACTCCAGAGCTTGAACAATAGAAATATTTTTATTAGTGTACCTAGCAAGGACAGTAAGCAGAGGCAAGAGAGCTTATTAACAATACGAAACGTATCACAACATAGCTCACATCAAAACACAACAAAAAATAAAAATAAAATAACGGACACATAACTAGAACTTATGATGACCAATACCTTACTGGATAACTTGAAAATAATGTGAAAATATATTGAGAGGGGTTATACATTATGAAAGTATTTGAAAGCAGAGATAAATCACATGTGGATGAAGCCTGATTTTCTTGGAAAGAGTATGTTTAATCCTGCACTGTAAAAATATCAAGAAGCATTTTTGTCAGTAACTCCACAACATGCCCCTGTCAGCAGTATCTTTTTTGTGACTGAAGTAACAAGTAGAAATCTTGCACCGATGGTCAAATACTTATCTATAATCTATAATCTATAATCTATCTATTATCTATAATCTATAATCTATAATCTATAATCTATAATATAAACTAAAAGCTGAAGCTGAGAGAAAATTTTTAAGCTTTCCCAAATACCGCTATGTCAGATTTGCTGCTTCCATTAAAAAAAAAAAATTCTCTCTCATGGCTGTTCCTCTACCTCACCTCTTCATTAACCTCTCACCTCTTGAACTCCTTGACCTCTTCATCTCCTCAATTAATTACCTTACTTTTTCATCTACCTCTCTCTCTCCCTCTCACCTCTTGAACTCTCACCTCTTGAACTCCCTGACCTCTTCATCTCCCCAATTAATTGCACGCTCAATTGCCTATTTAAATCCTGTGGTGGGATGTGTTTTTTTAGTCTTCCCGTTGTCCATATGGTTCTATTGTTGTTTGAGTTTCAAAGGTGCGTTATTTGTCCTTTGGTTTCTTTGTTTATTTTTTGTTGCTGTATTCACCTAGGAGCTTTAAGTTGTATATCATTGTGAATAAAATTGTATAGGGCCATAGTTATGTTTGTAGTTCAGTCTGAAAACATTACATGTCATTAGAAGTTTTCTGCGCATCGTGTAGGTTTGCGACTAGTCTATCATAAAACTCAAGGAGGACTAGCAGCTCATACCTGGGTACCAATTTTTGGAAAACTTCCAGAAAGGGCAACAGGGCAGAACAGGATAGGTCGGACAAGCTGGATGTCAAACCAATTAATACTGCCAAATATGTGTTCTGCCACAGGCTATATAAAGAGCAAACGGCATCAATACCATAAAATTCAACCTGAAAATACAGAAGATTTAATCATATGCAAAACACTCACAATATCCTGTGCATGTTGACTCATTAAACAGTAATTAAGAACAGAAGTGTACAATAGCGTAATCATTTCCACATCATCAATATCTCAATATCTAATTTTGAACTTCACTTTTGCTAAAAAAATATAGAATACAAAAGTATCCATATTTTGGATCAAAACAGGTTAATCGCTCAAACACGAGATGAAATATGAGATGATAAACCAAATGAATGGTCTGCTTACTTTGAGGGCCAGTTTTCAAACCAATTGGCAATAGTTAGCATTATGCACAGACCACACAAGTGTCACACCATCAACAAGTTAAATCAAACACACTATACATACATAATATAACAAAAATAAACATTAACAACTGTCGTAGGCGTGATCTTTAGCCTATCAACGCCACCAGTAGTGCCAAAAAACTCTATCTATTGCATACTTAGCATTACAAAGATTTTACATTAAGCAGATTGCAAAAACTTTACGCAAAAAAGACAAGCTTTTGTGTGCATGTATACATACCAACCAAAATGTCAATGGGTGACTTAATGTTTTCATGGCATTTAATATGTTCACTGCGTGTAGAACGAATAATTATTTTGAGATATTGTCCACAAAGCACAACTTTGCTAATTGTTTAAGTAACCTTTATACGATACCATACAAACTTAGCATCATACACCGAAACAAAATAGATAAAGCAAATGGTGTGAGTATATGATACGAACCATTTTGACATTCATGTGGCATCTTTTGAATGGATGGCATTGATCAGAGTCTCACAAACAGCTCTGTCAAGAGTAAAACCCTTCTCCATCATCTGATCCCATACCCTACAAGCCAAAGAAAGCTTCTTTTCTCGTATAAGACCTCCAATTATCAACTTGAAAGTTACTTCATCAGGATAGGACCCTCTTGTCTGCATTTCCTCATAAAGAAGCATGGCTTCACTTACTCTAGAAGCCTTGCAAAGCCCATTTATGAGGGCATTGTATGAAACCACATCAGGTGCAATTCCCTTCTCCACCATGTCGCAAAAAACACTATGAGCCATCGCAATTTTTCCAGTCTTACATAAATGATCAACAATCGTAGTATAAAATATACGATCAGGTAACAAACCCATGCTAGCCATCTGATCAAGAAGTTTCTTTGCTATATCTGAACTACCATCTCTAAGAAAAGCTTTTATAAGAATTGTAAATGTCACCAAATCTGGTGCAATTCCCTTTCCGCTGCATTTCCTCAAAGAGCTTGTAAGCTCTTCTAGTCCGCGCCGCCTTGCAAAACGCTCTAATAATAGTATTATACGATACAACATCACACAACCCTTTCAACTCCATCTTGTTCATCATCAACAAATAAGCCTTATCCATCCGGTTTGCTTTACAAAGCCCTTTTAAAAGTTGGTTATAACTATACACATCCGGTTCCATCCCACTTCTCTCCATTTTCTTCATCAACTTCTCAGCCTCCTCCAACAAAAGTCCATCACAACAATAATTCAACAACACATTGTACGTAACCAAGTCCGGCTCACACCCATTCCTACTCATAAACGACTTGATCACTTGCGCCTTATCAATCCTACCCGCTCTACAAAACCCACTAATCAATGCATTGAAAATCAAATTACTAAACTCAACTCGACCCTTCATCACACCAATTGTAAGCTCATATGCCAAATCAACTTTCCCACCATCACACAACCCTATAACAAGCACAGTACACGCCTTATTATCGGGACTAATCCCCTTATCAATCATTTCACGCCATATTTCAACTGCGGCGTCGAAGCGCATAGCTTTACACAACCCATGAATTAGTATAGTGTATGTTACAACATCAGGCTTTCTTCCTTTCTCAACTATTCTATCAAACACTTGCAAAGCCAATTCTAATCTATTCTCATGACACAAAAGATTCAAATATATATTGAAAGCCCAAATGTCAGGAACACAACCAAGCCTATCCATGTCTTCTAGGAGCTTCTCGATGAGGCTAAAGTTTTTTGATCTCGCATAACCTGGAAATGAACCTTGAGTATGTGAATGGGATTAGAGAAAATCCCTGGTGGGTCATTTTGTTGTAGTAGTGCTCGGCTAAGTCGAAACGCGATTCACGGACCAATACGCCAACGAAACGGTTGTAGTCGATGCTGAAAATGCGGCAATTTGATTGAGTCATTTCGTCGAACACTTGGATGGCTTGGTCGATGAGACCGGTTTTGACAAGGAGTGAGATTCGAGCTCGGTATATGAGGCGGTGGGCGCCAAGACTGCGATACATATCAGAGTGAATGCATAGCAGAGGGCTGGGAGGGTGCGACACTCAATGCAGGAGCATTTACAGAATCAGAAAGGGAGAGAAGATAGTTCCTGGTTTCGGCGATGGAGATGAGAGAGAGGAGGGTCGAGGGCTCGGTGGATTTGGGGGCCCAAAAAGGCGAAAACCAAATCCCGCCGCCTCCAAAGATCAAATCCAAGTAAGCGTGAACCTAAATGCTACATTTACTAGCTGGATGGGCTTTCGGGAGTTTGGATGGGTTGGGTTAGACAAAGATCTATATGTTCATTTCTCTCAGGCTGTGGCAGCCACTGGCCCACAACTTTATGACCATTTACTATAATACTATCGAATAAAATTACTGCTTATCAACAGGGGTGTTTCACTTGCGACATATCTTTTGTTTTCTCGTAAAATAACCAAAGTATAAAATAGACACATACCATAATATAGTTTGATAGAATATAAAGTGGAACACTCTAATAGGATGATTTCTGTTAAGAGCTTAGTCACATTCGGCATCACATTTTGAAACTGCATTTTTTTTCTAAAAACAGCTTTTTAAAAGCCTCACTTTTATCTTAGGTATGACTATTTCAAATAGCACATTTTTCAAACAATTAAAAAAATAAGTTGTACCAAATGAGGACGGGAGGGGCAGAAATCTAATCAAGAGCCTAGGTGCAATGTCTGACCGAGCGGGATGGTATCAACTAGAACCGAGGCCTTCACTTGAAAGAGCCACCCAAACCTTTCCAATTTGAGGATTCAGACGACTTTCACCCTAAGAAGAACGAGTCTTCTCCAAGGTGTTAGGCATGACTTCTCCAACAAGCTAAAAACAACACCTTTCTGAGTTAAATGACTCACTAACCAAATGTTGAGCATTTATTGCTACTAGAAAAAATATGGTCTTCCAACATTTCTTCTAAATAGAGCTATCAACCGACTTGGGAAGCTATAATGGAGTTCAAACTAGCCCTCACCTCTCATGGGAAACAACACTTGTAACCGCCATCCTATGGTTATAAATCGATTATGATCTTCTTCATCTCAAAATCCCTCAATTTGTCCATTTTATGATTCATATTTTATTTCTTGGATTTAACAATATATACACTGTCACATTATTTAAGAATTTTAATAGCGTGACAATTTGTACACGATTAAATTTATAATAATTAATCTAAACCATAAAATAGACTAAAGTGAGTGATTTTGAGATTATAAATACCCCAACAATTTGTCGAGGTAAGGGATTGAATTTTTCATCTTAAATGCCATTAATATCAGCATTCACCTAACCACTAAAAAAGCTCTTTTCTTAGGAATCAAAAAAACCAAAATATTGAAGGAATAAAAAAAAAAAAAAAAAAAGAAGCTCTTTTCTCATTTAACCTTCGGAGGATCTAAGATCAATCCCCGGAACTAGTAGGTTTTTCTCTACATCTTGCAGAACAGACTGAGTAGCTAGGTGTCCAAAATCAGCTTAGGTGGAAATCCTTATTGTGATTCTCTCTATTACGAACACTACCACATACAGGGACTAACTACTTACTACTAACAAAAGAGCTTTCTTCACGATGCAGCAAAATTGGTAGAAAAGAGTCCAGCTTACTTGCGTGCAGTGATTTTGTGTATTGCTACTGCACGCAAGCTGGATGCATCACGTGAATCGTGTGTAAAGACGTAAGACTTAAGATTTATGTGTGTTCACCTCGTGTCCAATGTATAAAATTGAGTTTGTAAGCCAAATCCAGTGGAAAAAAATTCACACACAAATCTCTTTTGATCACTTCATGAAATATAAAAGACACTAG
Source organism: Fagus sylvatica (assembly GCA_907173295.1). Lineage (NCBI taxonomy): Eukaryota > Viridiplantae > Streptophyta > Magnoliopsida > Fagales > Fagaceae > Fagus > Fagus sylvatica. The sequence continues at coordinate 22,434,538 of OU015772.1, forward strand.
CCAACTTATCCAAAAGAGACATTAACCCATCATTGGTACTCAAAAATCAGATTCTTTGCTGAGATGATTGAAGCAACATTGGCGGCAAAACCAGGGGCGAAGGCAGAAAAAAATTTTAGGTTGGGCTAGTTGCAAAACAAAAAAAAAAAAAATTGATTTGGGCTAATTATTTAATTTAAGGTAAATTTTTTTTTTATAAAAAAAATATAGGTAAAAAAAAAAAAAAAAAAAACCTTGACTGGGCTATAGCCCAGCCAAGGGTGAACGTTGCTATGCCACTGGGCAAAACTATGTGTTCTGTTAGGATATAATTACACACATGAATTTTGTGCACCTATACTATATTCTATTTAGCCTTAATCATACTCTTTTTCATCCCCTAATTGGTTGATGTAACTACATTAATGTAATAACTATTCCTATGGAATAACTATTCGATTGTTTGGTTACGCTTAGAAATAACTATTCTTCAAAATGAGGAATCGTTATTCCTTAAAAAAATAGACGTAATAGATATTCCTTAAATCATGTAATAGCTCAAAAAAAATCGAAAAACCCTAGTTCACTACAACTTTTTTTAAAATTCTCTCTCTCTCTCTCTCTCTCTCTCTCTCTCTCTCTCTCTCTCTCTCTCTATATATATATATATATATATATATATATATACTCAAGTCTCAATTTCTTTTTTAAAAAAATTGCCTCCCTTTTTCTCTCTCTACACACAAGTCTCCATTTCTTTTTTAAAAAAATTGCCCATCTCTCTCTACACACACACACACACACACACACACACACATATATATATATATAACATTCAAAATCCAAGTCTCCAAAATGTTTTAAAATTATTAAGACTCGTATAATAAGTAATACTCGTATATTAATCATGTTGTAATAAAATATGTAATACATATTCATGGTTCTATTCATGTGTTGTCACCAAACACATGAATGGTAATAGTTATTACATTACAGTTTCTTTTATTCCTTGTAATATTGATTCCTATTACAGTGTAATAACCATTACAGCGTACCAAACGTGTCCTTAAAAACATCACGACGTCACAAAGAAGGCATATATAATTGGGATGAATGCAAACAAAAACGATATGAATTTGAAACATTGACATGAATGCAAACAAAAACGATATGAATTTGAAACATTGACAAGGAGCTTGTATATAGACAAATATTATTCGTCGCACATCTCAATCCAAAATTCTACATATAATTGAAATGTCCCCACCCTTATCCACAGGTCTAATCGTTTTCCAAAGATAATTTTGTTAAAGTCCAATGGGCCTAACTCAATCTCAAAAGACGCCTTGAGAGATGAGGATTACTCATGGCTTATAAATTGCACAACCCAAGAATACTTGGTCAATGTGGGACAAGACTCTCACTATAATATGCCCCCTCACGTGTGGCATGATCATCAATACGTGGACAAACAATAGGGGGGAGGTCTGCTCAACACCCAAGGGATGGCTCTGATACCATGTAAAACGAATAAAATCATCAACAAAAATCACATAGTACCGTATCTCATTAATAGAAGTGACCGGGGCAAGACCCCAAACATCACTGTGAACAAGTTCAAGAGGTCTAGTAGTAATAGAAGTAGAATCAGTAAAAGGTAATTTGTGCATTTTACTTTCAACACAATGAGTACAGAAAGGAAATTTATGAGATACAGTTTGAACATGAGTATTAATTGCAAGAAGGTGACGAAGAACACGATCTTGAGGATGACCGAGACGGTTATGCTAGACTTGAGGTGGAAGATGTACAGCAGAAAAACAAGAGGAGACACTAGAGGAAGAAGGAAGCATAGCTCCACGAATGGGATAAAGACCATTTTCACTGAGGCTGCTGTAAAGAAGATTCCCCGTAGGTAAATCCTGGATGCGAAACTTAGAAGCATCAAAATAAAATGAGGCATTATTATCCTGACAAAAACGATATACAGACAACAAGTTTAAGGTCATAGATGGGACACGAAGAATTTTGCGAAGAAGAAAAAGATGAGAGAAGGAGTATGGAGAATGGAATTACCAGAATGTGTTATGGGAAGAGTCTGTCCATTACCAACCGTGACACCATCCTGACCTTGATATTCCTGATACGAAGGCATGTGTGTAATATTTGGGGTAAAATGATCCGTAGCACCTGAGTCAGAGATCCAACAAGTTGATTCAGTAGGATAAGGTGACTGTGTGGAAATCTGTGACTGAATACCCTGAGACATATTGGTAGAAGCAATTGCAGCAAGCTTTACCGGTGGTTGGCGGCCCTGATAAGCAAAATTCATCCGGTGAAAAAGTTCAAGGGCTGTATGACCTGACTTGAGACAAATCTGACATTGAGGGCGTTAAGATTGAGAAGAGCCAAGCGGAGAAAAACTAGATGCAGCTTGTGGAAATCCATGCTGAGGATTATACTGATTAGTATAACCGCCCCTAGAAGATTGAGAGCCTCCACGTCCACGTCCACGATAGTTTGGTGAATGACCACCACGACCTCTGTTCCAAAAACCAGAAAACAGAGGAAGTGGTGTATTGGTAGTTGGAGGACCTTTGAATCTAGTAGCTGCCATAGCCATGTGTTGTAACTCATGAGCAATCGATTTTGCATTTTTCTTAGATTCCTCCTCAGATGTAAGAAGAACATGTAAATCTTCACATGAAAGAGATTTATCGCGTGTACGCATCACAGAACAAAACGCATCGTATTCGGGAGGTAATCCTTTAAGCACAACGTGTAAAAGCTCTTCGTCATCAATTTCAACACCAACAAAACTCAATTTATCACGGATCTCTTTTACGCGATCAAGATAGATCGTCATAGTGTAATTGTTCTTGCGAACACGATCAAGTTCTGCCTTAAGACTCAGCACATGAGTGCGAGAGAGAGAAGTATAGCGGCGTTCCAAAGTTTTCCAAACATCTCGTGCAGTGATTTGTTTCATAACCAAGGACAGTGCAGAAGATGAAAGAGTTGCATTAATGAGAGTTTTAATAGCTTGATCTCTTACCTTCCATGGTTTGTAGAGATTGTTCTCGGCAGATGTGAGATTGCCATTAGCATCGTGCAAGAACATCTCTGGTGGCTGAGTAGATCTATCTACAAGATCCATGAGTGAATAAGACTCGAAAATGGAGGTTATCTGGTACCGCCATAGTGTATAATTGATGATGTTCAACTTCACAGAGATCAAATGAGAAATGGTTGATAAAAGAAGAATCGGTGCTTGCGTAATATTATTGCCATTAGAAGTAAAGTGAGACAGAAAACATCTCAATTCATTTTCTCTTTCTTCCTTTGATACCATGTTAAAGTCCAATGGGCTTAACTCAATCTCAAAAGACGCCTTAAGAGGTGAGGATTGCCCATGCCTTATTAATTACACAACCCAAGAATACTTGGTCAATGTGGGACAAGACTCTCACTTTAATATGCCCCCTCACGTGTGGCGGATCAACCAAACACGTGGATCATAATTGGGAGGGAGATCTGCCCAACACCCAAGGGGTGGCTCTGATACCATGTTAAAGTCCAATGGACCTAACTCAATCTCAAAAGACGCCTTGAGAGATGAGGATTACCCATGGCTTATAAATTGCACAACCCAAGAATACTTGGTCAATGTGGGACAAGACTCTCACTTTAATAAATTTCTTACCCCCAAACAAAAAAACAATTTTGAATATGAACCTTATTGGAGGATAAACTTGTTCCCACTACTGTATTTCAAGATTGTTGCGTTAAATTGTTCAGTAGAGTATTACGACTACGAAATTCATATCAAATCTCATGAGCAAAATCAGTAATTGGCATGGGGGGCCGGGCCATCCTAAACTTTCAACATTTTAAAGTTTTTTATTTTATTTTATTTTATTTTTGTTTGAATATAAGATTTTAGCTCCTCTTCCAAGTCCCAACCAAACAGTAAGTTCTTCCTTATATCTGGGTCAGTTTGGTAACCCATTGTCAAAATGTGCTTTTAGCCTTCTAAAAGGTACGAAACTTACCAAACGTGCAAAAATCATGTTTTTTTAGCCTTCTAAAGGGTACAAAACTTACCAAATGTGCAAAAATCATGTTTTGCGACTAACGTGCTTTTTGGAAACCCACAATATGTTTCTGCGCCTACCCACCAAAGTTAAAACATGACCTACTTTGTTACAAGACTTTTGGACACACTCACAAACTATTTTCTTAGATGTATATGAGATTTTTAAAGTTTGGGTAAAATAAAAATAAAAATAAAAAACTTGACTCCAAGATTGAAAATTGACCTAAATTGTGATATTATCCCCTTCTTGTAGTCGGTGGACTGTGACTGTGTAACCCCTCCCGAAAAATAATTTGTAAAACGATTTTAACCCACTACAGTTTTCATCTTCTTTTTCTTTTGGCTTATTTAATTAGGTACAATTTTTTAAAATCTAATTTTTTTTTTTTTTAGGTACAATTTAACTTAATTTTAAACAAAATAAATCCAGGAAAATAAACCAACTCAAGCCCTTAAAATTGTCGCATTCCCAATTAAATGTGCAAATAAAAGTAGGAGGAGGACGTTGAAACGACATGGGTAGGAGTATTAAAGAAAAATATATTACTAAGCAGGGGCGTAGCCAAGGCAAGCCTTGGCTGGGCTATAGCCCAGTCAAGGTTTGTTTTTTTCTTTTTCTTTTTTACTTATATTTTTTTTATAAAAAAAAAATTACCTAAATAATCTAGTTAAGATTTTTTTTTTTTGCAATTAGCCCACCCTAAAATTTTTTTCTGCCTCCGCCCCTGTTACTAAGGAGGTGATGAAAGATATAATAAAAAATAATAATACATATAACTGATTCCAGCTAAATGAAAAGGATGCATAAAGTAAATTTCAATTTCATGGAGTATGAGTTTCATTGAATAATAAAACTCTCCTAAATTGCCAGGACGTTTTTCAAAAGGGAAGCTTTTATCTTTCAAGTGAGATTCAGGTTTAAAAATAAAAAATAAAAAAACAAAAACAAATTTCGGTGCCTAAAGTATCCTTTAAGAAAATTATTAGATACTTTCAAAGTACACCGATGCAATATTTCTTTTTCTCACATAATAATGAGTCTTACTAATTAAATTTATGATAGGATCCACACTTCGATGTCGGCTGTATTTGTAATACCTAATAATTATTCTTCTTTTAAACCCTACAGTGCATCACACGCCACCGTCGTTTTTTTCCTTTTCTTTTGGCAGATAGTCTACCATCACCATGTTCGTTTGTTGAATTGAATATGAATCCCTCTTTGTCTGTTATAGTGATGCCTTCATACGTTCATAGAGAGAGACTATTCTAAAAGACTTGGACAAGTGGGGGGCCATCAACTAGGAGAAGAATGCCAATTGCTTTCTTTTTCCTCGCCCACCTTTCTTGAACTTTAATTCTTTGAATTTTTTCCCCTTATGTTCGGGTATAACCTCCTTGACCAAGATTAATTATTAAGTTCCATATTCTTGTATGATGAATTGAAATTGAAAACAAACATAGATTTGAATATATGTTCTGGGAAACGAATTGTAGCTTAGTAATCTAGTACATATTGGGGCTCGAATCCCACCTCCACCTAATCCTAATTTTAAAAAATAAAAAATAAAAATTGGGAATTCAATCCCTTCTTTTTTTTCTTTTTTCTTTTTTATACAATTGGATTGTGGTCATTTCCTTTAATATTCTTCTCTATTTAATTTGTTTTTGTATTTTTGGATGAGGATAAGAAGTCCAAGCTGACAGAGGTTGTACTTGACAACTTGTACCTCATAAGTTAGGCTGAACAGTTCAAAGAAATTGCAACTTCACTAGACATTTCTTCCCACTAGCAAGCCTGTCAGTCTGTCACCACCATGTCCATGTGAGCAAAGTATAATTCTCAGTCGTAATAAGTGGTAGTGGCCCTAGTGGGAAGTAGTGGAAAGCTTAAAGCGGCAGGTAGAGGTGACTGGGTCAAAATTCAGACACTGAACACTCAACCCCATTGGGTTGAAAGTTTGAACTTTAACAACTAGTATTGACCAATCATATAATGCACTTTGTTTGTAAGTAAGTTGAACATTTGTTCAGTTGTTCACTTGTTTGTAGCGAACAATGTGCAATGACAGCTTCACGTCGCAGATCCAACTCTCCTTGGCCAACTCCACTTGGGGTTGGGCGATGTTTGTTTCTGCTCCACTGGCGGCTCAATTTTGACTATAAAGTATAAATCACGCATACTGGCATACTGCACGCCTTCCAGAAATGGAAAGATGCAATCCAGAAAGAAAAAAAAAAAAAAATGGAACATGGCAATTATGTATTTGTTTTGTATGTAAAGGGAAAATCTTGTTCCATCATACAACCAATTAAACATAAGACACATTTTGGGTGTCGATTGGAGGCATGCCTCGTATTGGTCATGATCCTAGTGTCCCATACAAAAATATTGGTGTAAGAATGACAGACATATATCGTAACTGATTAGATTTTCTTCTTACGATCTTCCTCTATTTGCTAAAAAGTCTATATATGTGTTGATCTCACGGAAGATGTGGTGTGGTTTGGTATTATTTGCCATGAACGATTCAGGAACTACCAGTAATCCTTTACAAGAGTAGACAATAGAGGCACACAAAAGGTGTTAGTAGTTAACATTTTTATCACTATTAACGAGTCAATTTCCAAGATAATATGTGTTTTTTTATATACTCCTTCATTCGTGAAACCATGAGTCCACAATTAGACTTTTCTTTTTCCTTTTTTTTTTATTTTTTTATTTTATTTGTTTATCTTATAGTCTTATTATTATGGGAAAATAGAAGGCATCTAATATGTAATTTTATTCTATACTTTAAAAAATTATTCTAAATATTTTAGTGACAAATAACTAAATGATTGATTATTATATAATTTCATAATTCTCATATAATGTACCAAAAGTCCTATAATTTTTTTTTGTATTTCAATAGATTTTAGCACAACTTATGTGAATTTTAGTTACTTCCAATTAATAGTGACTCATTGAGGCATAAATTGAAACAATTTAAAAAGTTCATGATTTTAATTAAAACTTTTTAAAATTTAGAGTTTAATTTGAAACCACCCAAAACTAAAATATTATGTAATTTCCCTAAGTATTTAATTAATTGTAGCCACTTGACGCATAGAAAGTATAGTTACCTTCCACATAAAAGAGATAATTACTTGGTGCAACCACAGCTTCTAAGACCCAACTTTTATTATATAGTATATCATATGATTTATTCATGTAAACTTTGTTCATCTCTTACTCCCTTATTAAATTAGACAACACAATTATTATTGTTGTGAATCTGTTTTTCAAATATTAGATATTATTATTCTTCTTTTTTAAAAAATAGGATTTTTAAATCCATGGCTTAAACATAACAAATATAAACATAACAAATATAATGCAAAGATGCCTGGCTAGATTTTTATAGAGAGGAGAGTTTTTTTTTTTTTTTTTTTTTTTCTATAATTGTACTCCTAAATCCTAATGTATCAGAAAATTTATTATTTTTCCCTTTGTATTTGTGTGACTGTCCTGACAGATGAAGAATTAAAAACTTTACCTAGTCATGGGAAAAAAAACTAGGGGTTGATTTAGTATGAATTCGAGTTAGGGAAAAAAAAAAACTCTTTTTATGATTTTATCCTCTTTAATTCACATTTCGGAGCATGTTCCTATTAAAAAAAAAAAAATCATTTCTAGCTATTGCAAGCTCTAAAATTGATCTTCCTAGCTGGCTGATTGCTCCCCTTCAATTTGATATTAGAGCTCTTGTCTCGTCTTTCCCTGCCTGGACTTTTTCTCTTGTTTTTATACAAACAAATTATAATCCCCTGCTCTTCCTAGCTGGGCTTCTTCTTGTAATAGAGAGGGAACCATCCCTATCTTTTCTTTACCAACATCTGTGTTGGAAGCTTGTGAATCAGTGGATTGGTTCCTCCACCCGTCTCCTTTATTAATATATATTTCCTTTGTTTAGCTAAAAAAAAAACCTACAATTGATATGTTGGTATTTGCAAATTTCATATTGTCTAATTTTCAATTCCCCATTTCTTTATGTGTAAAACACTTTTTGAAAAAAATGTTTTTCTCATTTTCAAACGTTTAATTGGAACGGTAAAAAAAACTTGATCAAACCAAAATCATTTTATGTTGATTAGGAAAAGCACTCTCTTTGGGGTTGAAAATATTTTTATGCCCCTTTTTTTGTCTCAAGAGAACAGAATCCCCAATTCTTTGTCTCAAGAGAACAAAACCCTTATTCCACCCAAAAAAAAAGGGGTGGTGGGGAGGGAATTTATTCGAGGTGGAAATGAGAGATATTTTGTTTCACCACATAAAATTATTTCATTTTTTCATTTCAAAGAATTAACCATGATACACCGAAAGAACCAGAGCCCAAAGAAAAGAAATATGAGAAAATGAAATTAAAAAAAAGGACCCATTGACTGTTACAATTTCATTTTTATTGCCCGCGGGGGAATCCAATTCATGATGACAAATGAATATTAAGAAGAAGAAAAAATCATGGAATTACTTTCTTAAATCAAAATTTATATGGTAAGATTTCATTATGATGTTAGATCTCAACTCATATGACTACGCCTTTTAAGAAATCATTAACCACATGTTCATCACAACCTCATGTGAAATTCTTAATTTGATGCAACACATAATTGTGACATGCAATTCAAATCTCATGGCATTAAAAATGAAATGTAATTTTTTTTTTTTTTTTTTCATACCATCAATTAAATGAAAACGTGGGATAGGTTAGTAATACTATATGTATGCACTATATACCTATCGATAATGAGCTTGGTGACAAATTTTCTTCGGGGTTACAACTCTTGCACTCAAGTCTTTGCTAACATTCAGATATCCACCTCTCTTTGACTATCCACGAGCCTTCACACTAAGGTGGAACGGTGGAGATATGCTATTGCCTATTGGTACCTTGGTGGTTGTTGAAGATACTGTGTGCCCAGGATTTTGTTTAAGTGGGAGCAATTATGAATTTATTATTATTTAGCCAACCCCAACTATTGTTGTGGACTCTCTAATTTTTCTTATTTTTCAAAGTGATCCCATAATCTTTTATACAAACAATACAGTGAGGGCAAATGCCAAAAAAATATTAAAAAATAAAAAAATTAGTGGAGGCAAATGCAAAATGCTTTAAAATTTTGAATTAATTTATAAGATTTTTAAATTTTTGGTTTTGAAGATAGGATCCAAAATGAATGAGCCTTCGGGCTATGTGATTCTAATGGTGCAATGATTGGTTTAAGAATGAGGAATATGATATTTGATCATGGTGCAGAAAACATGTAATGGATGGTTATTTTGGGTGTTTTTCGATTCATGTTTGCATTAGGGTGTTCAATGGATGGATGAGTGATAATTTTGTGATGAAAATATGGTGTTTGTGAAGGGAATAATAAGTTTTTTCCTTTGAATTTTGTGTTTGAGCTCTCCTGATATTCGATTAACTTTAGCAACAAAATGACTAATGACAACTATCCATCAAATGTCAATTTTGGATTCATGTTTGCATTATGGTGTTCAATGGATGGATGAGTGATAATTTGCTGATGAAAAAAAAAAATTTGTGTCCCTAACATTCCTGACACAAAAATCCTTCTTTACCATAACTAAAAGCATCATGGACACGTGACCAACATCATTAATTCGTAGTCAACTGTAAGCGTCATAATATATAGGTATCATTTTATCAAAAAAAATAATATATAGGTATCAACTTCTTCTTCTTTTTTTCTTCTTTTTTTTTTAATTATTATTATTATTATTATTATTATGTATGCTATCACTCAAGAATAAGAGATTTGTATATGTTCCTTTTTCTTCCAACTTTTAATGTTTGATGCGATAAAGTGGCTGTTAGTTAGTGCACTCAGTGAGTAGACATGAGTGCAGTACCACACCAAATGGTCCACAACCAAGTTCCAAAGTCCTTGCTACTATCAATTCTACATGCATGTTCACATCTATCTTTGTCAAAAAAAAAAAAATTTATCAAATCACATATGAATATGAAAATGAAAATGTAGGTGATATCTTAATGTTTTCAACGGAGACATCAATAGTTTAAATCTCCCTTTCTACCAATTATTAAATTATAAAAATAAAAATTATAGTAGACGTCACACTATGGTGAGCACAACATCCAAGTTACCACTAATGTTATAAACTACTAGTACTAGTAACTGAGGTATGTTTTTTGTTTGGAATTTGTTCCATTTTATTTATATAGAAAAATTTTAATTTTATTGTCAAATTTACTATTAAAACTTAGAAATTCACATAATGCATTTGGTACCATATTAATTAATAATAGGTCCTGTTAACAGTGTCTTTAAGGTAATAGTTAAGAAAGCATTTAATGCTTTCACTTTATAGGAAATAGTGAAATTTTAATATTAAAATAATACAAAACTAATTTTTAAAGGTATTTTATTCTTTTCATTCATTATTATAATATTAAAATTTTATTATTTCCCGTAAACATTTAATAATCCTTAACCATTATCCTAAGGATACTCATTAACAAAATCCTTAATAATATAATCTTAAATAAATTTCCTATAAAAAAAAGTTATCAATTTTCAACCATTCCTAACTATTGACATATGCAATTTGATTACTTGGGATCTCCCTCCTATAAAAGTTGTCTTATTAAAATTTCTACATACTGATGCCAAAAACACCAATAACTTTTCTTTTGTTAAATTCTAGGTTTTAAATGACATCACAAGCTCGACATGCACGTCTTAATAAATAATAATATGACTCATCTCATCTAATGATGACGTGGCAGTTTGACTCAGTCTCCCTCTTCCCAGTCCAAAAGACCCTCTCTTTCCAAAAACCCAGCCGTGAACACACAAATTGGTGACTCACTTCTTCAACTCGTTCCCCTGTAACTCACTTCTCTCTCTCTTCTCTCTCTCTCTCTCTAGGGTTTCAAAAGTCTGCTGCTATGTTATACATACCAAGCGACCTTTCCACTTGAAAGAGATATATTCTTTGGAGTAAGTCTCTCTTCAACAATTTCGACTGTATTAAAGTTTACTCTTTTAAGTTTTGATGCACTTTTTCTCATTTTCTTGTTGAATCTGTAAGCCCAACTATATAGTTTAGCTGGAGTTTTTACTGGGTCATATTCGTATTTGAATTTTCCACTTCCTTGTCCATCTAGATAGAAAAGACAAAGCTTTTAGAGATAGAGAGAGAAAAAGTCTTAGAAAAACAGATAAGAGGGTCAAGGGTTTTAGGTGAGAAAAGTGAGAAGGGAGACTGAAACTTTTCAAATATCAGCTATTTATTCCAAAGAAACCATTTTTACTGGTTTCTATGAGCTTTCCAGGAACAATCCTTTAATGGGTATCAATTAGTTTTTAGAAATTTGTTATATTTTCCTTTTTGAGTATGTTAGGAAAGGAAGATAAAGACCCTGTTGCCGGTGGGGGTACCCGGAGAACATATTTGCGGTCAGTTTCATGGACTGACCGGTCTCCTTCTAAGACTAATCCATACCCTAACCCTAGACCACAACCGAATAATAAAGTGCGGTCATGCTTGCCGCCACTTCAGCCGCTTTCAATCGCCCGGCGGAGTGTGGAGGAGTGGCCAAAGGCGGGTTCTGATGATCTTGGTGTATGGCCTAATCCTCAAACCCCAAGAGGAGGAGGGGGAGTTAAACCCCTTGAGAATTCAAATTCAGAAAAACCCGTGAAAGAATTCCAGTTTAAGAGAGATAAGCTTGCGTTTTATGACAAGGAATGCTCGAGAATTGCTGAGCATATGTACTTAGGAAGTGATGCTGTGGCAAAGAACCGCGAAATTTTGAGGAAGAATGGGATCACACATGTGCTGAACTGTGTTGGTTTTGTTTGTCCTGAGTATTTTAAGGGTGATCTTGAGTATAAGACGCTTTGGTTGCAAGACAGCCCATCGGAGGATATTACAAGTATTCTCTATGATGTGTTTGATTACTTTGAAGATGTTCGAGAGCAAGGTGGGCGAGTTCTTGTGCATTGTTGCCAGGGAGTGTCACGATCGACCTCTCTGGTTATTGCATACCTGATGTGGAGGAATGGCCAGAGCTTTGAAGATGCCTTCCAATATGTGAAGTCAGCACGAGGGGTGACTAACCCAAATATGGGTTTTGCTTGCCAACTTCTTCAGTGCCAGAAGCGAGTACATGCTGTGCCTGCCAGCCCAAATTCTGTGATTAGGATGTATCGGATGGCCCCTCACTCATCATATGCTCCTCTCCATCTTGTACCAAAAATGTTAAACCATCCAGGTGCACAAGGGCTTGACTCTCGTGGAGCGTTTATTGTGCATGTTTCTTCTGCTATATATGTCTGGACTGGGAAAAATTGCAACACTGTGATGTCAAAGAATGCAATGGCAGCTGCCCATCAGGTAATTCGGTATGAAAGGGCTCAGGGACCAATTGTGGGTATCAAAGAGGGTGAAGAGCCATCAGAATTTTGGGATGCTCTTGCCAACGGGCAACTCTTAGCTGACAATTGTGAGAGTATGGAGGTCAAAAAAGAAGGGAATTTGTTTTCAAGAAATGATTTGGTTGCTGCAGCAGATCAAGTTATGGCTGGTGAAAGGAAGGTTGATGAATATAATTTGGATTTTGGAATTTTTCACAAGGCACTTGCTGGTGGGGTTGTTCCACCTTCTTCAGTATCAAATAATGGATCAGAAACTTGTCTCCCTGCCAGAGGAAATGGATGGGGGAGACTAAGACGAAAGCTTGCTAATGGTACTATGAAAGAATTTGTCACTTCCTCCAAACTGAACAGTGACATTACTCCATCCAATGATGAATCAAATATGATGGTAGATACACACAAAGAAGTAGAACACTCTTTTCGTCTGATTGAGCCTTCACCACCGTTGTCCCCATCCTCTGATCTATGTGGTTCACCAGATTCCTTTGCTTGTTTCCCAAATGGCAGCCCAGATAGGATAAGGGAAATTTCTAAAGAAGTGGAACACTCTGTTACCCTTACTGATCCTTTCTTGTCAACATCTCCTTGTGCTTCGCCAAATTCAATTTCTTGTTCTTTGACTCTTACTGATCCTTTCTTGCCACCCACACCTACTTGCAGTTCACCAGATTCTTTTTCTTGTTTTCCGAGCAGCAGCCCTAAGTTCAGCTCCAAATCCCCCACAATTTCACCTTCAACCTCTGATTACGCCAGTTCATTTACCTTTTCACCATCATCATCTAATTGGTCTGATTTGTCATACTTGTCTTCGCATCCTTCACCTTCTGGCTGGGAATCTACAGATCCATTTGTTCAAAGGAATGCTTCTTTGGCAGATAATTCTTGTTTTCCTTATAAAGAAACCCTTCTGCCTGCAAAGGAGTTTTCTGGTGATCTTACTTTGAGAGTTGGAAATGCTTCTTTGCCATGTAAAGGAACTTCACCCTCTATTGCAGAGCGCAGAGGGAGTAATCCTCCACCTCGAATGTTGTTACCCTCAGCTGATGAGCCATCTCAAGTCCCGAAGAATCTTGTACGATCATGGTCCTTCTCTTTACCCGACATCGAGGATGATGTGATGGATGATGTTGATTGCAACCAACCCGAGCATGAAGCCAATAGAGAAGAGCTTATGCTTGATGCTGGATTTGAATTACATAGTGAGATTGAAAATAAGAAAGAGGATGATAATAAAATTCATCATCTGTCAGCTGATATGATCAACAGGGTTGCAGGAACGATGACCCCAGTTTTGTTCCAGTGGCCTTTTATGAATAAAGTGGAGATGCATTCCTTGTGCATTCTTGATTCCAGATCAGTATACATTTTGTTGGCTCCAGATGTGAGTGTCAGCACCAATGATCGCAGTATCTTATTTGTCTGGTTGGGGAGTGAATTTTTGGATGAGCAAGGGCGGAGTCAATTGATCAGCACTGATAGTCATCTTCACTGGGAGACAGTTGGCCACAACTGCCTTAATCAAATGGGTTTACCAGTGGATGCCCCTGTAGAGGTATTATTTCACTTTATAAGTATATGACGTGTTTGATCAAGTCCTTTTCGCATGGCAAGATTTAAATATTCTTGACATCCTAAGAGAGATTAATTATATATATTTTTTTTAAATTAGAAACAGTATATTGTCTATAAAAAAAAGAGAAGAGAAATAGTGTATTGTCTTGTAATTAGAAATGTAAAATTTTATGATTTGGACATACAGCATAGTGGATAACACTAGCATCATAAAAGGTAGCTCTACCAGGAAAAAGAAAACTAAATCTTTTGCTTTTATTCCTGTGGCATGTGTGTGTGTTGGGGGTGGAATGAGAGGTGTGTGGGGGGGGTGGGGGGGGGGTGGGGGGCGTTGCTGTGGAGGTGATGGGAATGGAGGGGAAGAATGTATAAAGAGAATCTTCAATTCTTCTTTTTTTGATAATTGAATTGTTACAAAGTGGGGGAGGGGGGATTCGCACCTTGGTTCTCCTTATAAAGGAGAGCAAACAGCGCAGCTGAGCTACACGGATCTTGGCATTAAGAGAAGCAAATTAAACCTATAAAAAAAAGGAGGGGGGGGGGAGGAAAAGTCGGCGTGGACATTTAGTATATCTTATCAGCATTGTATATTACTCTTTTTCTCCATCACCTATAGGAACATTGACTTTAACTATAGTATCTTATCAACTGAAAAAGGGAAAAAAAATTATATTTGAGGGGACTACCATCTGAAGTATATCAGAAATATAGCTTAGTGATGCAGAAGCCACTAGAAGAGTTTCTAAGATTTCTAGCATGGTCCATATATTCAAGAATGTTATATGGATCAAGGCTTGGAGTTTTAGTCTCTAGAGGAAGGGTTGAAATAGCGATGTTGCCAAAATCATGCATTCCATGTAAGTGTTGTTTTCTGAGTCACAAGGAAATTTTGTGGAATAAAATGTGTTAGAATAACTTTCTCTGCCTTCAGATATTGAACTTATGTGTATCCTCGAATATTAATAAACATAAAGTAAATGTGTGATCTAACTGCAGTAAGATCGAAATGGCAGTAGACCGTTTGGTTTAAAACTTCCACATAAAGAGAGCAATGCATTTGAGTCTCAGATAAATTTTATGACCTCTAACTTGTCCTGGCTACTTAATGAATTTTGTTGATCATGACTGTCTTTCTTGTCAATTTCTTTGTGGATCAATGATCCTGGAACATGATTCTCGAGGACAGTATTGAATTATGACAACTCTTCTAGTGCTTTAAATGTTGTACGGATGGGGCAGTAACAGGCTTACAGCAATTACTGTAAGATATATTAGTTAGTTGAGCTGTGTTTGTTTCATATTTGACATAGGCTATAAATATGCAAGTCATGATTAATTACCCCCCTCCCCTTTCACCCCAAAAAAATCCATTTATTGTGGCTTAGAAAGCATGTAAGAAACCGTGTTTATTGTTGGTGGGCTGTTCGCTTGGGTGTGTTTTTTTTTTTTTTTTTCCTAACAAGATTTATGGTATGTGTCAGATAATAAGAGAAGGTGAAGAGCCAGAGCAGTTTCTAAACTATCTCAGGGGCTGCAATTGAGACTGTTTAGCAAACATGCAGCATTTTTCAAGAATTTGATTCCTAGTCGATTTAGCGCTTGTGTATGAATGTAAGAAAGTATCTGTTGCATATTGTGAAAGGTGAGTTGGCATCCCGGGCAGTACAACTGATTATTTTCTGCTTGTGTGATGTATGGTAAGAATGTGAATCATTGTTACAGCAAAGCATGTACAAAGAACAAGCCTGTGTACACTTTCAGGAATTAGAAGTAAATAATATCAGTTAAAATAAGTAGTAAATCAAGAGCTTTTTTGTTTTTCTTTTCCCCGTTAGTTGTCTTTCTTCTTCTTTTCTGTTCTTTCTGGCACACACTTAGTTTTGTTTATATCTGGGCTTTAGCTAAATTGAGCACCGAAGGTGTTGCTGTTTATGGATGAAATAAGAAGCAAAGCCATATTTTATAATGATCAGATCATTCTCTCTCCAGTTTACTTCTTACAATTGGTATTCAAAAACATGATCTTATGTTTGACATAGGCTGGTTATTGCACATATTGAAAGTGCTCAAGATTTCTTTCATTCCTTTATGCAGGGCTAAGGAAGAGGTTTCAGGAGGTCTTTCACTTAGAGTTCTTGCATATAAAACACTAACAGTAGTTATATTCACACCTGATCTTTCCCAATCAAAAAGTTATGGATACCTTATTTGCTTTTATATAGACCATAATTTGCAATTTTGAAGTCTGGTTAAAAAGATAAGAGGCCTGCTAAATCTTGATCAGCACCCGGGGTCAGGTCAGGTCCCATAATGGTGAAAGTAAGTACTGACTACAAAGAGGTGAAAAGTTAAGAGCCGGTAAAGAAAAGAAAAGAAAATAACGACAACAAAAATTCATGACATCGACATAGAAGGGTTCTAGGGATGTTACCAGCAAGTCTGCCACAAATGCACAACTGCAAACTCAAAAAAAATGTATTTACCACCCACGTAGCATATGGATAAATAACTACGTTTTATTATTATAAGTGATTGGTACAGTACAATTATAACTTCTTATAGCCAACATTGATTTCTAAGAAAATGAGAAAATGGGGAAGGAAAGAAAAAAGGGATTGTGGGGAGGGGGGTTCTGAGTTTTTAAAAAGTTGCTGTTTAATATGTACATCGTGACGTTTTAAACAATTGTAAGTTACTACACTCTTCAAAAAAAAATCTGAGGCAGGGAAGTCATTTTTGGACAAAAGCTAGAGCATTGAATACATCGGCTAAGTGCACAAGTCAGATGGCAAGTCTCAGATTTACATTCTGGATCCAATAGATCGATGTAAGAAAGTTCTCGGAAGTCGGTCCTCCTTTAGACTATTACATTCTTCAAAATGATAGGTAAAATGAGCATCTCTCTATACAAAAATTTAGCCTTTGATAGCCATTGCAACCCTTAATTACATAAACCACACCAAATATGATGTTTTTTACATTTGTCAAAATTTCCCAAAACCATGGATAAGAGGTGGATCTCATTGACAGGAACACATCGTATATTTTCCCTAATGCTGGTGGGCTTTTCTCATAGTCCATTTTGTGCTCTTAAAAGTGCCATTGTTGGACCCAGTGCACTGCCCCTCAGGGCCCTATAGGACCATTTGTTCTTGCCTGAACTCTCTTCCTTACTCCAACCGTCCTCCTGAGAGAGCTGGGCCTTCTTTGTGTTCAAAGCCTGGCTGATTTCATCCCACACATTTACTTCTCCATTTTCTACAAAGATAACAACACACAATGAGAATTTGTCCACGTAAATACCAGATTGCCAGCATGAAAATAAGATAAAGTAGTACCTCGTGTGGGGGCAGGGGTCTCTTTGTTGTTATTGCTGACCCCGAAACCTGATACAGCAGTTTGATTATCCACAGGATCTTCATTAACCACACTCACAACTACTTTTGCTGAATCCAAGTTTCCATGCTTGACAATGCGGACATCAACAAGTGATGAATAATCTATCTGTAGAAAAGCTTCAATTGTAAGTTTCTACTAACAATAATGAGCCTTTCCTTGCCAGGTTATCAATTATCAGTCGAATTACAAAACCAAGGGCCCAAATACAAAGATTGAGCCCTCTATATAACAAACAAAAAAAAGGTAAAGCCTTCCATGATAACCCGGTAATTTTTCTGGTCAAGTTCTTAATATCGTGAAAAAATGTTAAAACTAGGTCATCATCAATCAGCCAAGCAGTTCAACCACCAAACAATGTAATATAAATTTATATTTAAAGATTCTCCTTTTGTAACATTCAATTGAGACCAGATCAACCCCAAGTTGAATAGCTGGAGATGGCTGAACCATACAGAAAACATTAGCCTGGATCGATTATTATGACTGACACACTACATATATGTTTTTTTTTTTTTTTGATAAATAAGTATTTCATTGAAAAGAAAAGGAATAGGTACAATGAGAATATACAACGCTGAAAAGAGACTTAAAACTAAGAGGAACAAGTATCAAGCATCTCTGCTACAGAATGGGCAGATATTAAATTGGAAGCCTTCAGCCACTCAAAAAGGGTCTGCAAGAAGGTGAATTTTAGAGCTGGAACCGATTGCTCCTCCCCCAAAAAAGTTCGAGAATTTCTCTCACGCCATAAACACCACATGAGGCAGTGAGGGACAGCCTTCCAAATAGCTCCGGCATCTGACTTCCCCATTAAACCAGACCAGCAAGCAAATAAGTCAGACACTCCCCTAGGCATGACCCAAACAGTCCCAAATAGAGTAAAAATCATGTTCCACAATTCCTGAGCAATAGGGCAGTGAAGGAGCAGATGACTAACAGATTCACCATTGGATTTGCACATGCAGCACCAATCTATAATGAGAACCCGTCGCTTCCTTAGATTATCAATTGTAAGAATCCTACCCAAAGCCGCTGTCCAAAAAAAGAAAGCCACTCTACTTGGCACTTTAGACTTCCACATGCTCCTCCATGGGAAAACGGTACAAGTTGGCTGGATTAAAGCAGAATAATACGATCGAACCTGAAAAGTCTTCCGACTAGATGGCTTCCAGCACAACGAGTCTTGATTTCCCCGACGAATAGAGCAATTGTAGAGAAGCTCCATGAAAGAAGCAGCTACCTCCAGCTCCCAATCATGAACCGGCCTACTAAAAGCGATATCCCAATGACGACTAGAACCAGTGTAGCAAATATGGATAAGGATCCTCTCCATTTGGAATAAAATGGAGAGTCTCCATTTCATGGTCTAGATTAAATATCACAGATCTAACAGTGTACAGATTGCCATATCATTTAAAATTTTAAATGACAAGACAGTCTATATATCGTTAGATTTGTGAAATAAAATCTGAACCATGAAATGGAGACTCTCCATTTTATTCCAAATGGAGAGGATCCTTATCCAGCAAATATGATCTGCAACAGTAGCCTCAGGAGCACGAGCCAAACGGAATAACTCAGGGAATTGCACCTGTAATGGAAGATCCCCACACCATGAATTATGCCAGAATTTGATCCGAGAACCATCTCCAACAACAAATGAAGTATGACTCACAAAAGAATCCCAGCCAGCCCTTATAAACTTCCATAAACAGACCCCGTGTGGTTCTCTAACCTGGTTTGAACACCAGCCCCCCCATTGGCTTCCATATTTACTATCCACAACCTGTCTCCACAAGGCACCCCTTTCAACAGCATATCTCCATAGCCACTTCCCTAAAAGGGCTTTGTTGAAAACTGACAACTTACGGATGCCCAAGCCTCCATATTGAATTGGAGAACAAACCTGTTGCCAATTTACCAAATGAAATTTATGCTCATCCCCCATACCACCCCAAAGAAAATCTCTTTGTAACTTCTCAAGGCGGTGGGCTACATCCATAGGGAGGGGAAATAAAGAGAGATAATAAGAGGGGAGACTAGAAAGAGTACTCTTAATGAGTGTGAGGCGACCCCCTTTTGAGAGATAGTGTTTTTTCCACCCTGCTAGTCGTTTCTCCATTCGTTCCACTACCGAGTTCCAAATTGTCTTTCGTTTAAAAATGGCCCCAAGGGGTAGTCCCAAATAAGTGAGCGGAAAATCCGAAACTTTACAGCCCAGAATGCTAGCTAAATCAGTAACATTAGGCACATGACCTACCGGCACCAATTCAGATTTACTCAAATTAATCTTTAAGCCTGAGATGGCCTGAAACCAGAGGAAAACTCCCCACAAATGCCTTAGTTGAAGAGGGTCAGCCCCGCACAGGATTAGAGTGTCGTCAGCAAATAGCAAATGGGAGATAGTGACTGAGTTCCCAGCAGAATTACCAATGGAAAAACCAGATAAGAGACCGCTGTCCACTGCCTTTGCCAACATTCTACTCAAAGCTTCCATAATCAGAATAAACAAAAGGGGGGACAAAGGATCACCTTGACGGAGGCCCCGAGAGCTATGGAAGAAACCTCTGGAACTTCCATTCACTAAGATAGAAAACCAGATAGAAGAGATGCAAGCAAAGATCCAGCGGCGCCAAGTAGCACTAAATCCACATCTTCGCAACATATATATCAGAAAATTCTAGTTGACATGGTCATAAGCCTTTTCTAGGTCCAGCTTACACAAAACACCTGGAATACCAGATTTCATCCGACTATCAAGGCCCTCATTGGCAATCAACACTGAATCGAGAATCTGACGACCCCCAATAAAAGCATTTTGGGTAGGGGAGACTATCTTCTCCAACACCAATCTCAATCTATTTGCCAGGACTTTAGCGATGATCTTATAACTCCCAGTGACAAGGCTAATGGGTCTAAAGTCCTTGCACTCCAACGCCCCCGGCTTTTTGGGGATTAAGGCGATGAAGGTCGCATTCATGCTTTTTTCAAAATGCCCATGAGCATGAAATTCATGCATAACCGCCATCACATCATGCTTGACAGTATCCCAACAGCCCTGGAAGAAGGCCATAGAGAAACCGTCTGGACCTGGAGCCTTATCACCAGCCATGTTGTGAACGACTCCTGCCACCTCTTTCTCAGAGAATAGTCTATCAAGGACAATAAGGTCTGCCTCATCAATGATAGAGAAAGATAAACCATCTAGAAGGGGGCATCGAACATCATCATCAGTGAAAATCTGCTGGTAGTAATCAACTAAGCCCTTGCCTATCTCAGCCTGATCTGAAGTGACAACCCCATTGAGCAAGAGACGAGAAATAGTGTTAAAACGACGATTAAAATTGGCAGTACGATGAAAATACCTGGTATTTCGATCCCCTTCACGCAGCCAGGTAGCCCTCGATTTTTGCCTCCAAGTGATCTCATCCAAGAGTAAAACATGTTCAAAATCAGACTTGAGTTGATCCCTCGCTAGCTTATCTTCCAAAGTAAGGTGACCATCCTCTTCCAACTCATCCAGATGCTGGATGCTAGTCAATAAGGTATTCTTCCTCAAATTCACATCACCAAACACTTCCGCATTCCATTTCCTCAAATCAATCTTAAGAGCTTTCAGTTTCCGGGCCAGGATAAAACTCGGAGATCCGGAGAATGCATAAGAATCCCACCACTGCTTCACCTTGTCAGAAAAACCTGCTTCCTTAAGCCACATGTTTTCAAAGCGAAAGGGGCATTGACACTTCTGTAAAAACCCACAAGTCAGCATAATTAGGAAAAGATCAGAGAGAATGCGTGGAAGACGCCGCTGCACAATTTTGGAGAAATGATCCTCCAATGAAGGGGAAAAAAGAAATCTGTCAAGCCGGGAACTAGAAGTTGAATTGGACCAAGTCATACTGCCACCCTCCATCGGAATATCCAGAAGGCCCAAGGAGAAAATGAAGTCAGAAAAATCCCTCATATCTGGGGATATCTTATCCAAGCCCACCCTTTCACTCGGGTATCGAACTATATTAAAATCACCTCCCACACACCAAGGAACATCCCACCAAGAAAAGATTCCAGATAGTTCCTCCCAAAGCAAACATCACTCAGGACTCCTATTAGGACCATACACACCTGAGAATGCCCATTCAAAGCCAGAGGACACATTTCGAAATTTCCAGGAAATAGAAAACATGCCCACTGCTTCCTCCACTTTCTCGACTACTCTATTGTCCCACATCAAAAGTATGCCACCAGAAGCCCCCATTGAACCCATACAAAACCAATCTACAAAACTACCTCGCCAAAGGCTTCGAATAAGAGCCTGATTCACTTCAAGGAGTTTGGTTTCTTGCAAGCACACAATATCAGCCTTCCAGCTATGGAGCAGGCTCCGCACTTGCATCCTCTTAGCCCCATCATTGAGACCTCTCACATTCCAAGACACAATGTTTGTGGTCATTTGGACAACGACATAGCCCTCCCACTGGTAGATGTGGCACGCTTTAAGCTCCCCCCTTCGTAATTCACACTAGAAATTAAATTACGAACTTCCCTTGGGACACGGTTCTTAGTACCCAGATTGGATTTCTGCCAAACTTCCCCATCACTTCTGAGCCCCGATGAAGCTTCGATTGTACATAATAGCTCCATCACCTTGTCTTCAAAGCCTTCATAAGAGGCACCCAAACACTCCCCAACTTCTTTCATCATAGTTGACACCCAAGCAGAGAGGATGCCTGGGGGAGTCTGAGAGGTCTCGATCGCAACCTCCAATTGCTGCTCAGCGTAGCCTTCCTCCATTGGGACAGAGATAGCCAACGGCTCAACCCACTCTGCCTCATCTTCCCACGTAGATGTACTTTGAAGCTCATCCCCTTGCTGAAACTCGAGCTAAGGGGGAGGAAGACTCAGCGCCGTCGTCGACTTGTGCAAGAAAAGATGACTTGCTCAACACTGGAGGAGGTATTTTTGCGCAGTCGGTAAACTCCGGTGAGAGAGCAAAGAAAGGATTACTGGTTAACGGAGCAACCGGCCCCGACGAGTGCAAAGCGACACGCCGGCCATCCCGAAGTTGCAACGCCCAGTCGTCGGTGATGGAGAGATCGTTAGGGACCGAGACGATGGGAAACAGGGTCAACGGAAGCTCCAGGGAACTCTGGGAAGGATCTAGAGAGCTCTCGTGAGTTTTAGAAGACTCGGGTTGTGAGACCCGATCCGTTGACTTAGTATCAGAAGATACGGATGGCCCGGGTTTGAGGATTAACCCGATCCACTGGAGGAGTGGCTTTGGGCCTCCAGACTTGTTTTGAGGAAGATGGGTCTCGGGCCTGGGTGTGGGTGTGGGTTTGGGCCGTAGAGTTAATAACCTTGGAGTGAGTCACTTTTGTCCAAGCCACCTCCCAACTTCCACCCGGCCCACACACTAGTTCCATATTAATAGTTAAACCCACACGTGCGTTGACTAAGGGGCAATCTGAATTGGCAAGACAAGCATGTTTTCCGTTCGTATCTTTCATCATAATTCCCAGCGCTGCGTTCACGCCAACATTCGCGCTATTTTCAAATTTCAGCTTAGATTGCGGTTCTTTCCCTTTTGAGGCCCATCGGGAATTTGACTTGCCGGCAGCCCCCATACGGCTGTCCTGGGTTTCATTGTGCGAATTTCCTTGTGCAGTTTGTGTAGCTTCCCAATAGCCCTTGCACATTAGTGAGAAGTTCACCCACCCCTTGCGCTCCTCACCCGCTGGGATTCGAATAACACTTTGGCGAGAGCCACTGTGAAATTCCGAAACGTCCAAAAAAAGTCCATGTTGGTTCGATCGTCGGATTACATGGATTGCTTTGTACCCATCCCTACGATGCTTAAAGAAGTCCCCTCTTGTGCGATACTGGACCGCCTTATCGATCGTGTCGCTCAACCATTGCATATCTTTGTTCTTTAACCAAAGGTTGCCCAAAGGTTTTTTGAATTTGCTCTCCGTAATGCATAATGGATAGGCTCTGCCTGCTACCAGGGTGATCTTGAACGATTTGTTCTCAATTGTTATGGGGTTCTGTGTAGGTTTAGGCTGGTTGGGGTGTGCTGGTTTTTGTGGCTGTTTGAGGGGTGCTGGTTTTTGTGGTATTTGTTGTGGGGTTGGCTGGGGGTGTGGTGGTGGTGGTGGTGATGGTGGATGGTGTGTAGGTGAATAGGTATTTGAGGTGGTGGTATATGTGTTCTCGGTGGTGTTGGTAATATGGCAGGGATCAAGTGCTCTGTGTGTTGGGGATGGAGAATGGGATATGGAGGCCATCCCAAAGGTGAGATGGGAGGGTATTGTTGCAGTCCAGGGTAGGGATAAGGAGAGAAGGGGTAAGGTAAGGTAGAAATATGAGGGGGGAGGTGTGGTGGTGGTGGTGGTGGTGGTTGAGGCGGAGGGAGTGGGGGGAAGGCAGAGGCAGAGCTCATTGAGCCATCTCACGGATTTTTGAAGGTTTAGTACACTACATATATGTTGACATCATCATGTATCAGAAGTAAATAATTCTTAAACCAACTCTAAAGTTCCAAAAGATTGCCTCCAAAATAGTCTGTTATCCCCTCCAAGTTTAGCTACTGCTTACAATGAAACCATGTCTGGAAAAATATAAAACAGCAAAAAAATAAAACAATAGAAGAGCTTGAATACCTTTAAAGACCCATCTTCCCCATAGAGGGATGCAGCAGGTTGTGCTGCAATCTCCTCAGCTATCTCCTCAAATTCAATTGGATATTCCGGAAGTGTTACCAGTATAATCCTTTTGGATTCAGGGTAATAGCGTGATATTTTTCCTACCTACAGGTAAAAGAATAGGGTAAATGATAAATTCCATTTCCATAATGAATTACCAATTATTCAAGAGTAGAAAGAGTCATACTCGGAAGGAGGAAATCTCAGGGGTCCATGAGGATGATAACTCAATCAAACGATATGCAATAACATCACCTTCCTGCAATATATTAAGAACACAAATAATGCTTTAATTGCTCCAACAAAATCTAAGGTTTTGATCTGGCACAATGACATTTTCTTCATAGCAAAAAATCCAAATATCTAGAGGAAGTTCAAACAGTAAAGCAGTGAGAGGTCTGATAATACAAAGCACACTATGGCCACCAGACCTTCTTCTTCTTCTTCTCTCTCTCTCTCTCTCTCTCTCTCTCTCTCTCTCATTGGTGATGTGATGGGAAGAAAGAAAAATCCACACAAACCAAGACAATTGAAGAGCGGAAGAAACAAACCTTAGGCATGCTAGTATAAGGTGTAAGCTTATTGAAGTCTATGGGATTGATTGCAGGTGTCTTTTTTTCAGCAGTATGTATATCAGAACTCTCTTGATTCCAATTCATATGATCGGTACTTTTGTAACTCTCTTGATTCCAATTCATGTGATCATTCCTTCTGTAACTCTCTTGATTCCAATTCATATGATCATTCCTTTTGTAAGAAGATTTTTGCTCGATACCCCATTTTTGACCCTTCTTCTTGCAGGTTATTCCATTCCACTGTGAATCCTCCTGAAGCATGACCCAAGGCAATAAAATCACATTAATGAATTCGATGATCAAAAGGGAATCCAGCAATATAGAAATAGAAAAACACTAAGAGTATTTTATGAATGTATAAACTCAAAAAGTCAAGTTATGGAGTAATTTCTATCTGGTTCCATGTCCCTTTATAAGCCAACTGACAGACTATTGCAATATCCATTTGATAACACAGTGCTTGTAACTTGTAAGTCTTAGAGCAAAGCATGGTGACCGTATTCATCTAAATGACTTGCAAAAGAAGCAAAGCCCATGTTGCTCCAGAACTATCAGGTTTATGTGAATTGTTAGGTCTTGTATATCTTACAAGTGCATTATGTTAAAAAAACAATTGCTGTTCAGGGGAAGTTTAAACTTTAAACGGTAAAGCAGTGCGAGGTCCATCATTATTCATATAGTAACCTTTATCATCCCAAACAGAAGTATCTTCAGCATTGAGTCTGTATCTTACGTAAAGGCATAACTTCATCCAAAACTAGTAATATCCCCATGCAATGCACGGATTAATTAGAAACTAAATGTAAATTAAAGAAAAATATTTTACTAATATTAATGAAACTATCTTAAAAATTAGTGAGCCACTTGAAATTTTAATAGAGTGAAACCTAGAATAAATTAACTATCTTAATAATTATTGAGGAAAATAGCAAAAGCACATTAATGTTACGACGTGTAATACATATGTTGAGCCACTTGGGCAAGAACAGTATGTAGGATGTAAGTTTTATTATATTAAAACACAACTATGAAATTTACCAAAATAATTATAAATTTTATTTTTAAATTTCTTGGAACTTTTTGTAAAAGAATTTTAGTTGGAGTAGCATTTTAAACTTAAGTGATAGAGTTTACCTAAATAAACTATCCTAACAATTAATAAGGTACTTGATATTTTGGTAATAGAGTTTCATCTAAAGTAAATTATCTTAATAATTGATGAGCCAGATGGCAAAAGCCTATTGTATGACATGTAACACGTACGTTGAGCCACTTGGCGCAACCACAGCTTTTAGAACCCAACTTTTATTATATAGTATATAATACTTTCAGGACATTTAAAATGAAAATATATAAGAAATTCAACTTATCTGACTAAAGTAAATAAGTTTGGTAATGGATAATATCATTATCCATATACTCCCCCCCAAACAAAGGTACAAAATGTGCCTGTAAATCCTGTCTCTCTATCTCATAGTTTGAAATTGTAGCTTTGCAAATAGTAGTATACTAGTATCTATATCACCATACAACAAAAATTTCTCCACCACCTCACACAAAAAAGGATAAATAGCAAGGCATACCTAAAAGAAATGAACCATGCAGTGACTCCAGAAAAAATCAAAAGCACTTTATTGCATCATGATAGCAAATATTGACCCAATATCAGTATAAAGGGCAGCAGCAGAATGAGACAGCATTAAATAATTACAAATATAAATAGAATATACCATTGGACTTTGATTTTGCTGGATGGACCGATCTGCATCTACTAGAACAAAAATAAAGTCAGATACTTTGAAGTAACATGGCATATATTTAACAATGCAATTCTAAAATTTGAATGTAAAGCTGCTCTAAAATGAAATGCCAGAAAATAGAGCTATCAATTTCATCCCAACTGAAAAAGATACACAATGAGAGAGAGAGACAGAGGGCCAGAGGAAGTGAGAGACCTTTACCAGGGCGCTCAAAGCGAATGTGTCCTGGCCTAATTACTATGGGGACAACGTCACCCTCTTCATCACTATCTTCATCTGATTGTTGATGTTCTTCAGAAACTTTCTGGTTTTCTTTAACAGGTGATTGCTCATCATCTTTTTTGAGTATTTGGCCCTGATATAGCAGCAAAATTGAATATAACTTAAAAAAAAACGATCAGGGATATGATAAAAATTTTTATTAAAGGCATACAGGTACTTTAGAAACACTGACTAATAATCCTAACCCTTACATCACTGTATAGGCTTACCATGCAGATCAAAACATGCACATACGTACACAAGTCATATAATGTGAGTTTTCAGCTTTTTTACTAATCAATTACACCATTTCTGTGTGAATGTGAGAGAGAGAGTGAATATGTATCTGTGTGAGTGTGAGTGTGGGTGTACAAACAACTGATCATGATCCCAAAAGTATCATTCTAAATGCCAAGTACCTTTTTACTTTCAGCTTTGACTTGCCCCCTCAACCATTGTCTTTTAGCCTTTTTACGTCGAGCACTTCTACTAGGGAGCTGACCAAAATAACCAAGCATAGTAACTTAACTGATTTCAAATCATGGTGATATAAAACATACAAAGAGGTCAAGCTTAAAATTTCAAATCCCTGAAACATTGAGCATCTGGCCATCTACATACCCCATAAGGTATGGTTCCTTGCATTGGGTATAGCTGCATAGGTTTGGGTTCATTGGTCATGCTAGCATGATCCCTAATCCTAAACTAGAGAACATGGATTTGGATGACTAAAATGGGTTTTTGGTTTTCCAATATGGTACTACTATTTTCTTTTTTTATTCTTATTTTGGGTACTTCATCCAATAATTTATAAAGGACTTTCTTAACGGTTGTTGACAATATATGTGGAGGTAACCAAAGATCCAGCATACATTTCATATCCAAGAGAGGAAGACACATAATAGCAACAATCTATGGTCCACAGAAAAAATGACTGGAAAAAAATCTGGGAAAATTAGTCCTTTATAAATATTAAAGATGTCTAAAAAGAAATTACAGATCCAAACCAAACAATGCGGTAAATTAACAACCTTTTTAGTTTCACCAGGCTTTTGGGATACATTGACACTTTCTTTGCCATTTTCTTCAAGCTGGCAGGACCTGCTAAACAGAAATGAGAGAGAAAGAAAAGGAAATTTGTAAGATAAAGAGAGAGCAAGAGAGAATAATTGAGGACACTACAGCCCATAGAAATACATGCACACATGCATATGCAAAGATGTATGCATACTTTTGCAGCATACACCATGACCAAAATCCGGGACTTATATATATGAGGATTATGATGATGAAAGTACATAGAGACAACATAAATACCTATTTGCAATGGTTGCAGATTTAGTAGTGTTCATTACTTTCCAGGGCACTTGACTTATCCTTCTTAACACTCTTGGATGATTTATCCTTCTTGACACTCTTGGTTGATTTATCCTTCTTGACACTCTTCTTCGGGAGGACTCTACTATGATGAAGGCTTCCATTATCCTCTGCATTGACATCATGTTGATCATCTTCAGGAACAACAAGACATTTACTAGTAGCAGCAACCTTGTTTTTCTTCCTCCTGTAATTTAGAATTACAAAATTCAGTTACAAACCAGAATATTGTTTATGAAGAGGAATATTCACAGAAAATATATTTGTACTGAACAAGTAGTGCAATGTAAAAGGTCAATTACTTATGATTTTAATCACATTAGAGCCCACAAAACCATGATTGAAACCAACACCGAAAACCATGTCCATAAGTTGCTTCCAGTGAGCTTTTGGAGTTCAGATGAGATTGTAAATTATATTAACACATTTACACTTTATATCAAATAAGGCACCAGTAGACACCCTTTCTTTTTTTTGATAAATCACTAGACACCCTTTCTATTATAAAATATGTCACTTAAGATATAACTGTCAAGCATTTCATATTACACAAGGTTTTTATACTCAAATTCTTCTTATGTGCAAGGTGATGGATGATCGGATATGCTTAATGTATCAAATTTGGATCCTTCTTCATCATAGTAAAAGTATAAAATTGACACCTATAGCAGTCATCACATGTATCTAATATGGTAATATCTTGATGGAAGCATCGCAGTCAATGATCTGATATTGGGATCACACACAATGTGTCAAACACAATAAGAGAATCAAAACCCGAATTCAATGCTTGCTTCGGGGTTTAGATTCTCTTTTTGTGTCTAAACATGATGTGCTACAAAAATACTGCCAGCTAAATTAGTATAAAAGCAGTGATCAGATCTATGATAAGATCATGATCTAAAATCATTATATCCTTAACCAAACATTGAATTGGGGTTTAAATTCACTTTTTTTTTCTTTTTGTGAATGACACACGGTGTGACAACCCCAATTTAATTGGGGTTACAGTTTAGTTAAGTTGAGTTAAATTATCAAACTCATTGAAAATAATTTTAAACTAAAGGAATGGCGGCAACATAACAATGAAATCACAAATGGGATGCCAAACATACTTTGGGCTTCGAAGTTTCTCTGACGCCTTTCTTTTCTTGGAAACTGCGATTTCGTGTCCACCATCATCACATCCATCATATTCCTTGTCAAAACTCCTCATTTGCCAAAAGCTTCAGACCTGTAACCACATGTTGCTCCTCCACATTCTTATCTACCACCACAATAGAGTCCACCCCATCACCTGCCTCGATAACATCGACCACTGTGTCCCCTTTCCTTTTCACACTATTAAAAAAAATAAATCAATCAAAATAAGATGACAACACTTCATTTTTACACAAGAAAATCAGTAATGAAATAATATGCTAATCCACTCATTGACTGACCAGAGTATATCTTTGTCCTTCAAAATACAGGTTGACTCAAAAGGTGGTAACACAAACCCATCCATCTGCAAGAAAGATTGTGCTAATCATTAAAGAATGGAATCGGTATCATGAGCATCATTTACTTGCTTTAATCCACAGGTCAAACTAGAAATAGCACATATAGTTTAAAGCTACACAATGCAGTTTTCGCAAATTAAACACTGAGCTACAAAAAGTATCTTTTCGCAAACAATAATCTCAATGAACAACTTTAAAAACAAAGCAAAAATGAAAATGATTTAGAGTTGGAAATTAGGGCATGCAGAAAGAGTGAGGGAGAGAGAGTGTTACGAAGAGGATGAGGCCGTGAGGGCAAGAGCCATGGAGGTCGAAGTTGTGAAGAAGATGAGCGGCAAGGTCGGAGATGGTTTCGATTTCTGGTTTGAGGAGAAGCCAGCTTCGCTTCAGTCCCTCCTTCAACTGTGACTTTTTCAGAACGTGCCGCTGCTTGAACTCCAAACGAACCCTCACGCCCTCGCTCTCCATCGCTCCTGCACTCTCTGAGCGACTACTGAGTGAGTGAGAGAGAGAAGTAGAAGATTTTGCAGCAATGTGCTTCTTTTGCATTCAGACCCTTAAACCCAGTAGTGGGGTTTCAATGCTTTCTTCTTTTTTTTTAAATAAAAATAAAAATAATTGGGCCAGTTATGCTAGGTGGACCTTAAAGGGTCTTTTTTGTTTCTTTTTACAGGCCCATAATTGGGCTTCGGCTTATATGGGGTTTGCAGGTTATAAGTTGGATCTTGGTGGTATTGTTGTGCTCGTTTTAGTTGCACTTGAGGTAAATTGGCATAAATAATGATTAGTGACTAATTACTCAAAAATAATTTGACTGAAATTGCGCCCAGAGCTCAAGTTAGATGGGCTTTCTCGTTTGTTATTTAAGACTTCTACAGTTAAGAACTGAGCATTGGCAATTGATAGGAGTTTGGCATATCTACCTTTCAAACTCCAATTTGGCATATCTACCTTTCTCGAAGGTAAATGGTTAATACTTAATAGGAGTTTTCAGGGTCAAGAACATCGTTGGCTTCCATAATTGATCCGGTGATCCTAGCAAAGGTACTCAAGATTGATGTTGATTTTATTAAGAAAATAGAGGGTAGTGTGACCAAGGCCTAAACTGAAAGTTAGCTCTTTAGCAAAAAAATCTGAAAGTTAGAGCATTTACATTATACATTAGACTAGGTATTATTTTAGTCCAAAGGACTACAAAATACCAACTTTTTCTATTTTAACAAACTTCTTTTTCACATCAACTGCATCAGATTCTTTATTTTTTTCACCATTCTATTTAAAATATTAATTTTTTTACTATTACCATTTTCTTTCTCCTCTGTCAATTTTTTTTCCTTCTTTCCCAGCATTTCTTCTTCCCCAGTGTGTACAGCAACAAAACCATCCACAAATCAGCCATTGGAAACCCAAAAACCCAAAACTACCAGAAACCCAAAACCACTGAAAATCCAAATCAATCCAAAACCACTGGAGCCACCGTGAAATCCCAAACAAACGCCACAAATTAGCCCAGACCACCTCCTCCATTGACAAACCACAAACCCACCTCCTCCATTGACAAACCACTCAACCACAAATCAACAAAATCAATCAAAAATCAAACCTAAATCAACCGAAAATCAACCCAAACCACAAACCAAGCCTCAATCTGGTCTTTCTCAACCTTGATCTGGTCTTGCTTCGCTGTGACTTTAATCAGCACCCCCAAGCTCGAACCATTTGTGGCGCGAATCGTTGAGAGAGAGAGAGAGAGAGAGATGACACCAACAGTGAGAAGAGAGAGAAAATATAATATAAAATGGGAGGATTTTGGTTTGTGGATGAACCGTTGCTCAACCGTTTGGCCGAGGAACTGAAGATGTACACGCAATTTGCAAATTGACGTGGCTGGTGTGGTTCGGTTTTGTGGTGTGAGCCAATATTTTTGCCGAATATACGGTTTGGTTTGTCTACTACGAATGCTATTAGCTCCCATATTATCATTGTCCTGCTTAAGTCATGAGTCATTTACTCCAGATTTACACTAATGCGCATTTCCAGTGAAGTCAACCTAGCTCAGCTCCTGCAACAAATCAAATTCTCCAGTTGCGGGTGTCTATACATATATTAATCACAATAATAAAACTTGGGGAAGAGGCTATAAATTGTGAAACATAATCAGCATTTTTAGAGCAATAGCATATACTGCTGTCTATTGGCATCCAAAAATGTGGAAATACGGATGAATAATACACTTTTGGCCAAACCATCCAAAAAATAACCCAACACCCCTTCCCCTTCCCCTTCCCTTTCTCTCTCTGTCTCCCAAAAAATAGGCAAAAACACTTTTCTCTGGCAAACATCTGTAATGACCATCTATGTCACATGATCTGTTATCCTATAAATTTGAAGGTAAAGTGCTTGAATCCAACACCGTCTGTGTTGAACTTGAAAGTCATCTCTTCCAATAATAGTGTTCTTCAGCAAATTGATTAATAGTAAGTAGGTAGACCCTAGAGCTATTCTTTAAATGTCATGTATATGTTTAAGTTAACCACATACTAATTCATGATTTCAACTGTGCAGACCGTGTTCAAGATTCAGACTTGAGCACCTGGCGATAAGATTTCCTAATCATGAACCATTTAACAACAATTCAATGCATCTTGGAGTATCAAGTCTCAAAAAAGAGAATGAATTTATCAAAACTTTGAAGAAAGCCAACTTAATCATATTTGTTATAGTGTGTACAGAAGAGAATGCTGCATAAAGCACTGACTTCCCGAAGAAAAAGAAGACGCCTGCAAATTGAAAGCATTTATGATGCCCTTTTTCTATCAAGAAACTACTCCGAAGATATGCTCATAGACCCCTGCAAAATTCCAATCAAGCATATCAGTGCACATGAGCAAAAATATATGAATATAATTGAAAACAATTTTAGATGTGAAAATGAGAAAGCAAATAGATGAGAGTGCCTCACAAGGAAAAAAAAAAAAATTGAAAATGATATTTGCACCATAATACTTCAAAGAGATAGACCTCTCTTGGCATCCCTATCCAAATTCCCAGTGTATAGATAAACAAAGAAACCAAATTCAAGAGGTTACCTACCTCTCCAAGTCGCCTTAGAAGTTTTTTAAAAAAAAACCCGACCTTGTTGCACTGACCTAACCTATGAGTCTATGAAATTTCCCCTTTTTACCTTCACTTGAGAAGGATTACAAAAATTGCTTTCCTAACTCCTCATATGCTATGGACTCAAGCAAAGTATGCAAACCCAAACCCAGATTTAAGGAATTAATTATCAGTTCAATTTCAGACTTGCTAAAGGAGGAGGAGGAGGAGCCAATTTGCGCCAATCCCAGGCATCGTAACCCTAGAGGAAGCAGAACTTTTCCAATCTCTAAACTACCAAGAAAAAAAAAAATGCCTCTGCAATTACAGCAAATGAAAGCGTAAGGAGAGGCTAGAAGATCAACTCTTTCCCAATATAATAAACCCATCTTCAACAATTTGTTTATACCCAAAATGCAAAGTCACTTAGTGGTGACTTCAAATCGAACTACTACCATCAACAAGCTTATACATTATCAGTCCAAGAAGATAGCTCCATAGGCTAAGCTTGAAGTCGCACTAGCTACAATTTATGTTCTTATTTGTGGTTTGTAAGAGAAAAAAAAAAAAAAAAACTGGCTTCAACAAAAATCTCACTTTTAAGCAGGCAAGCAGCCCAAAACGAGGAACTAATAACAATACAAGTAACTAAAACACAGTCTAGGTAAAATTTTCAACCGCACAAAACACACACACACTAATGTAGCACAAGAAACAAAGCCACGAGATTACTTTTTAGCAACAATCAGACTAACATTGTGTACATAAAAAATCACAAGGATTTCTAATTAGTAATTACCTGACTTTCTTGATGAGAATAGCTTTGAGCTTGCGAGCAAGGTCCTGGGATCGAATTTTGCGCTCTAGGTTCTTTTGGGCCAAGATCCGCTTCTCCGAGTTCTTGATATGGTGAGTCTGCTGGCGCTTTATCATTCGCTCGATCCCACTCGATTGCATTTTCCGCTGCATCCACGTCAGCGCTTGCTCCAGGTTCCCATCCCGGACCTTAACCCGAATCCCCCTCCACTGCTGATGCCCCCAACTCAGTGAGTCAATACTCTGAGTCTGACTCGGCCGTCTGAATAGACTCGAAGCCTGCCTCGCCACCGAGTTCATTTTTCTCCAATGTATTTTCTGCTTCTTTTAAATTAGGGCTTTTTATTTGGTTAACCAAAGGTTTAAGTTTAAGATTTTCCGGGTTTTTATATATACAACACGTGGCTGTGCCAGGATAGGATAGGAGAAGCGTATTGAATGACGAAAATGCCCTTGACATTTCAATGGAATTACATTTCCAGCCTTTAAGATGCAGAAGCAGAAGCAGAACTCGATCTGTGAAGAAGAATTCACATGGACTCTGTGGAACAAGAAAAGAACCTTCTACACAGAGTAGGAAGTAAACAATAACACAAACCAAACCCAAAAGCAAAAGCAAAAGAAGGAAAAGGATTTAAAAGAAGAAGCGGAAAACCCAAAATACAAAGCTGGCTTTCAGTCCGAAGCGAGCCATGGTCGAGCTCAGGCACTCGAGCTCGATCGGGCCACGAGCCACTTCGTCTCCGATGAAGCGCGACGGAGAATCGTCCCCTTTGTTTTCCGATAACCATCCCGACGACGATCGCGATCGTCATTCATCCAAGGAGCGTGACCGTCCGTTCTGGTATAATAATATCCATTCATTATGTCCCTTCTTCAACGACGATGCTAGGGTTTCTCCGTATAACTCCAGGATCTCGCTCTGCATAATCTTCGTTATCGTTCTCGCTACTCTGATTTCGGCTTTCTCGATCGTAAACCGTTGGGTTAGTACTCTCATTTCCTTTTCCTAATGGTCTGCATTTTGGGGATTTGATTTTGTTTCTGTGCAATTCTGTTTTCCTTTACTTATGCGTGTGTTTGGTTGCTCAGAAAATGTCGAAAAAGAAACGAGAATTGAATTTTTGTTTCCAATTAGCCACTGTTTATTTTAATTTATTTTAGTTATTTACTTTTTGTTATTATGTGTTGGTGATAAATTTCAATACTGTTTTGAAGGCTTTCTCAGCAAACAGTCAGGGAACAGTTGAATTTTGTCTAATAACGATTTGATTTTAGGAGATTAGAGTGCTAATCTGCATCAAGCTTTGTTTAGTTTGAATGAAAATTAGCTGTATATGGATGCAGCTGAAAAATGATTATATACATTCACATTTTATTGTTTAGGGTTATGTGCTTTGCTGCATCTTCAATGAGATGTATTGTACTTTGTTTGCCTTCATAATCTGCTTAACTAACTTTGCTTTTCAACTTATTGTAGAATGCCCCTTACTTGTGTAAAAAAGATGGTATTGTTCTTCACTGTCCACATGTAAGTTCTAAAAGGATCTTCTTTTGGTTATTTCTTTCCTCTTTGGTCACATGTTCTTGGTATTTTTGCCTAACATGTATCTCCTTTGTTCTTTTTAGGTAAAGGAAGGTTCCTCACTCTGGGAGAATCCTTATTCATCAACCACATCTTGGAAGCCTTGTGCTGAGCGCCGTGATGGTGTAATATCAGGTAACGCTTTTGTTTTGTTGAATAATATATTTAGGTTTCATAGTCTTCGGTTCATACTTCGGGCTATGTGGAAGAGTTTACATTTGTGGAACTGAGAAGTAAGGATAGTTTCATATAGGAAACTGACTTCTAAGTAGTAAATAAAATATGCTTTGGGTGGAATCTGTCAGAATTAAGTTGGATTGTGCCAATGAGCTCTAGCTCAACTGGCACCTCCCTTCCCTTATAAGTGCTAGGTGGAGGGTGAGGTCGTGGGTTTAAGACCCATTGGGGGTGCGTGGTAACTTATCAATCAAAAACTAGAATTAGGTTGGATTGCTATTTAGTATTCTAGGGGCTGTGGGATATTTGGAAAAGAATCTAGTGCTTATTGCATTACTGGATTTCACCAGCTGCCATAACACCTTGTGCTTTTGGGGCAAAAGGATTCCATATTTTTTTCCCCCTTGGAGAACTTCTCTAGGTTGATCTATAACTATATTTAAGTAATTTCTTCTGTTCTTTATGCCACACTGAAGACTTGGGCCATATATTTATTACTCTATACACTCAAAATCTGTTATGAAGCCATATTTCCTATATGCGTGCCTTAAAGTTGTATGATGGAGTTAAAAGATATGTTGATTAAATTTTTCATTTTCACTTAGATTGTGCTTATCTTGTTTATGTAAGAAAAGTTCTGTTATGCTATTCTTTTCTTCCTACCTTAGTCTGATATGGTTATTGCAACATTCTAAATTAGTAATTTCTAGTTTAGCTTCTCTTTTGCTGTTCAGGTATGTTTGTTTTTATTTTAGCAACTTTCTTGCCTCTTTGCAGATCTTCCTTCTGAAAATGAAACAAATGGCTATCTATTCATCCATGCTGAGGGTGGTCTGAATCAACAAAGAATTGCTGTATGACTTAATTTTCTGAAAAATTGTAATCTGATTAAGAAAGTTCCTTGTTTCTTTATATTGTTGTCAATCTTTACATATTTATTGTTTTCTTATTCCCCCACTCCTCTCCCTTTATAATTTGTTGCATATTTTATGGTTCTTCGGTATGTTTGTGTTCAGAAAGGTTGAAGTGAACTACTTATCAAATAAAAAAATTGGTTGAAGTGAACCAAATGGGTCAAATAAGCATTAGTCTGGTGTAGTATATGCATGTGATTTTTTAATATTATAACTTCATGGTGAAGATTTGAGGGAGTAATTGTCTAAGTATATAAGTTTACTAATGGAAATGGACCAACTAGATTTGACTCGCAAAATTGATTATTGAAGCACCATTTCTATTGTGTTTATCTTTTGGACTGGCACTATAATTTATTGCAAAGCCTGGCTTCATTGCACATTATATATTTGGTCTAACTAGATTTTCTAAGGGATGTAGAGCTGTAATTTAAATTTTATGAATGCCATTTTTCATTATTTTTGGGAATTGATATGTAAAAAAGCTACCAGGTTCTGAAATCTTGTATGTGGACCACAAACTCCAAACAATGTTTTAAAGAATCGCATACAAAAGTGGATTGTAGAGGTTCAAATGGTGA
Organism: Fagus sylvatica; assembly: GCA_907173295.1. Taxonomy (NCBI): domain Eukaryota; kingdom Viridiplantae; phylum Streptophyta; class Magnoliopsida; order Fagales; family Fagaceae; genus Fagus; species Fagus sylvatica. The sequence continues at coordinate 22,471,398 of OU015772.1, forward strand.
TATATAAAGGAAGATCATAGTGATTAAACTTTGCTGCATTGAACAGATTCTAAATATTTGATACTTGTGACTTGCCTCAATAGCATTAAAAAAACTTCACCACTGTCTCTTATATAATAGATTTTTCATGCTTTTTTTTTTCCTTCAAAATAGAATTTTCATGCTATTACCAGTGACATGTATATCTTCGGAGAAGAATCAGGACATTATCAAAATCTTTGGTTTTCTTCTGTGTAGCCTGTTGAGCTATATAGACTTCTGTTAAGCATATACATGTTTTGTGTTTTGCTAATCTATTATTAATGACCACTATGATCTGTTTCTAAATAAGGTTCATGCACAGTGGATTACAGTTTTTAAACATAAGTGTACTTTCTGAAGCGGGGTTAAACTTTTCTGCTGTTGCTTGTGAGTCATGGGGTAGCTTGATATTGTGTTTCCCATGTGAAATTTACTTTTGTATTAGATGAGTTTTCTTTGAGTGATTTCTGAAAAGCTTTGCTGTATGTTTATTTATTAAATGTCTGATAACTTCATAACAATTTACTTTTGGTGAATCTTTCTTTTGTGCAGATATGCAATGCAGTTGCGGTGGCTAAAATATTGAATGCCACTCTAATTTTGCCCGTGTTGAAGCAAGACCAGATTTGGAAAGACCAAACGTGAGACATCTTGATTATTATTGTTATACATTTCTATGTTGAAACCTTTATGTATACTCACCACCCAGTCATATAATAAGTATAGATAAATAATGGGAATGCATAATCCCTAATACCAATGGTTCCTGTTTCCAATATATGTTATGAGAATTAAAACTTAAAAAAATTTCTGCTTCAATTGTTTTTTTTTTAAATGGTTGAAAAAACAATTTTGTCATTAGAGAACTTTTTGCGATCATAATTTCCAAAATTATCAGGATTACACCTTTGACAACAGCAAAAAATATCTCTTGTACAATAAAGTAAAGAAAAACCACTATGTATAGTCTTAACATTGACTCTCTACAAACCCTGCTCTATACCGTGACAGATATAATTAAGTATGTTGGCTTCTATGTTTCAGCCTTTACTGTTTTAAGTATTAGTTTCTGAAGTTCCAAATGTTAGAAAACTTTGTAAGAAATCTGTCAGACTCTGTTTCTGATACACCCTGAAATGATGCACATGTATCATTGTGCCTTTCCAGAGTCATCTTTTACTCATTCACAGACGATAAAATCTTAGGAAATTATGTTGTAATCATGTAATATTTAAAATCCTTCCCTAAGCAGCTAATGAATCTAATTACTTTTGGTTGTAGTCGGATGGAGAGGAATTCATGATCTAGAATCTAATTCGGTCCCCAATCCACTTCTTCCATACTTGGTGAAAATTAACAACTGTGGAAGTGTTTATGCAATTTTCTTTTGAATTAAGGGGAAAGCTCCTGATTCCTTGTTTGAATTCGAGGGTTCCCACACCTTCGACTCCTGAATTGGAAGGAGTAAGGAAATTTCCAGTTTATTATGTGACAATTGCACTGCTCTTATCCTCACCACTCCAAGGATAACTACCACTACTAGCAGCACACCAGCAGTTAAATTTCCAACTCCAGTATCCCTTACACTGCTATCATCTATAGCCTTTGTGGCTGCCACAGTCAAACCGCTATCACAATTAAATACATGAACACCACTACCAAATGATGCGTCTTCTGCTTCTGACATCATTATCGCGAGCACTTATGCCACCCTTTTTCCTAACACCTCCAAAATACACTACCCAGCAGAACTGTTACCATTGCACCCACCACAACCACTCTCATTGGCCATTATGCTGTCACAACCACCTGTTCTGCCATCACACCTTTGGCAATTAACGGATGTGTGCATTGGAAGAGGATTCCTTAATTCAGTGAGACTTTTAATTCATTCACTTCAGTGCAGATCATAGTCCTTATCTCAATTTTAACTCTCAACAGAAATTTTACTGTGTGAAATTTCAATGCGTCTTCTAGAGGAACTCCACTATTGAATTTGGTTTCAATTGGGTAATCTTTGTCAATTTTATGAAGTTCCACTTATTTATCATGTCCAAACAGTTTCTTTCTTTGCCAAGAATCTATTTTGGGTTATTTTTAAAAAATTTCTCTTGGAGCTAAATTTGAGAAAATTCCCACTAAAAAAAAAAAAAATAAATAGTTGGTCAATAGATACTTTCACTTCATTGAGCACTGCATGGTATTTTTTTTTATTTTTTTTGTGGGAACACTTATCTTTACTTTTCTTTTTAAATTTCTGCAGAAAGTTTGAAGACATCTTTGATGTAGATCATTTCATTGACTACCTGAAGGATGACGTGCGAATCGTCCGTGATATCCCTGAGTGGTTTACTGACAAATCAGAGCTTTTCACAAGTATAAGGTTTGATAGCTTATTTATGTTTTTGATTTAGAGCCATTACCAAATACAATAACCCATGGTCAATAAAACACATATTATTCCTCTGCAGGATTTATAGATTGTATTCTTCAATCTGTTACACTTGACAAAATATGATCGGTCAAATATATCTTTACACTAAATTTATAATTTATATCTTTGGATGAAATTGTTCATTTGGGATTTTGTACTTTTTGTTGAAAATAAATTTGAAATTGATTTACCAACGAACATAGAGGGAATTGAAAAAACATTCACATAGGACTTCAAGATAGTTTATTTAAGGTTTTACTGAATACAAAATGCCTGGATTGACCTTATAAGTTTTAATGCCAACATTTGTGAACTAATTAAGACATTGTCTTGAAGTTTTATTAATGCCAATTGATTATGACTGGTATTGATTGCAAAATCATGTTATGTCATATAGACGGACAGTGAAAAACATTCCGAAGTATGCCCCAGCACAATTTTACATTGATAATGTTCTGCCCCGAATCAAGGAGAAGAAGATAATGGCACTAAAACCTTTTGTCGATCGGCTTGGGTAAGTCATGAATGTTTTTTTGTCTACGTTGTACTGCATTCACAGTTCTGGTTTCATCCAAAAAATGGAATGATTGTCACATGTCAATAATCTGGGTTCAGGTATGACAATGTTCCTCAAGAAATCAACAGACTAAGGTGCAGGGTGAATTATCATGCTCTGAAATTTCTTCCTGAGATAGAGCAGATGGCTGATTTACTGGCATCAAGGATGAGAAACCGCACAGGCAGTTCAAATCCTTACATGTATGTGAAATTGGTGTCTGAAGGTTTCTGAGCAATAGTCTGGGTCTTGTTAGTACCCAACTGTACTAACATTTTACCTTAAATAATAGGGCTCTTCATCTTCGGTTTGAAAAGGGGATGGTAGGTCTATCATTCTGTGATTTTGTGGGATCAAGGGAGGAGAAAGCCATAATGGCGGAATACAGAAAGAAGGAATGGCCTAGACGTTATAAGGTGACTTGGCATATTAACATTTTGATTGGATTTTGGGATAGAAGTTAATAGAAACAATTGATCACATGTTTCTCATCTTGTGGTGATTTGATATGTAGAATGGTTCCCATCTATGGCAATTGGCCCTGCAGAAGCGGAAGGAAGGACGTTGTCCTCTTGAGCCTGGAGAAGTGGCTGTGATTCTTCGAGCAATGGGCTATCCTAAGGAAACTCAAATTTATGTTGCTTCAGGGCAGGTCTACGGTGGACATAACAGGATGGCACCCCTCAGGAACATGTTCCCTAATCTGGTAAGTTGTTTGGAATAATCTCCCTCCCTTCTCTCTTCCCCTCTCGTGGGTGGCGTCCAATTTCTTTTGATGATTTCTATTTTTATGCTTCAAAAATGTAGGGAGAAAAAAAAATCTTTGAAAGTATCATATATATGTCTTGGATGATAGAGTTTAAAAATTGAGAAATTCTAAGGAATTATATGTCATGGTAGCTAGACGGCCTTTCGGTTCTGTAGGCATGGAAAGAAATCAATTGAGTTAAGCGAGGGAATACTCATAAGTTGTCCTTAATTTTTTATTTTCTTAATTGATATGTTCATTTTGAGTTTCTATGACAGGTTACAAAAGAGGAGTTGGCAACAAAGGAGGAGCTGGTTGGTTTCAGGAAGCATGTGACAAGCTTAGCAGCCCTAGATTTCTTGGTCTGCTTGAAGTCTGATGTGTTTGTGATGACCCATGGAGGTAACTTTGCTAAACTGATCATTGGGGCACGCAGGTACATGGGTCACCGTCAAAAATCTATCAAACCGGACAAGGGGCTCATGTCCAAATCTTTTGGGGACCCATACATGGGCTGGGCTAGCTTTGTAGAGGATGTGGTTGTTACTCATCAGACACGGACTGGATTGCCGGAAGAGACCTTTCCCAACTATGACCTTTGGGAGAACCCCCTGACTCCTTGCATGTGTAAAACCTGACCATAAGGATTTCTATATACGAATGTTTCACGCTGAGATTATTTGGAGTATCTCCAATAACCTGCACATTCTCATTTGAAAGGTGAAGACTTCTCTTACCCCTAAAGCCAACTCTGCAGGGAGCGGCTAATACAGTTTTGACGCGGGGGACTTATGATACGCATTGGAGGTACTGACCTACAGGAGTGAAGTTTTAACAGAATCTTGTGGGGGTTCTCATTCTTCGATGGTCTGTTGTATTCTCTTTGAGAGACTCGGCAGTTTTGACTTCAGAACGTTGGATCATTTTTTACTAGTTTTTGGCACAAAGTACTAGATCATTGTTCATGTATCATTTGAAATCATGTAAATTTTAAGTTTAGTGCGAAAGATATCTTACTAATGCAGCTCCTGCAAGTTAAAATGCACAAACAATCCGAAAGCAAGACTCGATGGCATACAAAGCCCACTTAATGCTCCTATAATATGTCACATAATAGCTTTGTTAGGGGCGTCTGCTCTTGGCGCATAATAGTTTTGCTACCTTGTACTTGTGCTTTCTTGCAAATTTCCTCTAGAATCATCATCTGTGAAGTGTGCTAGTTCGTGTTATACAAAAAGCAACCTATTAAGCAATAAATAAGGACTTAAATTGGATGTGTAACATACAATGGCGATTTTACCCATTTTATTAAAAAAAATTATATATTTCCGGAATTGTGAAATTGGTCCAAGCTTGACAAATGCTCCTTCAGCATTCCTAGCCAGAAGCCCATAATATCATTTGAGATCTTGCTTGAATTCTTTTGTAATTTGGTCTTTAGGTTTTGTTCCCGGATTAATCAAGGTATCAACCCACAACCTAGCTACCTGGACCGTTTCCTCCCAAGCTTTTGGGCTTGTACCCATCTTGAAGCTCCCTTTTGGGCCTTTATGAAGGTGCAGGGGATGATAAGGGCCCCAATAAGCAAATTTCTTGTTTTCCTTTTTGTCATAATAAAATCTTTTTTAATTAACCAAAAAAGTTGGCTTTTGTTGCTGGTTGGAACAGGTGTCTTGCTAGTGTACAGTGTTTGTTTGTTGTGTCTGCAGTTTTTAGTGCTTGTCTTTTTGAGCTGATGCACCGATTGTATATTTCTTTCTTGGGTATGTTAACGAATGCCTTTAAGGTAATGTTTAAGTAAGCATTTAATATTTCCACTTTATGAAAAGTAGTAAAAATTTAATATTAAAATAATACAAAAACAACTTTTAAGGGTATTTTAGTCTTTCTATTTATTATTATAATATTAAAAATTCGTTATTTTCGATAAAGTGCAGGTATTTAATGCTCCTTAACCATTGCCCTAAGGGCACTGGTTAACAAAACCCTTCTTTGTTTAGTTTAATGAAATCTGTCTCATTCATTAAACGGGGGAAAAAACGATTCCCTTGTTCTTTTTTTGTTTAAATATCGTTTTGGTCTTCAACCTTTGGTCTTTGTGTTAAATTGGTCTCTAATCTTTCAACTGTGTCAAATTAATCATTAATCTTTCAACCTTGTGTCAAATTGGTCATTGTTGTTAAGTATTGGATGGAAAATGCTGACGTGACTAACAGTTTATTTTTAATTTTAAAAATGTCTGACGTGGCATTCCAACTCAAATTTTAATAAATAAAAAAATACCAACTCAAATTAAAAAAATAAATAAATAAAATTGTGTGCAAGCTGCTGCAATACTGGTTCCGATGATTTTCTCTTTTCAACGTCGTAAGAACTCTTTTCTATCTATGTCACACACGGATCCTTACCCATAAGGCTCTGAACCACGGATTTGAAGCTCGTGGGTCTGTTTCCACGTACTGGGTATTAATAACCACTACTTTCACGGCTTCACAAGTACTACTTGCGCATGCCATTGAAAAATCAAATAATAACTTGGAGCTACTAGCTTTTTCTTTGTTTTGATAATGGGGTTTGAGTATTTTAACGAGTTTAGAAGTAACTGTGTGCGCGTGTGGATTTAATTTTGTACATGTATTGCAGCAGATTACACACAATTTTCCATGGAAATGAGAGTGTAAAATGACAATGAAGGGGCAGGGGATTTTGCAAAGGGGTTAGGGATTTGAAATTTTGAATTGAAGTATCGGGTTCTCTTAAAATTAAAAAAAAAAAAAAAAAAATTTGAGTTGGCATTTTTTTATTTATTAAAATTTGAGTTGGCATGCCACGTCTGACATTTTTTAAATTAAAAATAAACCGTTAACCACATCAGTATTTTTCATCCAACATTTAACGGTAAGGACCATTTTGACACAAGGTTGAAAGGTTGAAGACCAATATGACACAGTTGAAAGGTTAGAGACCAATTTGACACAAATGTCAAAGGTCAAATATTGAAGACCAAAATGGTATTTATTATTTAAACCTTCTTTTTTTCATTTTGTTTTTAACGTCAACTACGTTAAAGAAGACAACAAAACATAAATTTAATGCTTATCTGGTCCGTGCTGATTTCAAATCTATTACAAGACAGACTGAACTTTTTTTGCTTTCTTTTTTCATCCCTGATCTTTCGGTGAATTTGATGTTACCTTGCTTTGCCAGGGCCTTTTATTCAACCCTTTTTTTTTTCTTTTTTTCTTTTTTTTACTGTTATATAAATATATACAAAGGGTCAACCAACGCACATAATTCCACAATTTATTAAGGCTTTTGTTCAGGGCGTAGTCAGGAATTATTTTATGGGGGGCTAAAAGAGAGAGCAAAAGAGTATGTGATTTTTTCTGCTAAAAAATGGTCCGGCTGAAGCTATTTTTAAGGGCGGCAAGACTAAGCTTTCCAAAGGAGAAAAGTGGAGAAATTGAAGAGTAGAGAAAGAGCGTTGAGGCCTTAGGGAATTGAGGTAGAGAGAGAAAAAAAAATCTTGTACTGTTGTACAATTGATTGAATTGAAGAGTAGCAGCCGGCTGAATTGCTGGAAAAAAAAAGTTTTATTTTGTATTTTAATGTGCTTATGACGTTGAGGCTTGAGAGTTGAGGGAGTTGAGGACTTGAGGTGTATGTGTGTGGTGTGTTTAGAGAAAGAGAAAAAAAAAATCTTTTGCAATGGAACTTGTGCAGCAGCAGTACGTGTGTGGTGTGTTTAGAGAAAGAGAAAAAAAAATCTTTTACAATGGAACTTGTGCAGCAGCAGTACGTGTGTGGTGTTTTTAGAGAAAGAGAAAAAAAAATCTTTTGCAATGGAACTTGTGCTGCAGCATTTTTTATTGAGTATTTTAATGACCACTTATATATACGTGGCTTTTAAAATTTTGGAGCCTTCCTAATTTTGGGGGCTTAAGCCATTACTTAAATGGCTTTATGCTTGGGCCATACCTGTTTAAAGACTAATCTTTTTATGTTATTTGAAAAAAAAGATTATTGTCCATTAGTTAAAATCATTGAGTAAAATTCAGAAGAGACAAAACTCAAAAAGGGGGGCTGGTTATTATTTTGGGGAGGGGGCTAAACTTTAATGGTCATATACACTATTAAGGAAAATTAAAATTTTGGGGGGGCTAAAACGTAACTCCGCCCCTGCTTTTGTTAACTAATGTCCTAGGGCAATGGTTAAACAACATTAAATGCTTATATTTTACGAAAAATAATGAACTTTTAATATTAAAATAATAAATAGAAAGACTAAAATATCCTTAAAGGTTATTTTGTATTATTTTAATATTAAAATTTTATTACTTCCTATAAAGTGGAAACATTAAATGCTTCCTTAAGCATTGTCCCAAGGGCACTCGTTAATAGGATCCATTTATTAAAATGACAGGCTATGATTTATTCATCATTTCTCTAATCTTCAATGTTAAAAGTCTTTAAACTAAGTATTTTTTTCCACCCATCACAATCTACGTCATGAATTTTGGTGTGCAGTATCTTGACTTTCTCAAATACATTTTGATGACTTCATGCAGTTGTAAAGTTTTTTTTTGCTTTTTTTTTTTTTTTTTTTTTTGCTAAATGTGAAGATTTCATTAAGAAGACAAAAGAAAGACATCTCTTAGCCATCCTTCTTTAACAGAAGGTGGAAGAGTTTTTTTACTACAGCAAAATGGAAGACATAATGAGTGAGCAACCTTGGCCATCGCATCAGCCATATGGTTAGCATCTCTCTTAACCCACTAAAAAGAACAAACAGGAAAATAAGCAGCTAATTCTAATGCAAGTGAAGTAAATGTATGAATTTTCCATGGACAATCATCAGTAGGACATAACAAGGCATCAACACATACTTTGGCATCACTCTCAATACTGATCTTCTCAAACTTTTTAGTATTAGCCAGCTCAAGAGCCCAACAAATGGCATCAGCTTCAGCAATCGTTGGATCTTTGTAACTCGTAGTCTTGGCCCATGCTTTAATCAATTCTCCCTTCGTAATCTCTTGCAACTGCTGCAATAACTGATTTATCCAAATAGATAGCAGCATCAACATTAATCTTGATAACACCAATGGATGGAGCTGCCCAAACCACATAGCCTTTAACCTCCAAAGAACCAAGTTCTTTCAATGACAAAACATGCTACATGATTCTTGATTCCAATAATTTAATAGTGGCCATAAGATTTATTTTATGGTCACCGTGAATCACTTGATTCCTTCAAGTTCCAAATAAGCATCCAAAGTAATAGCAAACTGAATTGTTGTTTGCTCTTTCAACATCTTGCCATCCATAGACATGCCTGAGGGGAGTGATGGATCACATATAATATTAATAATGTCCTTGCAAGAAGAAAATGCCAGGTGGTTTGAGTACACAGCCCAGCTATTTCCCAAACCAAATAGCATGAGAGATAGTAATGGAAAAATATATGTTTAATTGATTCATCACATTCGGAACACAGGGGGCAAAGGGTGTCACCACTTCCCAATTTGAGTGCTAAGTTAACCTTAGTAGGTAGTAAACCTGTGGCAATTCTCCATATTAAAACTTTGTACCTCTCATGTATGCAATGTCTACATTACCAGTTTGTCTGTCTTGCCCACTATCCACACTTCCCTCACCTGTCACCCGTGCCACTATACTAGTGGTTGCCACTTTCAGGCTAGAAATAACTTGAACTAACAACTTTACTAGTCAACTGCAACTCATAAAAAATAAAAAATAAACTATTATACTGGATCCACACTTGTTGTAAAAATGTAATGATATTTATTGAGCTCACAACCTTTATGATACGGGAGCATAACTAAGAATTTTTCAGAATTTATTATTTTAAATTTTATTGTTATTTATTTTATATGTTGCCTTGTTTTAAAATTTTATTTAAAGCTTTTCAGATAGGGATCAATAAGGATTAGATTTCAAGATTTTTCAAATTAGGATTTAGGATTATCTCTTTGTATTTGTTATTTATTTTATATGTTGCCTTTTTTAAAATTTTTTTTAAGCTTTTTATATAGGGATCAATAAGTATTAGATTTTAATATTTTTCAAATTAAGATTTAAATTAGGATTTTTTTTTTAATTTGAGTTTAGTAAAAGACTTATTGAAAGCTATAAAAGCTCCATATTGTCTTTGTTTTGATCATACTATTATTATTAATAATTAAAAAAAAAAGTATTTTCTTTTGAAATTCACGATTGGTGGTAAACCCAAGTCGTGAGGTTTCCAAAGGGATTCAGACCTCATTCAATAGTTATTGCATTCAATACATATCAAGGTGGTTAAGATTAATAGAAATCAATTTTTAATCACAACCACTGAATAGAAAACATTTAAAAAATTCAAAAGCAAGCAAACCCCATTGTAGGGGATAGAACCTGGACGTCTCTAATGGGAGACGCCCAGAGGTATGACTAGGCCACAATACCTGGATAGGAGAGAATGGATATTACAACTCATGCGAAGATGAAAAGTATTAGATGAGATTGTATCGGATTAGATCTCAATCCGTTGCTGCTGGAATTGCATCACTCTATTTTTGCTTATCCTAAAGATTCTATCTGCCGAAGTTACTAAAAAGGCACAAAAGCCAAAATTGAGACAGTAACGGTAACGCATCATTATCACCGTCAACTTCCACCACACGCCGTTAAACAAACTGCCACGCCACTCACCAATATTCAACTAGTATATATTACATAAACACACACATACACACACACCACTCACTTTGATGAGTAGCTGAAATTGAAAAACACCCACACCAGTAAAAGCCACGATGAATATCATCGTCGTTTTGACCTCTCTCTCATTCCTCTTCCTCCTCCTCCTAATTCTAAATCCCTCAACCACAACAAGGTTCTTCTTTGCTTCTTCTTTCATTCTCTTTCCTATTTCTCGCTTTGCATTCGCATTTAATTCCGCCATCAAATTTCAACTGCCAATTATTTAACCATCATTATTCATTCTTAACTCTCTCATTAATCACACAATTCAATTTCACTTACATATATATTAGGTAAAGTTGTTAGATATTTTTAGAAATTTTTGCTATTTTGGTCAGTGATTCTCTTGCAGTGGATTAACTATAAAACTAGTGGTTAATTTTGGAAATTTATAATCAACGTAGACTTTACAAAGATTTTTTAGTTCTAAAAACCTTTGGAAATAGATTAGCTTGCTTTGTAAGTCATCGGCTGAATTGAATTCATGAGTGTGGTTTAATATGATTCGGATTTTTCTGAATTTAGTGGTTTTGTGAGGAAAATGATGTGTATAAATGGTGTCGCGTTTTCAGGGTATCGGCGAAAACTGTATTTAATGGCAAATCGGAACATGCTAGTTTCCCACCTAGAGGTTGGAACTCCTATGATTCGTTTTGCTGGACAATTTCTGAAGAAGAGTTCTTGCAAAGTGCGGAAATCGTGTCGGAGCGTTTACAAGCTCATGGATACGAGGTGTAAAGATTGCAGATGTTTATAATTCATTTTCTTTTTGATTGATTTAGGAGTATTAGAATTGAAAATTTTATTAAATAATGAAACTTATTTATGTTTTGTCTTTGCAATGTAGTATGTTGTGGTGGATTATCTTTGGTATCGGAGAAAGGTTAAAGGTGCTTACACTGATTCTCTAGGATTTGATGTAATTGATGAATGGGGGAGGATGGTCCCTGACCCGGATAGATGGCCTTCCTCCAAAGGTGGGAAAGGGTTCACTGAAGTAGCCAATAAAGTGCATAGCATGGGTTTGAAGTTTGGGATTCATGTTATGAGAGGAATAAGTACGCAGGCAGTAAACGCAAACACCCCTATCTTGGACACAACAACGGTATTGCTCTTTATTCACACTATAACTCGTACTTTCGAAATAATAATAGAATCGAAAGTGTTAGAGCATGCTTCATTTATACTAGTTTCTTTATGAAAGAATGATCAGAAATATAAACAATTTTATAGGAATATGTAATGCAACTTGTTGGAAAAATGGTTAGGAGTGAATGGAGAAATTGCCTCTTAAAAGCGGGCCAAGCAGGACCCATGTGGGTTAGGGCCAGTCCATCCAATTTATGTATTTATTAATACATTATTTTTTCCCAAATGTTGTGTCTTTTCTGAATAGTTGTGACTATTCATCTCGCACCTTTTCCGAAGAGTTGTGACTCTATTTATAAATAGAGTGTCCCCTCATTCAATTAAAGGAACTTTTAACTTTTGAAGTTACTTTAAGAAGTTGCTTTGAGTTAGTTATTTCCTACAATTTTGAGAGTCTCATTTGCATAAAGAGAGAAAAAGAGACATTTGTTACGTTCGTTGTGCACATAAATTGCTTGTGCTTCTTCTGCGTGCGAAGATCATTTTATCCTGGAAGACAGACGTCCATGAGTCTCAAAGCACCACTAAAGTTAATAGTGTGAGGGGTGCAATCTGTTTTAAAGGAAATAGCGTCAAACGCTAGACTTGATCTATTAATTCTGCATTCACTGTGAGTTTTTATTGTTTATTAACTGTGACAGATTTCTTGTTGTTATTGTTTCTTTTTACATAATCACATGATATATACCCAATACAACTAGCTCAAAAAGTGTTAAATATTAGTATTAGTAATCATTGCTAAAGCTTCTGTTTTTATTTATTTTTATCAGGGAGCTGCTTATAAAGAGTCTGGACGAAAGTGGACTGCAAAAGATATAGGGATTAAGGAAAGGGCATGTGCATGGATGTCACACGGTTTCATGAGTGTAGATACCAAGTTGGGAGCAGCAAGAGCCTTCTTGAGGTCACTCTATGAACAGTATGCAGAGTGGGGTGTTGATTTCGGTAACTTGACCATAGTTAATGGAAAGTTTGTCCTGCTTAGTCTATATGCATTGCCACAATACATACTGTAGCATTAGTATCGGCTTGGGTGTTCTGGACCCCGAGAATTTATGCATGTAGACACTTGATCATTTTTATTTGTGCATGTAGTACAATCATAACCTTTTACATTCTTTTCATTGCATCCACTACCAATTACAACCAATCCAATTGGAACAATCACCTAATTGGCAGCTCAATCTTTATTTTTCACTTTCTAAGTTTGACATTGATTGCTTCTATTTTCCTGTAGTGAAACATGACTGTGTGTTTGGTGATGACTTGGATATAAATGAAATAAGCGTTGTGTCAGAGGTAATCTGCATACCTCCCTCTCTCTCTTCTTTCTTTCCCCATACATTACTATCGCATCTGCAATATTTTGTTCAAAATTTGAACGGTTGACTTATTCCATGGTGTGCCCTTGCCCAGGTTCTGAAGCAACTTAACCACCCCATATTGTATTCTCTGTCTCCTGGAACCAGTGTGACCCCAGCAATGGCCAAGGCTGTGAGTGGACTAGCTAACATGTACCGGATAACTGGGGATGATTGGGATTCATGGGGAGATGTTGTGGCACATTTCGATGTTACAAGGTGAAAAGACTGTTCTATTTCTGTTCAAGAGTTTTGGAGTTTAGGTTACCTTTCAATCATTAATTCTTTTCTGTTTGGTGCTTTTTTGCCCTATCATTATATAATACAGATAGTTTTTTCAAAACATTTATCAGGGACTTTTCTACCGCTAATATGATAGGAGCTAAGGGCTTGCTGGGGAAGTCATGGCCTGACTTGGATATGCTACCACTAGGATGGCTTACTGATCCAGGTTATAAGAATTTGCTTGTTGCTTTTCCTTCATACACCCAATGAAGAAATTTCTTTTACCCTTACCTACAGGGGTTGGTTGGATTGAATGAACCACAAATACTTGGCTGTGACAGAGTACTGTACATAAATCAATGAACTCAGTTATTGATTAAGTGAATCTTGCTGTTACATTGAGGGGTTCATGACCTAGCAGCTTCGAGTGTCAAATAGGTCCCACTCAAGTGTGCATCACTTTAATCTTTACAAACAAAGGACTTGCCATTCCAAGTCCAGTGAGCGACTTCTACTAAAACAGAAGTATGTCTAGACCAAGTGGTGTGGCTTCAGAAGCAAGTTCTACAACATAGTTCTTTACCTGAAACATGTTCTATCTATGATAGAGCATTGGATAATAGTTAGAGATTTTCTGAAGTCCCAGAATATAAATGATTAGATTTGACTGTTTAATTTTAGAGTTGAGCCTAGACATATAAAAGTCCATAGTTAACTTTTATGTTTTCAAATACTTTAGGTTCAAATGAAGGTCCACACAGATCATCAAACCTTAAATCAGATGAGCAAAGAACTCAGGTATCTATATAAAAACAAATGAGTTATTTCTCTATATCCCTTAAAACTAACAAAGCACTGTAGTTTGACCTTATCTTTTTTTATATTCACAGATGACTTTGTGGTCTATTGCTAAGTCTCCTCTCATGTTTGGAGGAGATGTGAGAAAGCTTGATGAGACCACATACAAACTCATAACAAATCCTATCCTGTTGGAGATAAATTCTTTTAGCTCAAACAACATTGAGGTATGTGTACCCATCTAATTTTTTTTTTTAGTCTAAACGTTGTCTAAATAGCAACATAACATATTATTTAATCATTTGTACAGTTTCCTTATATTACTAGTACGAAGGGTTTTAAGAGTAAAGATGAGGTTCTTGACGGGCAAACAGGGAGACGTCTGACAGATTTAAGAACATCTGATACACATGTTTTGAGCCTCACAAGCTGCACAAATTCGAAAGCTATTGGGTGGTCTATTGAAGCTCTGGACCAAGACCTTGAACAAATCTGCTGGAAAGAACAAGGAAGCAAACATCAAGAACTGTTTTGCCTATACAAGAAAGAGCCACTTTTGGCATCGTAAATTTGCTTTTTCTTTCTCTGATCTGATAGTATCAATTTTCATGGTTACTAATACTAAATTTTTAATATCAATGTTCAATTATATAAATTACAAATTAATTTTAATACATTACTGCTGATGTAGAGATGAAAGGATGTCCTACAAAAAGCAATATCAAGGGAAACTTCAATTATTAGCAACTGACCAAATGGACTTTTGCTTGGGTGCTTCTCCAAATCAAAAGCTTACTTCAAAAGAGTTCAAGAGAGGTGCATTTCTACCTTGCAAAAGGCACACAAACCAGGTATCATTTTTAATTTCATAAATCTACAATGAGAGATGTTTCGAACAAAATAATATAGATCTAGGTATAAATGTAGGAAGTAAACTATTATTTCTGTAGGACAGAGTGATCCAGATTTTCTGCAATTGTTTAGGCAATACACATCCTCTCTAGTTTGTTGTTTGAGAGGATAAAGAAACAAGTTATACAATATCACTCCATACCTTTTGAATATCATACGCTTTGCCTTTGTATCTTATTTTCATTATTGCGTTACTCTTAGCATTTATGAATTATGTTGGAAGCTAATGCATTCAGCCTTAGCAGATGTGGGAGTTGAACTTTAATGGAACCTTGTTAAATAGCTACTCTGGTCAATGTGCAACAATAAATTCTGTCGAAGGTGATAAATTTATATTCTTTGTGCCTTATTTCGTAGAATGATCCAATAACAATTTTGCAAGTAATCCCATTATTTCGTATTCTCAAGTTACTAGCTGATCATTCATGCAGCTAAAGTCAGTTCTGGTGGAACTCGTTCTTGGATTGCAACTGGAAGAAGAGGTATGACTTCCCCACCAACAAAGAACTCTTAATTAATAGAGCCTCATAGCCGTGCATTCCCCTAAGTGCAAGATTATCTTCAAAAAGAAAAGAAGAAGAAAAATGCATAATTCTATTCTTCACGCTTTCTAATGATTATTCTTTCTGCCTTTCTAGGAGAAATATATGTTGCTTTTTTCAATATGAACCCTGCAAAGACAGTAATGTCTGCAAAGATATCGGACCTGGCTAAGGTTCTTCCGGGCAAAAACTTGAATGGAGCTTCCTGTGAGTGCAAAGAAGTATGGAGTGGAAAAGACTTTGGAGTAACAAATCAATCTATATCAATGGCAGTGGAAATCCATGGTTGTGCACTATTTGTCCTGAACTGTAATTAGCGCAGGATAAATTAAATAAAAAATATAAGGAGTCATCTATGCTGTACCACGTATAATGAAGGTACTATGTATATGACAATGTTCCGAGGCAAAGGCAATGAGAGTTATTTAACACCATTTATCAAAAAAAAAAAGAGAGTTATTTAACACCATCTTCTCGAGTTTTTAAGGAAACAGAACGGAAAGGATAAGACCTATCCATAGAAAAAAAAAATTGGAAAGAATATATAGTCTCGTTCTTTTTCTTTAGAGTAGTGGTATGAATAAATTAAATAAAAATCATATGTAGATTTATTTATTTAAAAAAAAAAAGATTTCACTAAGATCATAAAAATTCTGAAGGATCTGTGTAAGTCTAACAAGCTGGAGGTAATGGTTTAAGAAGGGTAAATTATGAAAATAATGCCCTTTTAGCTAACTTGGGCTGGCAAGTAGGTTCTGGCAGCAACGCATTATATATGGGTGCAGTTGGTAATGGGGTAATGCGGAAATACCTTCAAGCATCAATGAATGCAAAATTCTACCTTTGTTTGGAAAGGTTTTTGCAAAACCAGATCTCTTGTATAAAAAGGAGTTTGTTATATGACTTGTACTGGTGCCTCAGTCAAGATATGGTATGAAGGATGATACATGGATCATGGATGCCCTCTTTAATTTTTTTAACCTCAGCCCAGCCATGGTGTTCTTCCAGACATTAATTGGCTTATTGAACTTATAGATAGGCAAACTAGACAATTGGCTACTGCTAATCAGATCCAAAGAATTCATTTATCTCGGTCTGGCATTGATGATAAGCTGATCTGGGTTTCCTAATGCCAGTGGAAATTTTGCTTTTAAAGTGAACTTATCTCACTGATCAACAAGACAGATTTTCCTCTTCAGGTTCACTCACCTCCTCATAATGGAAAGTATAATATATGGAAATAAAAAATGAATGAGCGCCTTAAATATACTCTCTTCAAGTTTGCATGGAAAATACTCCCTACAAGGGCCATCTTTAGCAGGAAATTCCATCTTCCAGATTCACCGATGGAAACCTTCCAAAGGAAAAGCCACTACAAGGATAACTTAATCCAAAGAAATAATTCACTATAAAAAGGCTAGTTTACATTTTAGATAAGACCCTTATTTTAGACTCTACAATAATGGTAGATAAACTTACTCTAAAGGCACGTTTGGTACACTGTAATAGGTTATGTAATATAATAGTTATTCTTAAAGAATAATTATTCGGTTGTTTGGTTATGCTTTCATTATAGGGAATAGCTATTCCTAAATTCTTCAAAATGAGAAATAGTTATTCCTTACAAAAATTAGCGTAATAGCTATTCCTTAAATCACATAATAACTAAAAAAATAAATCAAAAAACCCTAGTTAACTACAACTTTTTTTAAAAATTCTCTCTCTCTCTCTCTCTCTCTCTCTCAAGTCTCCATTTCTTTTTTAAAAAAATTGCCCCTCTCTCTCTACACACACACACACACATATATATATATAACATTCAAAATCCAAGTCTCCAAAATGTTTTAAAATTATTACTACTCGTATAATAAGCAATACTCATATATTAATCATGTTGTAATAAAATATGGAATTCATATTCATGGTTCTATTCATGTGTTGTCACCAAACAAAATGAATGATAATAGTTATTACATTACAGCTTCTTTTATTCCTTGTAATACTGATTCTTATTACAATGTAATAACCATTACAGCGTACCAAACGTGTCTTAAGTAAATCACCAAAGTTTCAGAAAGTTTGAATTCTTCCAATATGGATGCCTCCACAAATGGCTCACTTATGTTCACAAACTAGAACCTCCAACCCAACTTCAAGAACCTCTTGATTCCAACAACCACTGAAGGACTTTGTAGTTTCGGTCTCAATATGCAACTCCAAGCAGTAGGCGCACTAAGAGCGTCTCCAGCAGTGGTCTAAAACCACTCTTTATCTCCACAAATAGATAGCAAAATAGAGATAACTTGCTCCAACAGTCCTTCAAATCGGTTTTCAAATTCCCATTTTACTACAGTAGCTTTTCATTTTTGAAAAACTACTGTACACTCTTTATCCATCAAAAAAACAATTTCCAGAGCGTGGGTCTCAGCTTGGAGGTAGTGGAGCCGTGCCAATCTCAGCCTGGAGGCGTGGGTCTCGGCTTGGAGGTGGTGGAGCCGTGCCGATCTCGGCCTGGAGGCGTGGGTCTTGGCTTGGAGGTGGTGGAGCCATGCCGATCTCGGCCTGGAGGGAGAGAGAAAGTGTAGGAGGGAGAGAAACGTAATAATAAAAAAAGAGTAAAAATTATTATTTTAATAAAAATAGAGAAGAAATAGAGAGTGCTGTTGGAGAGTGTATCTGAAAAAGTAAATAAAAAGTTGTTGAATAGTGCATATATAGAGATAACTGCTGGAGATGCTCTAAGGCAGCCGTAGCAACAACAACCAATGACTTCTTCTTTGATGTAGATTGTTAAATAGACTAGGAATTGATTTCTCTAAACTCTAGGGTTTTTAGCCTCTCTAGTCTCTCTTAAAATAGTAGTCCCTTTTATACTAGTGTAGCAAGTAGGGCTTCAAACCAACTTTAAATTCTTTAATTCGGAATCAGGGAATACAAAGATCTACGTGGTTCAACCTTAGACATACCACGTATATCTATTATTTTCCTCACAAATCTATTATTTTCCCTACTTGAGAAATTCACAACAAAAGAAATATTAATCCCTAAATTGATTTGCTTCTCCCTTTTTTTGTTCTCTTTCTAGTAAATCCCCTCTACAAAATCAAATGCAACGTGCTCTGAGAGAAGTGGTCACTTTCGTTATGATTTACTATGTATCAACCGAAAAAAAAGAAAGAAAAATATTTCTAGCAAAACTTCCTTTTCATGTCTCTTCTTCCCCTTGCCTTAATTGTCAAAACCAATAATGAAGTAGAGGTGAAATTTCAAATTTGAATTAGACTCCTTTGGCATGCGACTGTGTCAAACCTAGAATTTCCATGAACCTTTCAAAAAATTTCTTCGAAGCTAGCAATGTCCTTAGAGGCACGCGACCTAAGTATTGAATTCACAGTAAATACTAAATAGTTTCTAACGTTATATGCTATATTAATTGTCAACTTCCTAGACCCTAGTGAATTAGACTTTGAGATAGAAGGAACGCGACCTAAGTATTGAATTCACTGTAAATACTAAATAGTTTCTAACGTTATATGCTATATTAATTGTCAACTTCCTGGACCCTAGTGAATTAGACTTTGAGATATAAGGAACCTAACGCAGTGTCTTGGGGAGTTGGTCGTCATCCACTGGTCCGCTATAAATCTATAAAATATACATCATATAAGTTGCATGTCATGCATGACGCCAACAAATGTTTATGTTAGGAAATCATAAATTAATGCTTCACGAGGAAGAGTGTAGAATCCTACCATTTCGAACTTGCACTTTTTAGGATATATAATCTTAACCCACTCAAACGGCTAAAGTGATATTATATATATATATATATATGTAACACTACATATAAAAAACACTTTAGCATGGGAGAATTCACTGTGTTTGTCTATATATATCCTTTTCGTCCATGAAAGACACTGGCTGTTGTGGTAAGAATATACTGCCCTAGGAGAATACACCTTCGTACTCCTGAGATCAAATATATCTACCTCTTTTATTAATGTTATTTATGATTAATTTAGCACAAGCAAAAGAAGTAGCATCACCAAAATAAGGGGAGACTTTGGTGATGTGAGATATCATTTGTCGTAAATGTCTCATTTATGGTATTACGTGTTATTTGTAGTTGTAATGCTAAAAATGATAAACATTTTACAATAAATGACACCTTTCACAAGATAGTCTATGGAGAGAACCAAAAAATTTCAATCAAAATAAACGAATATAAAACTTCTATCTCATCTTTTGTGTTTTTCACTTTATATTCGGATGGTGTTATTTCCACATTCCTTTCTAATATTTTTACACCATTGATGTGGAAATAACAAAAAATATAATTATCTTTTCCTTCAATTTTTTTTTTATTTCCATATCAATGGTACGAAAATATTAAAAATGAAGGGAAATATCATTTATCTTTTATTTAACCCGTTATAACCAATATATAAGTACGGATCCATAAAAAACAAAAAAGAGTACAAAACAGTGAAATAAAATAATAAATAAGTAAGAGGGCCGGGAATATTCCTCGACACAAAGATTACTTGCGCACTTAGGGTGGCTGTGCATGACCAAGCAAAATGAGGATTGTCTACGTTTAATTTTGCGAGATTTAGTAGAACTTTCACGGTGTGAATGTGTGATTGTTCCACAAAAAAAAGTAATAATTAATCATAGTGGAAGAAAAAAAAAAAAAAAAAAAAACGGTGCAAATTTGTTCATTGTGTGTTTGATTAGACTCATATTTTGAAGAATTTATTTGCTTCTTTTTTTTTCTTCTTTCTACCATTCTTCAAACCCTTTAGTTTTTTTTTTTTTTTTAAGAATTTATTTGCTTACAAATTGAGTGAAAATTGACTTTAAAACAAATAAACCAACTTATTTCTTTAAAGTTACTTTTTACTTCATTTTTAAAACATATAAACTATGAAAAACATAAACTAACCAAACACTAGCCAAGATGTAAAGATCATTTGGACTTTTTCTTGTAATATTATTCACTTTCTTTTTTATGATACGATCTAGCTAGCTAACTTTTATTGGCTACGCTCCGCAGCCCTCATAACGAGCTAAAATGGTAATCTAATCATGACTAGGCAAGAACTAGCTAGTGTGCACAGAAAAGGTACATAAAGTATTTTTTTAAAGAAAACTAATATTCATTCCATCCATTTCAAATCTCAAATCGACCTTTGTTTTTTTAGGAAGGGTTCGATCATTTTCGGAAAGAGTTTAAAGTTAATGGTCAATAATCATGATGTCCGAGCATACACAACAGCCAGCAATAAAATAATTTTGATGCTTGAGCACACAAATGCAGTGGCTTTCCATTTACTATTTCTTCAATTCTCTACTAAACTGATTCTTTAGTGCCAAAGATTAAGACTAGATACACAATCAAAAAGAGATTTAAGAGGAGCATCTCTAGTAGATGAGGTAAACTCACTTTCATTTACATTGTAAAACGCTAAACCCAAAAATTGGACTTTTAACAGATTAGAGCATCTCCAGCACTAGTCTATATTGCTCTCAATCTCCACATGTGAAGAGCAAAAATGAAAAATTTGTACTCCAGTACCTGTCTATCCGGTCTTTCAAAAACCCTAAAATGCTATAGTAGCTTTTCACAAACTGTACACTCTTCATAAGAATAAACTAATATTTTTGACCGGCCCTATATAAACTTATTTTTTTGGTTTTTGGTTTCATTTTGCCCGATTTCTTTCTCTCTCTTCCATTTTTTTTCCTTCTCTTCTCTGTGCTCTCCCTCTATTCACTCTCTCTCACCAATCTCCCTCACCGATCCCACCAATCTCCCTCACTGCCTCACCATACCCACCGATCTCCCTCATGGCCTCACTAGACCCACTAATCTTCTCCTCCACGCGGACTTCAAGATGAATCTTTGTCGATCTCACTCGATCTCAATTCCGGGTTTGAGATGGGTTTGATGGGTTTTGATTTTAGAGATGGGTTTGATGGGTTTTTATCTTAGATGGGTATGGATCGTCAAAAAATGGGTTTGATGAGGCGGCCTGAGCTTGCCGGATTGCCGATCTCGGCCTGGGTTTGCCGATACGGGCTTGGGTTTGTCGATCTCGGCTTGGGCTTGCTAATTTCGACCTGGGTTTGGATTTGCTCGACGATCTCGGCCTGGGCGAGGGTTTGTGCCGATCTCGGCGTGGTGGTGGAGTCGTGGATGTGATTGAAGGAAGAGATGAGGAAAGAGAAAAAAAAATGCCATAAGGAAAGAGAAAAAAAATTAAAATAATATAATGAAATTATTATTTTAATAAAAATAGAGAGTGTAGAAAATGTGTTGGAGTAGATTTCAAAAAATAATAGAGAACTCTCTACATGTGGAGATAATATAGAGAGGGTGCTGGAGATGCTCTTAGATACACCATCTCCAAATGGTATAATTAAGAGTAAAAAGCTACACTCTCTATAGCTTTCTAGTTATATTATTTTATTGTTTCACTTCCATCATTGGTGGTAGGGACGGAGGGAGGGGGGACGGTTAGGAGGAGCCATGGCTCCCCTAGACTTTTTTGAAATTCCTTTTCTAGATATATTTATATATAGGTATTGGATTCCCTTTATTTTTTGTTGACTGGCGGATCTAATTAGTAATCAGGGTGGTGAATTACAAAACGTGGTCATCCATAATTTAGCCCAACCACAAAAATATCCTGACTTCTAAAGAAAATGCAAAAAAGTATATAGATATTGGACTTGAAAGTTAAACCCTATGAATTATATAAATTATATATATGTGACTTACTTGACTACTCCTCTATCACATCATCTCATGTACCTGCCCTTTTTGGCTTTGACATTTTCCATTTTTTTCTTTCTTACGACAAAAAATTCTTCATTTTAATCAATAATAACACTCTATATAAAAGATAAAAGCAAAAATTTTTTATATTATTATAATATTTTCATATAAAATAATTCTTAAATGAAACAATAATCCACCCTCATAGCCTGTATTTTTTATTTGTTGAAACAGGCTAATCCTTCCATTTTTTTTTTAGATCCACCATTAAGTTACCTAAACTCCTCGTTACTTTTTAGCAAAAAAAAAAAAAAAAAAAAAAACCCTAATTACTTTATCAAAGTCAAAAGTTCATCACTTTTTTTCCTCCCTAAGATTTACCCACTCTTTACGCACGCTTCGCCAGCAAACATCTTTTAAAAAAATAATATTTTCTTTTGATAAAACCTTATGAATTATATAAATTATATATATGGATGAAAAACACACATCCATAGCTTCACAATTATGGTGCCCCTAAGATTAAATTTCTGTATCTGCCCCCTGACTTCAATATTTTATCATTACAATTTACACCCAAAATAAAAAGTAAATAAATAAATTTAAATGAGATATAAAAATAAACAAAGAATATTTATATGGGATAGAGAAAGTAACATAAAGTATTTTTTAAAAAGTACGTAGGTACAATGTAAATGATGTTTTTTTTTCTCCACACGTGTGTGCGAAAATAAAAACATTGTTAAAGATGCTCCAAAGCACCATTTGCGCGCACGCGCGCGCACACACACAGTGTTTGGTAAAAGTGGGAAAATTGGTTTTTAAGACCCACACACACACACACGAAAAGTGTTTGGTAAAAGTGGGAAAATTGGCTTTTAAGACACACACACACACACACACACGAAAAGTGTTTGGTAAAATTGGGAAAATTGGTTTTTAAGACCCATAAAACTATTTTGTAATCCTATTAAGATATATTAAAATAAAATACAGAAACCTCCCCTAAAAATTGAGTTAATGATATAAATTATCAAAACTTTTAAAAAATATCTTGTTTACCTCTTAAAAATAAAATGCATTTCACGTCATTTATGTACTTTTTCTAAAACTATTTACACTTAGTGGATAAACTGAATATTTTAAAAGTTTTGTTAGTTTTTGTCATTAACTCAAATCTCATGTATAATTTATATATTTTATCTCAAGTATTAAGGGTAATTTATCAAACTAAAGCTTCTTTAAGTGTCATTACCACTTGTCAAATCTCATTACTTGTAATAGATCAATGATGCAAAAGTAGACTACAATTATATTTCCATTTCAAACCGATGGACTTTTAAACAAGTTGTTAGGCCATTTGCCTATTCATCCTGATTTGGTTGATTGACACACTTAATTAATATCAGGTCGGTAATTTGATAAGGAAGATTACATTTGGGAATGATCATTTTTTGATTATTTCAACGTAATTCACGTTTGATAGATTTTTTGTGTCTTTGCTATATTCACGTTTGGTGTTTGATAGTTACAAACGGACTAATGCGCTTCGTCAAAGCAAGCAGTTAGTGTATCAAAGAAAAAGTAATGGCTGGTTAAATAGTTAATCGACAATCCATCAGAATGCCAACTTTTTATCACTGTTTTAACTAGTATAGGCAAACATCATTTCACACTAATCTTTTCACAACTCTTAATATGGAACGATGAGATCAGCTAAATAAAAATTTTGTGGTTCTAATCCATATCAATAATTGTGATAAAAAAAAAAGCCATAAATCTAAATAAAAATTTTGTGGTTCTAATCCATATCAATAATTGTGATATCTAGAGAAACAACTTCATTGTATGAGACCCAAGAAAGAAATATTTGAAAAATAGTTTTGAAACATAACCCATGTCAAACCTTTGAGGTATCTAACTGATATGGTTTTGAGTGTGTTTCACAATGATCATGAGTTCGAATCTCCTTAATGTCACCTCAATTTTAGGATTTTATTAAAGATGGATTGCAATATTATCTATCTGCCCTTCTTTTCTACCCATATATCAGTTTTTTTTTTTTTTTTTTTTTTTTTTTTTTTTTTTCTTTTTTAAGAATTTAATCTAATGACATTCATTTATCAGGTGTCTGTAAAAGAAATTAAATGATCAGCCCAAAATGATATATTGTGGGTTTGAATCTGCTAATCAACCTCTTAAAAATTAAGGATAAACTTGACTACCAATTAGATCTCTCAAACTTTACTAAAATAATAAATCTTATGCACTGAGTACAACCTTTATAAATTGTCTATCATGCGAAAAATATAAAAGGGTCTTTCATTGTTGTTGATGTCTGACTGAAAAATCGATATTAGTAGGTAGTAGTCTAGTAGAAATTGTTTATCCAAATTCTTATTTATTTCTTTTTTCTTTTTTTCTTTCCCTTCTTAAACTAACATTATTCTTCTCAGTTGAATTGAGAGTACTTCAATGAAATCTAGGAATTCAAGCACGATAGAAATAAATGTAAGAATTTAGGGACTACAAAGTGGATAATAAAGAAAAAAAAAATGATTTAATATTTAATTTGCATATGTACAAAGAAGATGATTGAGTAATAAATAATTTATTTGACAAAGATAGAGTACCTTATTAAGGAGAGAGAAAAAAATTAACCATTTCATGATTTTTAAGAATGGAATGGAATGGAAAAAAATAAAAAATAAATATTTTAAGAATATTTCTTCATTTTCTTTGTTTGGAAGTTTAAGTATGAGGGAATGGAAATGAATGAAAAAATCATTCCCTTGTTTGGGAGTTTAAATGAATGGAATGGAATGGAACACTCATTCCTCCCTATTCTCTCAAAACCCCAATTTTCATTCCTCCCAAAATTGGGAGGAATAGGAGGGAATGAAATTTTGTTTAATGAAATTTTTACCAAAACTCCCAAAATGCCCTTAATATATTTTTTTAAATACTAAATTATCCTTGATTCCTCACCTCCATCTTCTTGTGCTACCGCTATCATCTCAAACCTGAGAGTTTTTTTTTTTTTTGGATACCATCAACACAATAGCAAAATTAACAAAAATATATAGGCAGAGGCTATTCTTTATATATATATATATATCATGTTTTTTTTTTCTAGTTAACGTGAGATTATATTCATTATGTTGTACATTGTTGTGTTCACAAAATGTTAAGGCTATATATGATGTTGAAGCAATAGTTGCTAGTTGATATGGAGATTCAATAGTTTTTTTTTTTTTTTTTTAATATCTTAGATTATATTGGAATATTGTATCATTTCCCGAGGAATAAAAGCATAGGAACAGTAGCTATTGTAGAACTGTGGCATAAAAAGAATTATAGTTTGATAAATCCATTTTTTATGCCAATTTAAATTCAATGGACTAAAGTAGTTGTCAGGAGCATACTACTGTATGGTAAATCTACAGCATTATTCTCATGGTGTCTAAACTAGATTAAAATGAAGGGTATAGTAATAATGTTGTTATAAAATGATTCATTTTTATTCATTTTAATATTACTCATAAACAAGATTACTTACATTTCATTTATTTTAAAACATTCAAATAAGATTACTTAGTTCCATTCCATTCCTTTTTATTCATTAAATACATTCCATTCATTTCCATTCTATTCTATTCCTTTAAAATTTAATCATTCTATTCTATTCCATTCCCTTCTAAACTCTAAAAGGAGATTAATATCTTGCTTATTTACAAAGAATTAGATGATTGAGTAATGAATTATTTATTTGACAACCTTGTCAAATAGGGCAAATATATAAATATTTCATAACTTTTTATGAAATATGGTGAAAAATATTTTATTAGGATTAAGTGGAGTATGCTCTTTCGAGATGTTATTAATCTCAGTTTATCTTTCTAGGTTAAATAAGAAACAAAGATGATTTGTTTTAAGTTTTTTTGTGTTCTTTGTCACATCCGCGTAGATTTCGTGGAAACATCAACAAAGCAACAGTCTAACTCAAACAATTATATCTCCTGTAGTAACCAATGATTTTTTTTCAGACCTTATCCATTTCTCTTGTCTCATTTTGAATAATTCATGGCAAATTCAATGCTACCCGTCACAGAATTCTAGTCTAGGAAGCAACATTGGAAAAATCAAATTTGAATATAAACTGTAACCGGAATCAAACGTGATTCGGCCCCCCTCCAATTTTTCTATTACGTATCTACTTAATTATGGGAACATAAACGCTGACCAAACAAATTTCATATCTAGCTTTTTATCCCAAATATAATTTTTTTTTTTTTTTTTGTCTCTTGTATAAAGCTTATACTTTATACCATAACATTCTGTCTACGGCTAATAATAATGCTTTTTAGATACTCCAAATTATAAGTATTTAATTTATTTTAAGAGTTAGCATATTTCTTTTTTAGGTGGACTTAAGATTATATTCTTTATTTTTTTGTTTTGTTGTTTATCTCTTTTATTTGTAATAGATATTAACACAACAATACATTCTGCCATTTTCATTGCTAAAATATAAAAGATTACGACCAAACTTCATTACTAGAGAAGAAACTTTTATTTATTTATTTATTTTTTCTATTTACAAATTTCTCAGTCTTTTTATTCCCAAATGGTAGTTCTATTAAATTCAAACTCTTAAAATCGTCTATAGATAACTGTTGAAAGACCAATGGATGCAAGATATGTTTGCTACATTTATGAGTTAAAAAGATAAAAAATTTAAGAATGAAAATAAGTGTTTGGATTGATGATTTTATCGAAGAGAATGACATTGATTTTTGTTGGATTGATGATTGCTATAAAGAAAAGAGAGGAACGGACAAAACAAAAGAATAAAGATAAACGGAGAAGTGTTTTAATACATTTGAAGTATTAATTTAGATTTTTAGTAGTGGATTGATGATGTGATAACATCTTATTCTTTTATTTATGATATTTAAAGAACTCTATCTCGTCGAGTACCTAATAAAATAATAACATGTCAATCTCCACAAAACACTAGTAAGCCCCACCATTGTCTGTGTCCTCTGCTCCCTTTCTATATATAATACAACAACACAAATTCCTCTTTCAACTCCCTCCTACTGATTCACTTAATACATGCTCATTGCTCAAACTCAGACAACACACGCACAGATAACAGACCGTGCGCGTTTCAAGGGGATCTCCTATTTTCTAGCTCAATTCTTAACTAACTTTTCTCTCTATTATTTCACACTTTTAACATTTTTATTTTATTGCTCTTTCTTCTTCACTGTCTCGTAACGTATCAATTTCTATTTCTTTTTTTCCAAACATGCTCTCTGCTCCTTTAAATACAACTACACCTTCTCTTTTTTCTTCTTCGTTTGGTTTTAGCTTCGTGAATTCTTTTGAACGCCATGACTTTAGCCCTAAGAGAACTGGAATGAGATTTATAGATACAAACCAAAGGAAATCTACATTTACGCGTTTCAAATGTATTCATGATCATAAATCTGGTTGCGCGTTGAAACCGAGTGCTCGAAACCCTAGTTTTTCTTGTATAACAGCGACGGAGGCTCATTTAGCTCCGTCGTCGGAGCTGGTGGTCGATAAACTCCATCGTGTTGTGACGGAGTTCAGGTCTCTGGAGGAGCCAATCGACAGGGTGAAGCGGCTTTTACACTACGCGGCGGTTCTTCCTCCGGCGGACGAGTCGAAGACTCGTGCGCCGGAGAACCGAGTTACGGGTTGTACTACTCAGGTGTGGGTGGAGGCGGAGCTGGATGAGTCCGGTCGCGTGAGGTTCAGGGCCGATAGCGACTCGGAGATATCGAAGGGGTTCTGCTCGTGCTTGATTTACGTGATGGACGGTGCGGATCCTGAAGAGGTAGCCATGGTTAAGGCCGAGGATCTCTCTGACTTGAACGTTGGCTTGCACGGCAAGTCTCATTCTAGGGTCAACACGTGGCACAATGTCCTCATTGCTATGCAGAAGCGAACCAAGGCTTTGCTCGCTCAAGCTCAGGTTATTAATTAGCCAAAAAATATATACTTGTCTCTAATTCCCTTCATCTTTTATAGATTTTACTTGGTTCTGAATTTTGTTGTTTACTTTGATGGGTAAAAGAACGCTTAAGCCTTGTGGCTCAGTGGTGTTGTCTGAAACGGGTTCAAATCGGTCATTCCCGATTGTTGTACTATTGAATTTATAAAAAAGAAGAAGAAAAAAAGAACGTGGATTATTAGATTTTGTTCTGTATGAGTTGGTATGTTTTAGTGTGAATAGGGGAATAGGGAAAATGAAAAAGGTATTTCTAATGTAATTAGAAATAGAAGAAAGTATAAGATTGAATCTGATTGGGTTTCTCTTTCATGTTTGTTATCTTGTTATTTAGTAGATCTTTTCGCTTTATGTATTTTGCTATCTGGGGTTTTAAAGATTTTAATTGGTGGAAATGGGAGAAAGTTCAATTCTGCTAACTTGAGGAAAATTTTGAATTTTTGATGATTGTTGTGTGTTTGCGAGTTAGGTTTGTAAGATTCAAGCTGTAAATGTAGGCAAGGTTCTTGTTTTATAATGAGTTGAAGGTTAAAGAACTTGTCAATGTAATCAAAGGACTAGAAAATAGGTGTTTTGTTGATTCTTTTTATATGGGTCCAGAGTTGCAAGTGGTATTAAGTGTAAACTACTGCGCAGAAGATTTGGCCTCATATCTAGACATCTGAGTCATTGGTTATGGCAGATACCGCAGACAAGATGGCAAACGCTGGATACCAATTTATCACGGTCGTAGGCATGGATTTTATGTCAGAAAACGTGTGTGCGATCCTTGATTAGGCTGGCTTTGGGAAGGTATTGTCTTGCTCCTTATTTGTTTCTTTCTCTTTGGCAGATTTATTAAACTAATGCATATGGAAGAAACTTTCCAAAAAAATTGGGTTAAGGCTGTATACCAGTCACCACTTCCATACAGAAGAAACTTTTCAGCTACCCCTCAATATAATAGATCTTTTACAAGACGATTGTAATTCCTTGAGGGCTTAGGTGCATGCACCGGGGGCTCATCCTTTGACTACAGAAACCCACTTGAGATTTGGTTCAACAGTAATTGGTTCTTTCAATAAAGTGCGTGCAACTTGGATGTACCATTAATCCACATGTTAAACCTATCTCAACCATTTGATTTTATGCCCTGGAGGCTCACCTTTGTGGTCCTTCAGGCTGTTTTGCCACTAGCCAAAAGTATAAACATTTTGACAAAGCTTGCTTTCCTTTAATCTGTTTTAAGCACACTTTTCTGTCACCTTTACAATCATCATGTGTGAGCTTGTATCAGTGTCCTATTTTCCCCTTCATTTGATAACTTTATTATATTTCTTTACTGTGCATGTATCCTGGATAGTTGAAGTTGTCCTTTAAAAGTGCTTAGAATATGACATATGAAGTAAAATAAACAATTTGTAATGAGGAAACATACTGATGATGAAATCATCAATCATCTGAATGTGGTTTCTTTGTGAAGCACACCCACCTCTTATATATTATCCAGTGTCTTAAAGACTCGGATAACTATCCTGCTATGAACCTGTTACTTTTATATGCCTCTAACTGTAATCTTGATGGAAGCAGTTTTATGTGTAGGTTGGTGTGTACAGGATTTCAATTGAACCGATTAATTGCTCTCTGGCAGATGCTGCAGCCGATCTTGCATATCTGTACTTTCTCAAGGCAGCTGTAGTTTCATATCCTTTGCATGATACATTTGTAAACACTTGGTAGAGATAAAAGCACGTGCTCGTGAACTGTACCAACAATTACATGTATACTTCTTCTAATGTTGTGCAAACAATTCTTCAGGTAGATTTTATTATCTTTGTCATTTTGCTCTATCCAATTAGTGATATTGCTGTGTTAATTGGTCCATGCTTTTAACTCTCTGGGTTTTTTCAAAAGCTAATGCGTGCTGGGTTGTTTTACAGGGATCCCTCTATTATAAATTTAAACATATGATATGAACCCGATTCCACATGCCTGCAATATTGCCAAGTTATTTCAGCAGATGGATATAATGGAATTATGTAAAATGAAGAGATTGCTGTGATACATCCAGAACAGTAGTAGACTTTGATAGAATTACTGTTGCCTTGCCTGCACTATCACCATGTAACATGTTAGTTGCTTTAAGGGAATTTTTTGTTGTTGGAATGAATACTTTTTAAGATATGTAGTATGCTGTATGGATTGAATGTGGCTTATGGATTTTATATCGTCTTGATTTTGTTAACTTTGTAGTTGTATCTTGAATTCAATATTATGAATGTTTTGTCAAAAGTTTTTTTCTTCTAAAATTTTCCAGCTCCTGGATTGATTATTTTCATCATTCTCTGGCAATGGTATGGGAACAATCTTTTACTAGAACTTATGAGCTATCCTTCAATAACTTTTCCCTCTGTGTCTTATTGATGGCATGGTTGATGGTTCCGGATTAAATTTTTGAATTCATCTTCACTAAAAAACTCAGCAGCATATTGAAATGAATAAATATTGCTTTTTAATCAATTGGCAATAAGGTTTTTATCTTCTGGTGTTTATTGGGATCAAATCAAAAGGCAAAGCATTTGAGTCTAAAATCCAAAAGTGAATCACATCTTCAAATTGTGGAGATGATGAAGGATATATATATATTCTGATACATACCTGATAGCTCATTTTGAAGTTCCAGGTGAGATGTTCTCCCTGGAAATTGAAGCAGAAACTATAGGAATGGGAGTGGCGTGCTCTACTCAAAAACATTTTTGATTTCATCGAACAAAGGGTTCAAGAGGCTTTAGACAGATACCTTATTTTTGTTGGGAACTGAATTGGGAAGGGTAACATCAATTGTTGTAGCACCGGCAGCTGTAAGTTCTTATAATTTCTCCTCATAGCAGCAAGAATCAGCATCAAGATGTCTTTTCACTCAGTTTTCAGTCTCATCAGACTCATTATCAACGACGTCAAGAACTTTGACCAAGGGCTTAAAATCAATTGAAATGCCTGATTTTATGGAACTCTGTTAGACCTGGAGTATCAAAGTGGGAAGGGTGCTCCATCTGTGGAGGCTGTGCATCCTGTCCAGACATGAAGAAGGTAAGCATTTCTTTTTTCACTTAAAATGTCATGTGCATCTGTTCATCACAAATAACTCTGTCTATGTTTGTACGTAGTGTCATATATTTTGTTCACAGCTAGTCCCAATCCTAGTTAAAGGAGGAAGGTTGTAATAGGTTGACAACCTTCGTAAAATTTAATAACTTTACTATGAATGGATCTGTTCATCACAAATGCACTCAGTACCATGTTTTTGAGGCCATTTCAAGTATGGATGCTGTATGATGTGTATGTGGGCGAAATATCCACCCTGTGATTTAATTTAGAGGGCATGGCGGTGATCACCACAGGAATCTGTGCCTAGCTTCACATTTTTGGCAACAAGGAATCAGTATGTAAACATGTGAATTTGATTAGTCAGCAATCTCATTATTATTATTTATGAATGATAAAAATGTTATACAACAAAGAGCAGATTAGTTTTTTTGATAATTAAGCAATTCATTAATCAAAAAAGGGAAGCTTCCATGTACACAGGAAGTGTACACAGAAAGCAACCAAGAAATCAATTACAAAAACAACATAAATCTATCATATCAGTTAAAGAAACAGGATTGACTATTCTAGACGCCTTTAACCAAAAAAAGAGAGACTGTAGAAAATGCAGCTTCAAGTCTGGCAACGATCGGGATTCCCCTACAAAGGTTCTTGCATTTCTTTCACCCCATAAACACCACATTAGACAATGCGGTATAGCCCTCCAAATCGCTCTAGCTTCACCTTTCCCAACATTTCCAGACCAACAAGAGAGAAGATCCACCACATCTCTAGGCATCACCCAAGAAACCCCAAACATGTTCAAGATCATATTCCAAAGCTCCTGGGCCACACTACAGTGCATAAGAAGGTGATTAACAGACTCCCCATCTGATTGACACATACAGCACCAATCCAAAATAATTATCCTTTGTCTCTGTAAATTATCAGTGGTAAGGATCCTACCCAACGCCGCCATCCATATGAAAAAGGCCACCCGGGATGGCACTTTTGAATTCCGCACCCTTTTCTAAGGGAAGTAAGTGTCTGAAGACTGAACCAAAACAGAGTAATAGGAGTGTATCTCAAAGATCCCTTTGTTGGATGGCTGCCACCACATAGAATCCATAGTACCCCGACGAATGGGAAGAGAATAGAGGAGCTCCATGAAAGAGACCCCCATTTCCAATTCCCAATCCTGGAAAGGCCTATAGAACTCAATATCCCAAACATGTGTGGCATTATGAAAACGTAAGTGAGTATCCACCGTAGCATTAGGGTCACAGGCTAAACGAAAGAGTTCTGGGAACCGAGTTTGCAAGGGCTGGTCCCCACACCAGGAATCCTTCCAAAACTTTATTCGGGAACCATCCCCCATCTTGAAAGTGATATGCTTCGCAAAGCTCTCCCAACCAGCTCTAATGTATTTCCATAAACTTACCCCGTATGGTGCTTTAGTCTGATTTGAGCACCAGCCCCTCCTTTGACTACCATACTTACAATCCACCACTCTACGCCACAAAGAATCAAATTCATTAACATACAGCCATAACCACTTGCCCAAGGGAGCTTTGTTGAAAAGAAGCATATTGCGAATACCCAAACCACCACGAGCAATAGGCGAACAAACTTGCTTCTAGTTAACCAAGTGGAACTTATGTTCATCTCCCACACCACTCCACAAGAAGTCTCTTTGAATTTTCTCAATCCGACGAGCTATACTCACCGGAAGAGGAAATAATGATAGATAGTAAGTAGGGAGACTGGAAAGAGTGCTCTTAATCAAAGTGAGACGAGCCCCCTTGGACAGATATAGCCTCTTCCATCCTTGTCAACCGTTTTTCCATCTTTTCCACAACATTGTTCCAAACATCTTTCTGTTTGAATCCTGCTCCAAGAGGAAGACCCAAATAAGACATAGGTAAGGAAGAAACTCGACATCCCAACAAAGAGCAGATTAGTTACAGCTCAACCAACAGACAAGCAACAATGCTGCAAACACCTAAAACAGAACAAATACAGTGCAGCACCATACATATACCAAATTTTTTAACTCTCAACCCAGAAAATACAATCTATAACACTGGAAATACTATCTCCAAATGCAGCAGAAAGCTTTGTTTTGGATGGAACTCTTAATTTTCTTCTTATGCAGCAATAGCCTGCACCTAACATCATTCACAATTGCTTTAGAGATTTCATATTCACTCCTGAACACTCCCCCACCCCCCAAAAAGTGACCTCTTTAATTTCTGGCTCTCCAAATTTGATAAAAGAGTAGCAGCCCAGGCTAAGCTTACTGATACAACTTCTCAAGCTTTTACCTCTCAGCTGATTGACTGCCCAATTGACTTCCACATCCCAACTTTCTATGTTCCTATCATACAATCATCTAATGAGCACTTCCGTTCATAATATTTGGTGAAAGAACAATCTTACTCCTGCAAAAATAACATAACAAACCCCATTTGGCATGCCTTTTCTTGGTGGTTAATCTTTCTTTGATTATCAACCAGCTAATAAAGGCATGATTGGGGATATGATCTGGAAACCAGATCAATCTACACTTCTACACCAGCTGACCACCTAATCTTTAACTCTTATCTCCTCCCAAGCAGATGCACAGCTGTATTGACCATTTAGAATAGCAGACCAGATGATTTTGTCATCTTCACCATGTACTTCCACTTTCGGTAGTTTATTTTGGATCAGGACCGAAGAGTCTGATCTAGAAGAGCCCAAACCTCTTAAATAATAGATGAGAGTTTAGCAGTTAAGCAGCTTCCTGCATCAAAGCAAGACTCTATGCCCAAATCTCTGGTAAGTAGGACCCTCTGGATGCCACCAATCATGCCATGAAAAGAT
This sequence comes from Fagus sylvatica, assembly GCA_907173295.1. NCBI lineage: Eukaryota > Viridiplantae > Streptophyta > Magnoliopsida > Fagales > Fagaceae > Fagus > Fagus sylvatica. Next base: position 22,505,664 of record OU015772.1, read on the forward strand.
TGAATCTCTATTGTCCACCCTGAATCTCATTACTTGCATAGGTAGTGTTGACAAATTTGGCTTCTCAATTGTATTTGCATTAAATCTTCCATATGATTTTGTTACAGTTCATTCTCAGCAGTATTTCATATTCTCTCAGCCTTTCAAACTGGGTGATTCAATTCAGACTTACTAGGAAAACCAGTTGCATTAGTCTATTTGGTACAAGCCAATTCTCCACATGAGACATTTTCAGGTTAGTTTCATTGAAAATCAGACAACCTAGTACTCCTTTGTATTTTGAACACGAAGTTGGATCATTTCAGGTTTTTGTTTTCACAGATTTTTGGTTTTGCAGTCAATGGAAAAAGTATTACCAGACAAGCAAATCAAGCCAGGCTTCAATTGGATATGTTGCACGTGCTGCTTTCTATTAGCTTGCCTGTAACGTACCCCAGAAAACAACAAAAAAAGAAAAGAAAAAAGCTTTACCTGTAACCTGGAATCCTAACTTGAGCAGAGATTTGTTGTATAGCATGCAGAACTGCAGGCCTATCTTCATCTGCCCACGTCCACGTGCCATTTTGTTTCGGTTATCCCACAATAAACCAGCTTAGTAATTTGCCGAAAATGAAATGAGCTGCAATTTATATTGTCGCACCTGTATGTTTGACACTCGAGAGTATTTTACTTTTTCGCATTCTTGTACGAATCATCAACTCCAATGCCTCTGTAGACTGTCTCTGGATCAATCCCAGCTCACAAATCACAGTAGTGGTTTTTTTTTTTTTTTTTTTCTTGGAAACTGGAAAGTGACAACTGCCAGTTTTCTCTAAAGAACGTGGTGAATCTGATCATATAAATTTCAACACAGTTTTTGTTGGAAAAAAAAAAACGGATAATAAGATTGATTGTTGTTTACCTTGTCCCTTTTTGAGGAAAAGCAGTGATCTTGAGAGTGAGGAATCCTCCATAGCACCTACCCATTACAAGTTAATTTAGAGGATTAGGAAAGCAATGAGGAAGCGATATTCCATTGCTATTCTTTTCTTAGCAAATAAGAATAAAGTGGATTAAAAAAAGGAATGTTAACGGTCTACCACGCCCCATCAACATGTCCAAGAGTTGGATTATGAGATCTGAAAAGTCATATTCATTGAACTTAGGCCCTTTGCCTCCCAATCAGAAACTTACTATTTCTTATGATGAAAACTATGGCTGGAATTATCCTAAAATTTAAGATTTTTTTAACGAGTTTTTATTCACCAACTCCTTTTTGGTTATTGGAGGACCCGGTAATGATTCATGAAACATTTAAATTCTAACACCTATAGCACATGATAAAGACAAGTAGTCTAGGCTGTGTGACTTAAGGCCCAATAAAAATTGAGGGCACTATGGTTGGTTGGAACTTGGAAGCCAAATTGTGAGACATGTCAGTATAAATTTATTTGATTACTAAATTAATTTAAGAGCGAAAGAAGTCAAGAACAAGACATAATTCTTCCAATCCAGGATAATTACAACGAAAAAAAATTAAAAAAATGAGAGTTTACTCAGTGTGGAATAATAGTATTAATGTTGTAACTATGTCTTATTTTCATTCATCACGATATCCGACTATCAAATTCTACGCCAGGAGCATCCACAACCATTAATCTCTTAGACTTTAGCTGCTGGTGAATTATCTAATCTGACTCACACCCCACCAAGAAGCATTGATTAGGTAATTATTTGAAAGTCTAATGATGGTACTTACTTTAGACTAAATTCACTTGACTATAGGCCGGTCTGGAATGTTTCCTAAAGACAATACTTTTGTTAATAAGATTCTCAACATAGTGTTCATCAATATCTAATTTAAAAAACCCAAAAACATTATAGATGCCTTGCTGTATTGGTAAGGCCTAACTAAATAAGATCAATGTTTTTTTCTCTAAAAATAAAAATAAATACTATATTTTTTAATTTCTTTTTGGCTCTAGCAACATAAAAAAAGAAAAAATATATTAAAAATTAAAAACTGTCAATGCAGATTCGCATTGTATGCAAAATAAGATCCAAGAATTCTCATTTTGGATTAGAATTTATCGCAATCAAACAAAGTAGTACGAAAATAAATAAGACGATATAAAGGTAAGTTCAAAAAGCACTTCACCATATCAAAGTCTTCCTATCACACCATCGATTACGAATAGCTCACTCTCTCTCTCTCTCTCTCTATTGAATTAGTACTTACATTATTTTAAAAAAAGCGCTCGCACCGTTAAATCCGTACAAACAACTTTCTATTGTTCCTCCCGCTTCAAAAAAGGCAAAAATATTCAAAGAACATCCGAACCGTCCAATAAAAGGAAATCAACAAATAACAAGACGCTTAACATGAGCCCCACATCAAAACTGTAAACTTTCCCACTTGCCAGGGCCTCTAAACCTCCTCTTATTCGTTCGTGTCCCTCACTCTCTCCACTCGCGAGTGATCCATCTTTTTCCACCCCCACCACACCACGCCCTCTCTCTCTCAAATTCTCATAAACAAAAACAAAATTAAAAAAAATGTTTTCGTTTCCTTAACCTCTCACTCTGCTTTGCCTTTATTATTTCCCATACCAACAATTTTTATTCCACTACTCGCAACAACAACTGCAACCTCCTTCTTCTTCGCATGTTATCGGAGCTCCGGCTCCACTAACGGAGCCCCAGCTCAATAACAACACCAATTTCCAAAACACCAAAAAAAAAAATAATAAACAAACAAAAAGCCTATTTCTCATTTTTAGAATTTAGATCCCTTTGCTTTATTTTTATTATTTCCATTTCCATTTCCTTGTATTTTATTTTTCGTTCAGATCTTGAAACCGAAAAAGAATGTCGACGAATCCCTGGGGTGGAGGCATCGGAACCTGGGCCGCCGATGCCGAGCGAGCAGAAGAAGAGGAGGCTGCGGCTGCTGCGGCTGCCGCAACCGCCACCGCCACCGCCACGTCAGCTGAGTCGTCTCAGAGCTTCCCGAGTCTGAGGGAAGCCGTGACCGCTAAGCCTAAGAAAAAGAAGTCGACGATGTCGTTGAACGAGTTCAACATGGGCTCGCACTCCGCTTCAGGCTCTGGCTCCGGCTCCGGCTCGCGCGCGGCGGAATACACTCGCTTGACTCCTGAAGAGATGCTCCGTCTCCCCACTGGTCCTAAGGAGCGCTCCGCTGACGAAATGCAGTTTGGTCGCCTTGGCGGCGGGTTCTCTTCGTACGGAAGGTCCGGTTCGATGCCGGGTCGGGGTCGAGACCGCGACGATAGCGAGGGTTCTTCGTGGGGCGGTGGTGCCCGCAAGTCATACGGTGGTGGATTTGATGAGGAACGTAGGGGCCCACCTTCTAGGGTTTCGGATTTTGATCAACCGTCGAGGGCGGACGAGGTCGATAACTGGGCTTCGACGAAGAAGTCTCTTCCTTCGCCGGTCGATTCGGGTCGGCAGAATCGATACGGGGCGCTTGGAGGTGGTTCTAGGGCTGATGAGGTTGATAATTGGGCGGTTACGAAGAAGCCGCAGGCGCCTCCTAGATCTTCTACATTCGGGTCAGGCTTCCCCGAATCAGGACCGGAACCCGATCGCTGGGCTAGAGGAGTAGGGTTTCGCGATGGCGAGCGGGAACGGCCTAGATTGGTATTGGATCCTCCGAAAGGCGATTCGGGTGAAGGTCCCGTACCCGTGTTGAAAATGAATAAGCCGAGCCCGTTCGGGGCGGCTCGGCCTAGAGAGGAGGTCTTGGCTGAGAAGGGTTTGGATTGGAAGAAGCTGGACTCGGATATTGAGGCCAAGAAAGTGAGTACTCCCACGAGTGCGCACTCGAGCAGGCCTTCAAGCGCGCAGTCGAACAGGTCTGAGGGTCAGGGATTGCAGGGGATTGAGAATGTGGTGAAGCCGAGGCCGAAGGTGAATCCTTTTGGTGATGCCAAGCCTAGGGAGGTTTTGCTTGAGGAGCGAGGTAAGGATTGGCGGAAAATTGATCTAGAATTGGAGCACCGTGGCATCGACAGGTCTGTATTGCCTTCTACATCCATTGCATTGTCGATTTTGAGGAATTTCTTAACTATGCTGACTTGTTACATCTATAATATTCTAGCTAAATGTTTGTTATTGATTTTGATATGCTATTTTAGTTAAATTAGCTTTTTAACTATTGGCAGTTAAGGAAGCTGTTAATGCTTAGCATGTTAGCTAGCTTGTCTCGTTATTGGTCATTGAGTGGATTTGATTAAGATTTATTTCTTGTCAAATGCATTACCCGACAAGCCGTGAGTGTACATTGGTAAATTTAGAAAGTACAATGTGACAGTTGTTCTTATTTGGTAAGTGACAATGAAAGTTTATTAGGAAAAGGAAATACCTCAAGAATACAGGATGTATACAAAGGGTCACCTAAATATTAATATAATCTCATAAATTTACATGAGGGTGACCCTTAAGTTATTCTTAGAGCTGCTTTAACCTTGGAAACTATTATGATATCGATGTTATATCTCCTAATTTAGCTTGACTCTTTTTTTTTTTGATAGGTAAATCATGTCACTGAAAAGCTTGTGCTATTACTTTAATAAATTAATATTTCAATGTAATGCTAGTTATAAAAACAAATTGTTGTAATAGTAATACCCTAAGGCTATCAAGAAGATTTCTTCACATACTGTTGGGTAGGACTTTTGCATGCTTTTCAATACGCACCTAATCTACTAGAAAGGATACCTTTTCTTTTTTAAAGATGCATTGAACTGTGGTGCAAGCGAATCTTTAAGGAATTGTGGCTTAAATTTTACAGATAGGATCTACTTGTGTCTGGATGGGCTAGCTCTTTTGTTACAATATCAGCCATGTTGAACTGATGAAGGACTCACCATAAGTTTTATACAAAGATTTCCATGTGCTCTCAGTGAAGCTTTATTTATTTTTGGTTTATCAGCTTGGTGAAATAGGCATTGGATTTTGAAATATTGAAGGGCTCTCTCTCTCTTCCTCCCCCCCCCTCTCTCTCTTTTTGGAAATGAGAGCCTTATCACAATGTTGGAGTTCTTATCTCCATAACTAGCCATACTTATGAGTTAACAATAGTAAAAGTACAGTAGAATTTATTTATCATACAATTGCATCTGAAGTAGCTAGCGTGGGGGAGCAGTGTTGTTTGACAAGTATGTATCTTGATTTGATGTTTCAATTTGAAAGATCTGATTAAAATGTATTGTACCTTCAGGATATCAAATGGATGTTTCCTGGGAGTTAGTTGCACATGAAACCTATTGAAAAACTAGGGTCACTACCTCTAAACAGGATCTAATTGATGCATTATTGTCAATTGCAATGAAATACAGCTCAGGATACAGTTCTTTCAAAGATTGATTTCCACATCATTAATCATGCCAAAACCTTACCCTTTTACCTTCCCCTACCGCATACTGAACACACCCTGCAAATCTATTCCAACCTGTGTAAATACTCTTCCATAAGCTATATCCATGAGTGCTGCTTACCTCCCTCTTTGACCATAAAAAAATATTATGACTGTTATTGCCAATTTTATTTGTTCTTTGAAGTAGTTTTTGTATCCAATTATGCCATTCTGGTTCCCAGTTTCCCTCATATACTTCTTTTCAGGGTTTTGTGTGGGCATGAGGGTATTGACGTAGGAAAGATTGGGGTAGCTATCTACGTGTGCTTGTGGTAGATTTAGGGTTAGGGGAATTTATGGATTTACGATTTTAAACTTTAGAACGAAGGGTTAGGGTTCAAGAATTACTAGGGTTTGGTGGGAAGGTAAAATATTTGATTTAAGATTGCAAAAGAGGTGAAATTAAGATCGAATCTGCCCACAATAGTGCACATGAACAGTATGTGTGAATAGTTAGAGAATGCCAAAGAGAGAGAGAGAGAGAGAGAGAGAGAGAGAGAGAGAGAGAGAGAGAGAAATGTAGAAAAGAACACACTAAAGCCAATGTGCCTTAATACTCAAAACACTTAGGACTTTCTATCAATCAACTCCATCAATTCTTTGAGTGCACTTTCCATTGGCCATAACTAGACCTTTAAATCCTTATAACCTTTGCTTCAATTGGACTTCACACACCGACACAGTAAAAGAAATCTTGAATGGACAAAATTTCAAAGTAGCAAAACAATTATCCATCATGTATGCATCAGCCATTCTCTTATTGATCTTTGCTTGAGTTTTTCCCCTCTTTTTACTTAATTAAAAAAAAAATGTATTTTCCGAAGTTCTCTGTGATTATCTCTGCAACATGTTGAAAATCCCTACTTGATCTTCATAAAACAATTTTCTTTGGTGGATTATAGATGCCTTATAATGATTTTTGTCTCCTAAGTGATGTATCTCTTGTGCACCCTACTGTATGCCAGTTTTCTTTGGTGGATTAAATGTATGCATGTAACTTGTGGATCTGTATGAACATGCTTGTATTCATCTCTAGAGGATTTTTTTTTTGCAGGCCTGAAACAGAGGAGGAAAAGAAATTGAAAGAAGAAATAGATCATTTAAAGAAGGAACTTGAGATAGAATCTACCAAAAAAGCAAACAGTGAATCTCTACAAGAGTCTGGTGGAGACCAATCCGATTTACATGATCTATTAACTCTCAAAGAAAGTGAATTAGAAACACTGGTTCGTGAATTGAATGACAAAATTCGCTTTGGGCAGAAAGCTGTTGAAAGGCCTGGTTCTGGAGCGGGCAGGGTGGCTAGTTTTACTGAGAGGCCACCTTCTCGATCTGGGTCAATTGACGAAACAAGAAGTATGGAGTTTATGGATAGGCCTCGATCGCGTGGTGCAGGGGATATGTGGACAAGGCCTGCTGATGACAGAAGAGCATTTGGAGGTGGCAGGGATGGAGGATTTGGAAGTGGCAGGGATGGAGGATTTGGAGGTGGCAGAGATGGAGGATTTGGAAGTGGCAGGGATGGAGGATTTGGAGGTGGCAGGGATAGAGGATTTGGAAGTGGCAGGGAGGGAGGATTTGGAGGTGGCAGGGAGGGAGGATTTCTAGGCAGCAGAGACTTGGGCAGGTAAGGATATTTTTCCCAGTTGCTTTGCTTATGTCTTTTCTCTCTTAGGTTTTCCAGTTTAGCAAGTAACCATGTTAGCCAGTGAAGTTACTTGTGATGTCAGATGTTCAATTTTGAGAAGATTTTTGGTGATTTTTAAAAGCTGAAATGTAGTTGGGAATTGTTTTTTTTTTTGTCAATTTACTGGAAACATAATATGGGAGAAGTCTGAAATTGGTTGAGATTCAGAACCCTGATTCTAGAACTGTAAAGATCTTAAGCTGTATTTTGGCCACTCACTTTTTTTGTCAACTGGGTTGAAGTGATTAGTTGTTAGTGGGAAATATTCTATATTATTTTTGGACAAAAAGTTTTTACATGGTTCTGAAAACTCTTGCAAGAAGTTGAAATCTTTGTGGCAGTTAAGAAAGCATGTGAGAATCATTTGTGCTTAAATTTGGATATTCTGAAATCTTTTTGCTGTTAAATATGGAAGTTAAGAAATGTTCAGGATTTCATACACATTTCTCTTTTGTGCCTATATCCTTCTCTACAACTTGTGTGCTTGATGTATTTTTGGAGGTAAGTTATAGTTTTGAATGTTCCAAAATGCTAATAATGAATGTGAGCTTGTTATTTTTGCAGGCCAAGGTCGAGGGAGAGGTGGTGAAGAACAGTTTGCGTGGATTCATTGAATTATCTTCTACTTTTGACAGACGGGACCAAAAAATATTTTGTCTCACTTTTTCTTGGTTTTCTTCATTTTGCTCTAGGAAAGGGAGCAAACAATTATTGAGTACTGGCACTGGGAACTCATGCTTTAATCTGTTACATTTTGAAACATTGTAAAATTGCATTTTTTTTTTCTTGGTCTGCTTTAAATCAAGGAGCCTGTATTGTTCATAGGACTCAATTTTTATTGAACACTTTGGGACTCAATAGTTTATTTTTGTGACAGTCTTTTTGAGTGTTAATACAGTTAATTGGTTATTGTGCATGAGGATGTTGTTTAGTGTTACACAGTTAATATAGTTCCACTGTGGATAAGATGTTGCCTATTGTTATTTAGTTAAAAGTTTGTTTTATGATGCTTGGGGTTGCTTACTTGCTTTCACCTTGCTGTCTCTCCTTTTGTTTTACCCTCCCAAATTCAATCCGTGGCATAACTATGAAAGTGGAAAAGGCAATATAACGAGGTATTTGCCCCCCTTTTTATCTGAAGAAAATGGTATGGGATGATTATTCATTGAAGGTCCTGATTGAGCGTGATTAGCCTACGGACTTGCTAAGGAACAAATGTAATTAATTTTTGGCAAGGAAAACAACTAGATTTCTCCATTAAAATGCAAAAGAAAATCCGCCTACAAGGAAACAAGAAATCAGCGTGCTCACCTATAAAGTACATAAACAACCAATCTTCTCCAAGTACCTCTGGGCTCTGGTCAGCGGGGCTATCCTTCGATCTTGGGGGCTAACTTGTGTCTACCCTGTCGTATATGTGCAACGGTACTGAAGTGTCAACTGTCAAGTGCGTTTAGACTTTAGAATCTTTAGATGCACATTCATTTTGTTTTGCTCTCCAGTTGGCGTAGTAACATGGGATTGGGTACTAGGGAAAACCCACATAAACTTTTCCATTTTTATTTGGATATAAGAATAATAAATAAGCAAAGCCCAACAGACGAGACTAACAGGTCGGTTGGACTTCAATATGATCATGTAAACAACAAAAAATCTGTTGACTCTGATATCTCCCTTTTCAAGTTTCATTATTTTAAGGTCTACTTGCTTAGGTATTTAAGTATTTTTATTGGTGAATAGTAACTTGTCTCACTTTATGGAGAAATAGTATTGGACAAGTCACATTAATATATAAAGATGTTGTAATGAATTAATTTTTAATTTTTATTTATTTTTTTAGCCAAGGTATAGTTGTTTGAGTTCATTCTCTTGATCTTCCTTTGCGATTTCAATCTCTTTGCAGAATTGAATTGATGTAGAATCAGCAAGAACTCATATTAGAGATTATTATCTTTATTTTTGTTCCTTAACAAGTATAAAAATTAGTTTTTTCTTTCAAATTCTTCCTCGAACTTTATTACTTTTGTATGATTCAAACCCATTTTTATTGTTCTTTGTCATGTTCTATATCCTTACACTTATGATTCATCAAACCCATGATCATTTTAGGATGATGTATGTATCATAAACCTTAAGTTCCTCAATGGATCTCCCAATGGCCTTAAATAGCAACATATAGCTACATACAGACACAGTAGTTGCAAGTTTAAAATTCCAGTTAAAGTTATGTAATATGTTTCTTGCTTGATTAAAAGTCAGAGAGAAAGAACAAAGTAAGAGGATTCAATGCACCGATTTAGACTTTTCAGTGGGAAATTGGAAGGTCCTTGGTGGATAAAGAAGGGTGTAAGGGCAGCAGCAATTGGAGTTGTTTTGGTTGCTGCTTCATTACTTCTTCCATCAAGGGCGTTGTCACATTCCGGCAATTTACAACTTTGGTGATTCAAACTCTGATACAGGCAGTGTCTCGGCAACTTTTGGTCGCGTCCCCCCTCCCTATGGTGAGACTTTCTTTGGTAAATCTTCCGGTCGGTATTCTGATGGGCGTCTAATCATTGATTTTATAGGTAAGCAGCTACTCTTCTCAGCTATTCATTTATCCTCTAATCTAGCTGACATGTGATAGTTTGGATGTCGCTATGATTGATTTGTTTCTTGGTGGACTCCTAAGTCCTAAGTCCTAACCATTATCATGGAACAAATTTATACTTGGGATAATTATACTTTGGGCGATGATTGTCTGTGCTAATTTTTGATCTGATATAATGTCATAGCTCATAAACAGTGTAATGTAAAATTTATTTGATGTTTTACATGCAAACCCTATGTTTGGCCAAGGATCTTGTAGCCTAGAGTCATGTGGGGAGAGCCTAGGTTTGAATCCGGGGTTTCATCCCTCGCTTAATTGACTTTGTTTGCCATTTTCTGCAGCTGAGAAGTTGGGGCTTCCCTTATTGAGTGCATATCTTGATTCTATAGAACCAAATTTTAGACATGGAGCAAATTTTGCTGCAAGTGGGTCTACAATCCAGCCTGCTGATGCCAAATTATTTGGGGCAGGTTTTAACCCCCATATCTCTCAATGTACAGCTTTTGCAGTTTGAACAATTTAAAGACCGTACTAATGAGCCATTCAACCAAGGTTAGAAAAGATTTATTGCTGACGGCTTTAGGCAAAACTAGTTTTCTACAATTTGTGCTCTGTCATTTCCTCAGAAATGCTTTTGACCTTTTTAATTTCATGTAATGCTTGTATATGGTTTTTCAGCTACAAGATCTTGTATCAAAAACAGCCTCCCAAGGCCCAGAGGAATTCTCAAAGGCCGCTTTACACATTGGATAGTGGACAAAATGATCTTCATTTTGGACTTGTAACAACGACAGAGGAGCAAGTGCGAGCATCCATTCCCAATATAATCAATATGTTTTCTGCGGCTGTAAAGGTAACTTGAATGTATTTGTTAGAATAATGGTTAAGTGATTAAGATGATTAAATTCACTATTTTCATCAACTTAAGTTTTTTTTGGAATAATATGGTAATTTATCAAGATACTAGCAGGCGGTCATGAATTTGAGCCTGTTTCCACTCTACCTCTCACTTGTTGATGAGGAGTTTGAGTTCTACAGTTAAGGGGAAATGCTAAAATAATGGTGAAGTGATTAAATTCACCATTTTACACCAGCTTAAGCTTTTGGAAGACTGATAAATTAAAAGTATCCTATTTACATACCTTTCCAATGAACCCAACTTCATTTTAGGAATAAACCAAGAAGCTTCTTGTAGCTTAACATGGCTTAATGTTAACAGGTCCCTTGAGCCATACTGTGGAAAATTGAGAATAGGACTAGAACAGTTCAAACTTCGTTTTGACCCAAGCGGTTATTATTATTAATTTATTTTCCAATTAAGTTTAAGCCCATAAGAGAGAGCTTTTTCTAATTTCTACTAGAAAAGTATGAGTTTCTTTGCAACGTCCCAATAAACAAGGTTAAGAGCAGAAATTTTTAGCAATGACAACAATTTTGTTTCCTATCTCTCTGTAAACAGTTTTTCATCCTGAATTATTTAGGTAAAAGGGAAATGGAAAAATTTATTCTAAAGCATGTGCTTAAGGAAATCACATAGGATGCTCCATACACGTTTTAGTCTGTTTCAGTCTGGGGGATGGGGGAGTTCACCTTGAATGTTAAATGAAGCTGTACGCTTACTGATTCTTGATTTTGTGAAATTGGCTATATATCAAATTGGTAAATCTTCTCAACATAAAACCTAATTCATAGAGTAAAAGGCCATAGGTGAGGTATACATTTTCTATATCAGAATTTTCATGTGTATAATTAAGTCCACAACTTCTACATTTGAATCTGATGTAATTTTTTTTCTTGTTTCGGTCAATGAAACTATTTTAGAACCTCTACCAAGGAGGAGCGAGAACATTTTGGATACATAATACCGGTCCCATTGGCTGCTTGCCTTTTTTTGCCTGTAAGGAATCCGCCAAAAACTGCTAATTCTGATCAAAACGGCTGCATAAAGTCTTACAATGAGTTGGCTCAAGAGTTCAACAAGCAGCTTAAAGACAAAGTCTTCCAACTGAGGACCCAACTCCACTATGCTGTGCTCATTTATGTTGATATCTACACAGCTAAGTACACTCTAATCAGTGAGGCAGAGAAACAAGGTAATCATTCTTTTTATGAAGAAGAATCCACGACCCAAAGGCTTTTGTAAACCTTGGATGCACAACTTCACCCACAAGAATTGTGCATCAATTGAGTTTAGAACTCAAAACCTCGTGGTTCTTGAGCCATGTGTTCCACAATTCAAGCTACCAGATGGGTATTTTGAGTTCTTAAGTTCCTTCAAAAGTTATACCATAAATGACCCCATATTTATTGTGTTATGATAATTCATAATTACACTGATGCACAACTCATTTGTCTTTTCCATGCAATAGCAAGTTGTTTGATTCTTTCTTCTATGGGGTACTAGAAAAAAAGAAACATTGCTACTTGTTTGGTGTGCCTAAATTGAACCACCATCCTCACTCAGAATTTGTGGATTGTATTTGCAGGTTTTGTTAGTCCTCTTGGGTACTGTTGTAGGCATGTAGGTGGTGCTGACTGTTGGCAAACATTAAGAGTGAATGGAACTGAAGTTTTTGCGTCTTCTTGCAGTGATCCTTCAAAATACATAAGCTGGGATGGCACACATTATACTGAAGCTGCAAACAAATGGGTAGCTAACCACATTGTGGATGGGTCACTCTCAGATCCCCCAAGTTTCCCTTACAAAAGCATGTCAACGTGCTAATCTCCCTAACTGAAGCATATCACAACCAAGTTCGTGCATGATTTTGAGCTCAAAAATGGTGTCATTGCTTTCGTTTTTTTTATTTTGGTGGGAATCAAAGGATGCTTTCGTTTTTTGTTTTGGTGGGAATCAAAGGATGCTGTGCAAACAATGAGAGTGCATTTGAGAGTTAGAATGATATAATTTTCTGCAACTCTTTCTGTTAGCAGCATGAGCAAATTACAAATGAAACTACTTCCAGACTTTTATATATATAGACACGCACACAGACACTACTGTGATGCAGGTTGTTCATTAACCAGGAGTAAGTTTAAGAAAGCATACTTGGCCTCTGTCAAAATTTAATTCAATACATAAAAATCACAATAAAAAAAATGCAAATACCAACAGACAAGTTAGGTAGGTAGGACTGTGACATGAAATTTGATTTTTTTTTTTTTCTTTTCTAATACTAAATTGAAATGTACTGTTCTTGCTTCTTAATTATGCATTTCACGTTTCTAAATTTCATTATTCAAAGATTCGAAATTTCTGTACTTCGAATAAAAGTAAAATTATGTTAACAGTTTGTGTACTGGATCCGACCTTATGGTTGGTACATCTTCTATTGTTGATCGTCTTCTTGAAAATTTATATTTTTTGCAAAGATGAAACTCACTCAGTTCCTACGATGAATATTCCTAATAAGTTGAAGAATTTAATTCTATGGTGCTTCAGGTTATATGGACCTCTCCACTAGCTGGATGGTTTAAGTTGAATAGAGATTACTCAACTCTAGGTGCCCTTGGTGAGGGGTGCCTAAATAGAAATGAAACTTGAGCCTAATTTGCACTTGACAATAATAAACCTGGACTTGCAAATTGCAATGTGTTGAGATAGTAGTCGATAAATACTGATTAACATTCCTTGGCTGCTTTGATTGATCAATGAAAGTGCTGATAAGAACCATTCCACAGACCATTCTGCTTCACTTGCATCACAACTCGCAAGACAAGTAAATTTGGATGATGATTCATTAGCTAGGCATCCAAGATGCCTAGGATTTGAATGTCAAATTTTTCCATCTTTTGTTTCTATTTTACTAGACAGTAACTTAAGGGGAGTTGTTTTCCTCATATTTTCAAGCTTTCATAATATTTCTATTTAATTAATATCACTTGCTGCCTTGCACCAAATGAAGAATTTTGTATTATACAAAATTAAGTATTAAATCATCAAGTATGTTTTCTTAAAGCTCACTTAATTTAAGAGACAGCCTCTATAGTGTGCAAATGATATTCTTAGCACGATATCACCAAATTGCTTTCTCGCCCTTCATTGTAATTTCCTTACTGCAACTTTTTCCTATTTTATGTACAAAAAAAAAAAGTTTTTTTTTCTTCATCTTAAATTAACTCTATTTTGTGCCTACAATGATGGAGAAGACAACATATGATTATATATTGGCATCATTTGCTTGTCAAGAAGGCAATGGGGAAATCATCATTTGCCTCTTAAATTATGAATAAACATTTGGAAGAATAGACACCCATCAAATATCAAACATTGCATACTAGAGGTCATACAAATATACATTTGAGACTTGAGATATAACAAATCAATTGCTAATTTGTTTTAGATTATATAATCTCATCACGATTTCTTAACAAATCATTTAAAAATAAATAAAAAAACAACTAGTCTTAAAAACATATATTCTTGTATTAGAATCTTAATATTGTAATAATTGTGAATCTTATGTAGCTTAACTAATCCGGTCTTGAGTGTGCTTCCCAATGGTCATTAGTTCGAATTCTCTCAGGACCACCTACCATAGGATTACTCGAGGGTGTGCATATTCTACGGAAATCGTGTTACGTGTCTCTTTAGGATTAGTTGAGTTGCGCTTATCTATCGGAACGCTAACCCAGACATTCCAAAGAGTATTAAAGAAAGGATAAGGTTTGGCTACAAATCGGTTTGTAGACCGGTTTGCTACAACCCACTATGTGGCAGCTTATAAGACCTATCCACATGTATTATTTAAAGAAGTCACATGACTCATTAAATATGTCATGTGACTAAAGTACATATAGATGGTCTTATAAACTGCCACGTAAAATGTTGTAATAAGGTGGCTATAAACCGGTTTGTAAGCCAAACTCTGTCCTTAAAGAAAAAACTATGCAATAAACTAATGAACTAATGATTGTGACAACCCACTGGTCTCTTAATTTTATCTTTGTGAAGATCTAAAGCTAAATTGTTTGTCTGAATCTTACATTATTAAACTACATTCTATAGACGTGTCAGCTATTAATTAGTTGATCACTTTAGTACCACCAACTGCCACTAAGTTCTAACTAACCTATGGCAAATGAAACCCCAGCTGTTTGATAAAAGGTCTAAAAGAACTAATTGAAGGAATCTCAATGGACTGGGCAGGACCCATTAACCTCTGCCGGAGATGGAGGGGTCCTTGGGCACTAAGCAAGATTGTGGAAGCAGTGGCAGTTGTATTTTTTCTAGTTGTTGGGTTCTCAATTTTCATGTCAATGGGACGCCCAAAAACTCTAAGTCAAATTGCACTGAGTCATCCAGGTCATTGTAACTTTCCGGCAATATTCAACTTTGGGGATTCGAATTCTGACACTGGAGGCAAATCAGCGGCGTTTTCTCGGCTTCTCTCTCCTAATGGCGACACCTTCTTTGGTAAACCTTCGGGGAGGTACTGCGATGGACAACTAGTTATTGATTTTATAGGTGAGTGTTCTCACTGTCCCAGTTATCTATTTCCTGAGTGAATAAGTCTAGCAATGAGAGGATGAATTTGTTGGACAAATACCCATTTGAAGGTTTGGCATGATTGTACTTGAGGAATGTGTTTGTGCAGAAAACATACTATTTGTTTTTTTATTTGGTTTGTATATGATATGTCAAACATTGTATGTTGTCTGTATCTTCTCTTTCTGATGGGTGGACATTTATTTTACTAATTCTTCATTTGTAGCGAACTTTTTTTTGTTGTTGTTGTTGATAAGAGAACATGCAAGCTATTTAGAGACAGACCCTTGGCCTTCATTTGATGGGTTAAAATCCCTGGTTTCTGCTTGTTTTTAAATGGAGTTTGTGTATGGTAGTTAGAATTGGATGTCAAGCTTCATGCAAAATGTTTGAGCCAAAATAAGCCATAATTCCAATTACTTGGTATTTTGAGTGATAAAAGATTCCAACTTTAAAGAGTAAATCTGGAACTAACCAACACTAAATCCTATGTGTACAAATTTTTGCAGCTGAGAAGCTGGGATTGCCATACTTAAGTGCGTATCTGGATTCTATTGGGACAAATTTTCGACATGGGGCAAATTTCGCTACGGCAGGGTCTACAATTCAGCCAGTGGATGCCAAAATATTTGAGATGGGTTTTAGCCCCATCTCTCTTGACATACAGCTTTCGCAGTTTGAACAATTCAAAGCACGCATTATTGAGCTATACAAGGAAGGTTAGATATGTAGTTATTGTTGGAAAAGTTGGAAAAATATTTTTTGCTTTTGATTGATTGAAAGCATTAGTAGTTTCTGGTTATCAGGTAGAAGCTCATATGTCGAAAGCAGTCTCCCCAGACCAGAGGACTTTTCCAAGGCACTCTACACATTGGATATTGGACAGAATGATCTTCATGGTGGGTTTTCGTCAATGACAGAGAAACAAGTGCTGGCATTAATACCAAATATTATCAATCAAGTTGCTCAGGCAGTGGAGGTAACAAAAATTTATGTTTTGTTTAGCTTCTTAACAACTTTTACCTTTTTTTGAGGAAGGACCAAGTGCAAGTTGCAACCTGGATGAAGACTACTTGATCATATTGATTTTTAACTTCTTGCTCTAATCTAATCTGCAGCCATCCTCTGGGATCCAACATAACATCATATTAAATTTTGTAACCAGAAATTACTTGTGCAGACGAAATCTTATAAATTTTGTTCGTAATTTACTGTTTCAGAAACTGTACCAACTAGGAGCAAGATCATTTTGGATACATAATACAGGTCCTATTGGCTGCTTGCCTTTTGCTGTTATATATTATCCTCCAAAGCCAGAAAATATGGACCAAAGTGGTTGCGTGAAGTCCCACAATGAGGTTCGCCAAAGAATTTAACAGGCAGCTCCAAGAGAGGGTGTCCCGACTGAGAGTGCAACTTCCAGATTCAATACTTACTTATGTTGACATTTTCTCAGCTAAATACACTCTAATTTCTGAAGCAAAGAAGCTTGGTAAGCTTCAAAAGTGATCACCATGAGTTTCATTTCATTATGACTTCATGAAAGATAGAAATTTAGCTCTCGCAGATATGATTCATTGCATTTGTACACCTTGACTTTCATTTTAATTCTATATAAATTAAAGTTTCAGTTTTTGGTGTTGGGGGTATGCAGGTTTTACTAATCCACATGGATACTGTTGCGGGCATATTGGGGATTACAGTGTTGAATGTGGGAAGAAGGCAATGGTGAATGGAACTGAAGTCACTGGGGCTTCATGCAGCAACCCTTCAGTCTACATTAGTTGGGATGGTGTACATTATTCTCATGCTGCAAATAAATGGATAGCCAACCAAATTCTTAATGGCAGCCTCTCCAACCCTCCAATCCCAATTACTGATGCCTGTCACAATCCTGTTAATTCGTGATCACAAGCCCGAAGCTCCAATGGGAATCCTGCAATCATGCAATGAAAACATTACTGAATCCTAACTTTATATCAGAAATGTTGTTGCGTTTCTGTTAATAAATTCCTTTTTTCCCCCCATGAAATAGAAGTTTTTACTTTCATTTTAAACAGACATTTCACTGATTTGCATAGCAATGTTACAAAAGAAGCAGATCAATGTTGGATGAGTGAGTGCTATTATATCACTTGAAGTTGGGACTAGCAAAAACTTTGTACTGCTTCTCATGGAAATTGTACACATGGAGTTTATATTTGATAAATCATCCTATCAATGAGAATTTTTGAAGGATTAGGGTCAAAAACAGCAAGAGGTGCATTTGTGCTGACTCTGGGTTTTAAGTAGAATCTGTGCTCCAAAATGCAGTCAGTCCTACAACAACATAGCAGTTAGTAGTCAGTGGCTCAGCATTGGAATAAGAGTACATCAATTGGGATGGCCTGCATTATTCTCATGCTGCAACCCATTGGATAGCCAACCAAATATTGGATGGCTCCTTCTCAGACCCTCCAGTATCCATCATCCGAGCACCTACTCATTTTGAAACGGATATTGCTAAAAAATCATATTTGGTCATCAAATTGCAGGAACCTGAGAATCTAGATTTCAAGCTTTTCATAAAGTTATATTATTATCTCTATTAAATTTCATGTCAGGCTTGCTTCTTTCTTTGTTACTATAGGCATTTGGTAATGAAGGCCTATGGCTTAACTTATTTCCAAAAGGTAAGAATAATAAAGATGGGGGATCATGGGAGCCATTATATACATTGTAGAGCATCTCCAAATGAGATGTAAATTTAGATATGTTAAAAAAAAAAAAAAAAAAAACGACTTTTTACGTGATAAATGGAAAGTTCAATTTTGACAATTCCAAAATTAGGTACTCCAACAGATATACTAAATTTGCATATAAAGTGTCCATAGGCTATAAATAATAATGGGTAACAACTATCTTTTGAATATAATATTTAAAAATAATGAAAATAACTCCTAAATTTGGAGATTTTAAATTTGATATTTGTTGCTCTTATCCCAAATGACAGGTTAGATTTGATAATTCGGTTAGAATTTTGTAGATTCTATAATTAGTCCTTGGTGGGCCACATGGATTTAACATCTCATTTGGATAAAAAGATTGTGAAATCCCTCAAGACTTGTATATATTCTTGTCGGTAATTTTCAATAAGACCAGATTAAAGGAACGGGTCAATTGCAACTTTTAAGACGGAGACAAATGAAGAAAAACATTAGTGGTACCATATTCCAAGTTTAGTTGCGCTCTCTCTCTCTCTCTCTCTGTGTCTCTCATGGAGCCTCACTCCTTGTGTGTTATCTTTGGCCTGGTAATTTCAATAGCATTACTACTACCAAGTCCTACTATCTCCATAACCAAATGCAATTTTCCAGCCATCTTCAACTTTGGTGACTCAAATTCAGACACCTGGTGGTTTGTCAGCAGCATTCGGACAAGCCCCTCCACCCAATGGAGAAACATATTTCCACTCCCCAGCAGGAAGATATTCTGATGGCCGTCTAGTAATTGATTTCCTAGGTACTTCCATTTCCATTTCCCTTTCCCTTTCCCTTTCTTAATATTTTGATGTTTTATTTTTATTTATTTTGGTGGAAGAGCACACACATCCATGATGTAGGAAATTAAAATGCATTCATGTTGGCATATGGTTTTAAATTCTACACCCTGCCTTAACCTTTTTATGATACAAAATGTAATTGTGAATGCTTGAAGTTGGCTATTATAAATTGTAAATAAATCAGTCATGACATTTTTGTGATACTGAGAAGGACGAATTTCTTGTTTTTATTTTATTTTCTTTGTGTCTGTGTGTGATATTATAGTTGGAATTTGAGAGAGAGAAAAAAATAAAATAAAATAAAAAACAACATACTACTAAGTTATTAAAGAGAGTAATGTTAGAGACACAATATTTTTCATAACTGTTGATATGATTTATTATCATTAAAGTAATATTACTTTTCACTTGCATTTATTACTTTTATTATACATCAATCACAACTGTTTATGTCAATAACTGTAAAAAAAAAATGTTTTGTAACTAAACTTACTATAAAAAACCTGATTTTTTAACCGAAAGATGAAAAATATCCTTATTCTCAATATCAAGTCTCACTTGAATTAACTCAAAGTTGATGTAATCGTTCTTAGGCCTCATGTGATCCTAGCCTAGGTTGAAGTTTCCTAATAGTATTTTGGGACCAACTCAAGTGATTACCCCCTAGGATACCTTTTGTTATTTAAATTCATTACTGTTTTAGAACATGGCATTATAAACACTAGTTGAATTTCAGCGGAAAGCTTGGGGTTACCCTATCTTAGTGCTTATCTAGACTCTGTGGGTTCAAACTTTAGCCATGGAGCCAATTTTGCTACTGCTGGATCAACAATCAGACCTCAGAACACAACCATGTCACAAAGTGGATATAGTCCCATTTCATTAGACGTGCAATTTGTCCAATTCTCAGATTTTCACAGAAGATCCCAAATATTCAACAAACAAGGTGAGGAATGTTATTGCTATTTCTTATCTTACCTATATCAATTTTGTGCACAATAGTAAAAAATTAGATTATCATATTGGTGCTGAAATGGGATTGTTTCAAAATCTGGCACAGGAGGGGTCTTTGAGAAATTGTTGCCCAAGGAGGATTATTTTTCTCAAGCTCTCTACACCTTTGACATTGGCCAAAACGATCTTACTGCTGGTTACAAACTGAACATGACCACTGAACAAGTTAAGGCCTATGTTCCTGATTTATTGGGCCAGCTCTCAAATACCATTAGGGTAAAACAAACTCACATTTCTTTTTTAATTATTTTTTTATTTTTTTTGGGGTCCAAGTAACTATTTAACGTACTGGATGGCTACCTTTACTCTATGTTACATGCAGAACGTATATGGTCAAGGGGGGAGATCATTTTGGGTACATAACACAGGCCCAGTGGGCTGCCTTCCATATGTTTTGGACCGCTATCTTATCACAGCAGCCCAAGTGGATAAATATGGTTGCGCCAGTCCGTTCAATGAGGTGGCCCAATATTTCAACCGCAAATTAAAAGAAGCCGTAGTCCAACTCAGGAAAGATCTTCCAGAAGCCACAATCATCTATGTTGATGTCTACTCAGTGAAGTACACACTCATTACCCAAGCCAAAAAATATGGTAATTCCTTGCATCCTTTTTTCAACTAGAGGATTTTATTTTATTTGAAAAAAGAAAACTGAATTCCATAATTTGCTGAAATGATAAGATGTGGTTAATGGAATAAAATCACAGAATGCAAAGACCTTTAACGTTCGAGGTTTCTAATGTAATGTTGAAATAACTACAACTTATAATTTCAGCAAATTATGGAATTAGATATGAAAATAAGTATGTCCGTAAGAGCTTTTCTTTGAAAAATAACTTATGGGATTGAACTCTCTCACCATTTAATTAATTAATTGTATGAATATGAAGGATTTGAGCACCCTCTTGTGGCATGTTGTGGTCATGGTGGAAAATATAATTACAACCGGTTGGTGAAGTGTGGGGCGAAGAAGATTATAGATGGCAAAGAGACTTTGATTGCAAATTCATGCAAAGATCCATCGGTTCGGATTAGTTGGGATGGGACCCATTTCACAGAGGCCGCTAACAAATGGATATTCGAACAGATAGCTGATGGCTCATTTTCGGACCCTCCGATTTCATTTGAAAAGGCCTGTCATAGAATGGACCACTAAATGAACTCTCTCAGCTCAAAGAAACTTTTTCTTAAGGATGTATTATTAGGCCCATTTTGTGGCCTTTTTCACCCTTTCTTTAAATCATCTGTAGTGGGTCAAGTTGTTAATAAACAACACAATTTCTTCGCATACAATGGCAACAGAGTAATCAAATTGTGGCTCACTCAGCTTTAAGTTAGAGATATTAACTCACTTGGCAAAACAAAGAAAGTTATAGACCGTAACTGATGATATAATAACATGTCAATGAATTGGAGTAAACGAGAAAGCTGGAGGATTATAGGGCTAAATTTTGTATCCTTGTTTTAGAATTTGGAGGGGGTTGAATTGTGCTCCTTTAAACATCTTGTACCACCAATGCGTTCATTCCTCATGTAATGTATCTTACATTCAAAGATACAGTTGATGCTTCCATAAATTTCTTTTGAATACACTTGAGTTATACAACCAATTTGAGATGAACTAGAATGTGAATACTTCTTAGTGGGTTTGACCTTCCGTATTTTCTGTTAGTTTATTTGCTTAAAGTCACTATAAATCTCACATGTTAGCCGTATTTTCTTTTATTTGCTTAAAGTCACTTTTAATCACACGCAAATAAGCAAATAAACTAGCTGAAAATATGGGATCTCAGGGTATGACACTTTTCCTTTTTCATAGGCTATGAAGGGTATGACACTTTTCTTTTTTCTTAGGCTACGAGAATAAGCAATTAAGTGTTTTCTCTCCTGCATTATTAACTAACAACATTTCAATCCTGCATCAAACCAGAATCTCAAACAGTGGAAGTTGATTTAACAAATTTTAAGTTATAGATGTACTCATATTGACCTACAAAGATAAAAAATCAATATGCACATAAAAAGTGCAGAGGCAAGGGAGAAGCATTATTAAAGAATATTGGTGGTCCAGAGTAACATCAAAGTCAGTTGCTAAACTAAAGAAAGAGAAAAGTAATTTCCTGAATAAAAGAATCTAAGGTTTAGCTAGCCTTCTGTGTAGATATCCAAAAATCCAAGAATTAGACATGGACTCTAAGCAATTGCAATTATCAGATATCTACAAGAAAAAGGCAACTTTTGGAGCATGAGCATGAAATTCAGCTATTGCATCTGAAGTGGTTCAGATCAATTATCATAACAGTGATATCATCCAAGCTACCCCTACTCACAGCAAGGTTCACGAGCTCCTCACAAGCAGCAACAAGTCCACCGGAGGTAGTTCTCCTCCTCTTATAGCTAATGTTCTCTTTAGTTGGAGACAAAGTTTTCATATTTACTCGTTTGGCCAATGATATTCTTCGTGACTTCGATGGAGGACTTTCATTTTCACTAGCAAAGTTATCATCGTTACCTTTCCTTCTATTTATTGTTTTCTTGTAGCTTGGAGATTGACACATCCCTTTAGGTCGCTTGACCAGTGAAATCCTACGTAACTTTGATGAAGGACTCACATTCACACAGCCGTAGTCATCAAAATTATCTTTATGAAGATCACTAAAGGGGCCTAATCGCTTTTCAACAAGACATAATCGCGTGACTGTATCAACAGCTTCTTGTTCGCCGACCTAGGAAAATTAGTCAACATCAAAGTTAACAATCAAATAAGACTCAGATATGTCAATTTCATGCAGAAGAACTCAATATTGCAGCAACTAAGAAATGGTGTCTGACTCAAAATAAAACCGCAGCAAAATACAAGGGAATGGCACATCGTAACTGTGAACACTTATTTAGATTTGTTCATAATTGTTTGTGTCAAAAGCAAGCTACCTTCATTTCCACACCGATGATCTGTGTATCAATTTAAGCCAGCACAGATCCTTCGTGTGCCATTCATTTTGCACTCATAAAGAGCAGCAATAAACTTATGCCATCATTGATAACTTAACCCAGCACTTTAGCTAGATGACAAAAATCTTACCAATGACATAATGCAAGGCATGCAAAATGAAGTTAACTAATTAATGATAAACCAAACATGAACTTAGCATAATAGATAAGCCAAACATGAGCATAAACAATAAGGCAAAAAGCCAATGGTTTCAAGCTCTAGCATAGATTTTTTATGCATAACCTCTCGTGAAAGAGTAATTGCCTTCTCACCTGTTCCCACAGTCCATCGGAAGCCAAGACAAGAAATTCCATGTCTGGTGTCAGCTTTAAGACCTTTGTATTAGGCTCAGCCAGTACCCAGTCTTTCAGATGAGCATCTCCTATGCTTCTAGAAACACTAAGTATCCCATGAACTCTCCATCCTCCTCGACGGAACTCAACATATCCTCCCTTTAACAAAGTATAAAGAGACACCATCAATAACAATTACTGCTCCACCCTTAGTAGCTAAGTTTGATTATACTAGAATAAATACCTTATCCTCTATTCTTTTCCGTTCATCCTCCTGTTCTACTCTATGATCTCTTGTAAGAGCTTCTGCCACTCCACCTCTACAAAGAACAGCCCTGCAATCTCCTACGTTTGAAATAAGAACCTCCTGCCCTTCAATCAAGGTAGTGACACAACATGCACCACTGCCTAAACCCTGTATTTTTAAGAATAAATAATTTAGCATTTCCACAACATAAAACTATTAATTATAAGGACTTATAAAATAAAAGGGAAAGATGAACAGGCATGGTAAGCAGGTGTATACATGTGCTGCCTCATACAATTTCTGTACATATATATGAGTACAAGAGAATTCTGCTTTCCAATTATCCAAATGAAAAAAGGAAACAAGTGACCTCAAAACGAATGAGTTAATAGGGTCCATCATTACCACATATGCTTATCCAGTAAGTGGTATCTGTTTCACATTTAGTGTTTAGAATATCCACCAACACCAAATCAGCCACATCGCTCAGTCTTCTATATTATTTGCAATTAGATATACTCTATAACACACACACACATATGATGAAGGAGATAAATTAATTTGCAACTATATCAAGTGTAATTCTTAATTGTACACAGAGAATGGTTGGCTGGCAGAGATAAATTAACATAGCTGAAGTGACATGTCATTAATCCCTTATATTGAAATTAAAATAACAAAGTTCGCCTCTACCAAAATGTTCTAAAACCGTAGTCTGCAAAAGAACATGCATCCCATTCAACCAGTATAAACTGAGAAACAAAACTTCTACATAAGACTCACAGAAAAAATTAAGTCTAGTCCCTCATTCTGCAATCACTAGACCTATAATACATATTCTCTACAAGCTATGAATAGCATGTTACAAGCTTACGTAGTAGATCGAGTAATTGGTTAGTTTGCTAGTGGTAGATCAATTTTCTGAACTATTCGCTTCTTACTTTCTCTATTTTGTTAAGAGAAATAAGAAGAGTAATGTTTTCTTCGAGGGAAACCTAGACCTCCAAATTAAAGTGACGAACAATTTGTAATTCAGAAAATCATGACTATCTTTATTCATTGTCTACATCTGATTTGTACATGAAATTTTAATCATATAAAGATAAACTTTAACTTCCTAGAATTTATCTCCAAAACAAATCAAAACTCATCCAAATCCAAACTAATTTATTTGAATAAACACAATAGATCCCTATCATTGTTTACCCAATACTAATGAAAATAAGCTAGACACATATCAATACCATAGCAGAAGCTTTTATGCACCAATAATAACACAAACCCAAGTAGACAAGATTTGTAACAATGAACGGACAAGTATCCTGACTTAATAATGCACAATTTCATATTCAAAGGCATTCACTACGTGCTACCATCACAGAAGCTTTACCAATAATGAACATAAAATCAAATTCATAGGTGGTTGTTCTGTTATTTGCAATAACAAGTTTATGCATCAAGAGAAACCCAAATTGCAATAACCTGCTTCAAGAACTCCTGGTCTGTTTTCAGATACCCAGCTTTAACAGCCTCTTCCTTTGCTGTGGGTTCTTTACAATTCTCCATCATTTCAAGAATGTTCGTGTGTAAATTCTCAGCAACAAACTCTGCGGCTTTCTTACCCCCATGTCCATCATAAACACCAAAGAATCCCTACACATTAACCAACAAAACCCAATAATCAGCCACCCCCACTTCAAAAAATCCTTAAAAAAAAAAAAAAAAAAAAAAAAAAAAAAAAAAAAAATATTAACAATGCCAAGTACCCAATTACTAATTAAGCCTAATTATCAACACCCAATAAAAATAAAACAAATAAATAAAGAGAAACCATTTAAACTAGTACTACTTTACTTTGTTTGAGTTGCCATGTAAGCAAGGAAGGATCTTGTGGGTGTCTTCCATGAACTTCTTCTTGCCTTTGACAGAGGAAACTCCGACGCCAATTTCAGCGAAGCAAACGGCGTCGTGTTGGGGCGTAGAGTCTCGGGATGTGAACTTGTCCTTCGGCATTTCCTGCAACACATTTGGGATCTCAATCTTGGGGGGTCTCTTTCGTTTCAGTGAAGAAGAAGAAGTAGAAGAAGAAACTGAGGGCTTTGTGTCTGTGCAGCTGGTGTTCATTGTATCTTTTACAAGTGATAAGTCTGAGTCGCTCACCATTGTTATACAGAGAGAGAGAGAGAGAGAGAGAGGTTCTAACGGCTATAAACAGTGAGAGAGAAGTAATTGTGTGAAGTGAAAAGTAGCGGAGTCAAACTTAAATAACAATGGAAAGCTGTTTGGGTTGGTCAGTAATTACAGCTGTGATATTAATGGATTTTTCTAATTTAATTTATTGTATGATCCACCATTAATTTGAGAAAAACGAGTACCACTACCACCTCAATAAGAGAAAAAGAGTATTATTACCGCATTGAACTTCAAAGAATAATGTTTTGGCTTGTAGCCGTTAGATTAATTGGTCAAAAGTTTGAAGGGTATACTTTAGTCGCTAGTTGGAGGGAAGGCTTTCCGCTTTCCAAATACGGGTTCAAATTATGGGTGAAACACAAAATTAGAAAAGTTAAGAGAAAAGACATAAGAGAAGTGACAATATTGTACACTACCAGTGGTCCAGTACAACTTGATATTGAGTCTCCTGAGTGTTGACCTCTAAATTGTGTGTGAATGGTTTGAAATGTGTACATATTTACACAATTCAGTAACATTTCAGACCATTCACACACGACTGTGTCTGTGTGTGAAAGTTCTTAAATGTATATTTATGAAGGTAAGTTCATTTGTCAGAAGCATCTCTGTCCATTTTCTTCTTTCTATTTTTTTTTCTTTCTTTTTTCTGCTTAAAATAGTTGTTTGAATATTGACCGAAGAAATCTACATTTAATGTCAAATTTCAATTTTTCATCGTATGTGTCTAGCCAAGCAAGTGGCTGTACATGCCCATTTTTTAACTAACAATTTGAATGGACCCCCAATAAAATACTTGGGCTTAATTGATTATTTAATAAATCAGCCCAATAAGCCCAGCCCATTAAAATACCCTAAACAAACTCCAATAAGTTACTTGGGCCTATTTTAAAGTGCTTTGGCACTATTCTAAAGAGCCCACAACCCGAAACACATAACCCAATCCACTAGAACACCCATGCAGCACCATCTGGGCCCATTTTTAAGTGCCCCGGTACTGTTCACAAGCCCAAAGAAAAACCACATAAAACCCATGAACCCAAAGTATGCTTATAATATGATTGTTGGGTTTAAACACATTTGGAATCATTGAGGAACACAGCTGGAGCCCAAGCATTAATCAGCCCATCACCCAAAATAGCTGAAGACAGCCAATCCGTGGGTCCCATGAGGTCTGAACTCAAGCTGACAAAGGAAGGACTGCATGTCTGCTGCTGGCAGAGCCCATGCTATGTCCTATTTTACTAAAAAAGAGGAAGGCAGCAGCAAGCCATCCTCTCTAACGTGACAAGAGCAACTACTCCACCATTTTCAAATTGCTCAAGACTCTACAGCTCACCCTAACTCTCCATCTCGCCGGAAATTATGAGTTCTGGTACTGTTCACGCAGCAGACTTCTGCACAACAGCTCAAAGACTACTGGCAGCAACCAAAATGCATGGGAAATGAAGAAACATGATGGAAAACCCATAGCCATGCCCATTCCAGTCCCAAAAGGACTCAGGGAGTAGCTCCCACGGCCCAGACCCGTGAGAAAGCTACTCTCCTTATGTTGATCTAACTTGAGGAGTGTGGTTTGGTGGAGGGGAGTCAGTTCCGAGATTTAGGTAGCCATGAACTGCTGTCATTAGGTCTGCTGGGAGGCACAATGATGAGTTTATGGATGCCAAGTCACAAGAGACATGCATAGACCTAACCATACACAAAAACCCACCAACAAAAGGCAATGAGTGCCTCTGACAAGCCATTTCAGAGGAGAAGAAAGCCTTGTCCTGACATTAGGGAAAGGTTATAATCATTTTACTTATGCCATACTCTCTTTGACAAAACATGTCATAGAGGACTAATACTAAAAACGAATAGGCTTAAGAAAACCATAATCTCGGTTTTCCCATGAGATTAAGCCATGCTAATCATTCTATATATAAAGGACTGTTTGCATTCTTAAGGCAACAGATCCAACAGATCCCCCAGACCGATTAGGTTCAGCCAGACCAAGAACAACCCTTCCAACAACTCAAGAAATGACCACAATTAAAAACCCAAGAGAAAGGATTTTCTCTTAGATTCTCCAAGGGAGAACCTCTGAAAGAAGACGTTTCTGAGATCATTTTCAACTTAGAAACAACGATCAAAACCCAGAAATATAGTCTCATCCGAAAGGATTAGGATTTATCATTAAAATCTCCTTTGTTCCCTAGAAAGCTCTCCTGGCAAATGTCTGGGCAGAATTCCAGAAATGCTTTATAAGGAAAACAATGGTTCTTTACCATTAATCTAGCTCCATATAAAGCCCAAACACATTCTTCCCATACCCTTATGCATGTCTCATCGGGGCTGACTCTCTCCTAACAAGTCAACCCTCTTTTAGTTTCAACAAAACTTATTACTGTTCGGAGCTCTTCTGGCAGATGTCATCAGCAGTGTAGAAAATCCATGTTTAAGTCGTGATAATCAAAGTTACGTCGTTTCAAGTTCGATTCAACTGAGGAACAGTGAGAGGCTCGGCCCAAAACTGTTCTTTGGATTTCTTATCGGTAACGACACTTTGGGTAAACTTCCTTTAATCTTTGTTCATATTATTTTTGAGCTTTAGTGATTTTGGCTTTTGAACATTCTTGAGAAGCGTCCCACTAGCCCTTGGGCTGAACTTTGGGCCCTCGGTTGAGTTTTGGGTTCGACTACCCCTTTCTCTATATCAAAGTCCATGTTGTGATCGCCCTCGGCACGCCACGTGGCATTGTTACAAAAACACCCCTCACAGTGGCTATGGGATAAAATGTTTGTATAATTGTATGATTTTAGAAAACGTCACTTTCATGTTATCCTTAAGTGCAGCAAATTTCGAGTCAACATGTTCCCATGCTTTTGTTTCATTTCACATGGAGGAATATATAGAGCATGTGAACTTTTTAGTAATGTTGTAACACGTTTGATGATGAATAAAAGTGGAGGAATATATAGGGCATGTGAACTTTTTAGTAATGTTGTAACATGTTTGATGATGAATAAAAATCTGTAGATTCATTTATCCAAACTATGAGCTCAAGGAAGACTTAGAAGAAAAAGAATCACTCAATCAGAGAGCACTGATGAGGTGTCGGCCAGAGCTCCTCTGATATTTTTGTTAGAACTCTCACTATTCACTATCTAGAATTCAAAAAGTATAAAGTGATTGAATATCTCTCATATTTGGTGGTTTAAGTGCATACGCTTGACTTTTATATTGCTTGGAGAGATTACCGTTGCCCTTGTTTAATGCCTTTGTTTAGAAAACATCACTTTCATGTTATCCTTAAGTTCAGCAAATTTCGAGTCAACATGTTCCCATGCTTTTGTTTTATTTCACGTGGAGGAATATATAGAGCATGTGAACTTTTTAGTAATGTTGTAACATGTATGATGATGAATAAAAATTAGTAGATTCATTTATCCAAACTATAAGCTCGAGGAAGACTTAGAAGAAAAAGAACCACTCAATCAGAAAGCATTGATGAGGTGTTGGTCAGAGTTCCTCTGATATTTTTGTTAGAACTCTCACTATTCGCTATCTAGAATTCAAAAAGTATAAAGTGATCGAATATCTCTCATATCTGGTGGTTTAAGTGCATACACTTGACTTTTATATTGCCCGGAGAGATTACCGTTGCCCTTGTTTAATGCCTTTGTTTAGAAAACATTACTTTCATGTTATCCTTAAGTGCAGCAAATTTCAAGTCAACATGTTCCCATGCTTTTGTTTTATTTCACGTGGAGGAATATATAGAGCATGTGAACTTTTTAGTAATGTTGTAACATGTTTGATGATGAATAAAAATAAGTAGATTCATTTATCCAAACTATGAGTTCGAGGAAGACTTAGAAGAAAAAGAATCACTCAATCAGAGAGCATTGATGAGGTGTCGGCCAGAGCTCCTCAGATATTTTTGTTAGAACTCTCACTATTCACTATCTAGAATTCAAAAAGTATAAAGTGATTGAATATCTCTCATATCTGGTGGTTTGAGTGCATACACTTGATTTTTATATTGCTTGAAGAGATTACCGTTGCCCTTGTTTAATGCCTTTGTTTAGAAAACATCACTTTCATGTTATCCTTAAGTGCAGCAAATTTCGAGTCAACATGTTCCCATGCTTTTGTTTTATTTCACGTGGAGGAATATATAGAGCATGTGAACTTTTTAGTAATGTTGTAACATGTTTGATGATGAATAAAAGTGGAGGAATATATAGAGCATGTGAACTTTTTAGTAATGTTGTAACACATTTGATGATAAATAAAAATCAGTAGATTCATTTATCCAAACTATGAGCTCGAGGAAGACTTAGAAGAAAAAGAATCACTCAATCAGAGAGCACTGATGAGGTGTCGGCTAGAGCTCCTCTTATATTTTTGTTAGAACTCTCACTATTCGCTATCTAGAATTCAAAAAGTACAAAGTGATCGAATATCTCTCATATATGGTGGTTTAAGTGCATACACTTGACTTTTATATTGCCCAGAGAGATTACTGTTGCCTTTGTTTATTGCATGGCGTGAGGGGAAGGAGTAGCTGTGGAATTGATGGTGTGCTTAAGAGAGGCAATGGCTCTATCCTTTATGAGGATTAAATGTCTGGCATAATAGGTTTTCCCACATAATTGTCTGAATTTTGATTGGGCAAATATAATTGTTAGACGATCGTTGACAGCCCTATCATTTGTCTAGGCCATATGATGATTTTATTCCTCATCAACGTTGACACAAATTTGGACTTAAATATATCTCCCTTTTCCACATTGTAATAGCCTAATATGTAATTCAAGGCAATCCAAAGAGATTTTTATTTATTTTTCACCAAGTATAAGTGTGGGGATTGGATCTCCAAACATACCAAGTTTTTTTTTTATAAGTGCCAAACATACCGAGTTAGTTATGTGATAGACCAACAAACGAATTATTCACGTTTAGATTTATATTCTTTTTTCATAGTTGATTTCACCAACCTTCCACATGATAATCACTCTTTAATTTTATTACATAACTGATTAGATTTGCTTGTCACAAAATATAGAGCATGTTTGGTTAGGTGATTTGAAAACAGTTTTTTTTTTTTTTTGCATTCAAAACCAAAAAAATCGTGATGTTTTCTCTTAATGTTTTATGTTCTCATCGATTATTTCTCTCTCTATCTCTTCACCCATCCCTCTCTTGTTGAAGCAACATTGTGGTGAGTTAACGACATGGCAAGGCAGCATCGTCAACAGTAATGGCTTTTCGAACAATTAAGAGGTCTCGAGAGATTCGACAACAGAGTCACATGATTAAGTAACCCATAATCGCCGATGTGGAGAGGTCCTAAGAGATTCGACTAAGGTTGACAATAATCGGCCATCTGGGTGTTTGAAGGATCAAGTTGCAAAGAATTTGGTGGAGATTTTAGAGGTTTGGGTTTTGAGTTTGACTCACAATTGGTGATTCTTGTGTTTTGGGCTACTCTTGTGGAGATTTGTGGCCAATGAGGGATAGGACACAGTGGTGTTGGGATTTTCTCGGTGTGGGTTGTGATTTGTTGTGGGCTATGAGGATGTTTTTGTGGGTTGATGTTGGTATGAGTGATCCAATTTTATTTATTTATTTATTTTTATTGCAAATAATAATAATAAATAAAAATAAAACATCACTAGAAACTATATGTGAAAACACTTGTCAAACAAAATTTTAGTTTTTCAAACTACTAAAAAAATGTTCTTGAGAGCAATTTCTCAAACACATCTAAAAACAATTTGGAATACACAAAACTGAAAAGAAGAAAAAAGAAAAAAGAAAAGAGAAAAGAAACAAATGGCGTGGTTGGAAGTTTGAAAAAATAGGGTCCATTTGTTTTGTTGCATAGAATTAGAGGCCCACCTTCGATAAGCCATAGCTTTCAACGGCCACATGAAATTATGAAATCACTTTCCTTTCGTGATCCACTTCTCCAGAGTCCACTCCCTCCACTTCGATCATCGTTTATTTCCATACAATGCTACTACTCTCTGCAATTCCTCAATCTCAACCACGTTTTCCCAACCCAAACTCTCACTCACTCTTCTTCTGCCCCAACATTCATTCTCTCAAACCAAACACAAACACTCCCTCCCCCTCTCCCTCTCCCTCTCACAGACGCTCCTTCCTTCTCTTCGCTCACACTTCCTCCGCCCTCGCAAACCCTAACCCCCACTCCCTCCGCCACGTGTCCGTCGAGGATGATGAACCCGAGGAAGCCATGTCATCCTCAGCCTCCGCCGTCGCCTCCGCCATTCGCAGAGCTTCCACATCCCCCGTAGAGTTCATGCAAAAAACAGAGAAAGACCACACCACCCGCCTCGTCCTCCCTAGTCCCGATTTCCAACGCCTCTGTATCGAACAGCTTCACCTCTTCCGCCGAATCGTCCATCCCCACGCTCTTCTCTCGGTCCCTACCTTCATAATAATAATCTCCTTCTTCTTTTACATAATTTCCATTTTTAGAAACTAATTATATAAATTTTTGTGTTTAGGTCTATGTAAGACCAGCTGGTAGCTATGTAATGGACCGCCTAGAACTACGTCGTATTACTGTATTTCCGGAAGGAGTAGCAGATGTGCCTGACATTGTGATTTTAGTCGGTAATTTCGGTGTTCCCACGGGTTTGCGTGCAGCTGAAGCTGCCCTCTCCAATCAACAAGTATGATTATAAATTTATAATTGATTTTCATTTTTGCTTGTTTTTTTTGGTTAATTTGTTAGGTTTTTGATTGAATTTTGGGGTTAAAATTTGTAGGTAGAAGTTGTGGCTGAGAATAGGGCTGTGGTTTTTCCGATGGTGAAACACCCTTTTGTGGTGGGGTTCTTGGTTGCTGAGCTTCCAATGATGGTGGAGTCGGAAACGTGTGGGAATGGGGAGAGTGAGAGTGGAGGACATGGTTTGGTTAACTATCCTTCTCCCGAGGAGGCATATGCATTGCCTCCGGGATTGGGATTGGGATCGGGTGTGAAATCGTGGGAAATTCAGAGTGTCAAGGATGAGGAAATGAGAATGTGTAGGTTTAGTGATGAGCAGAGAGCGAATGCTATTAACATTGCACGTACTTTAGCTATGGCGTATGTTATGGATCAGGTAGATGACATGTACTTTTCCTTGTTTGATGTTGTTCAAACTTGTGCTTGTCACTTGCTACTGGTTAATTGAATCTGTATTAAGAATTCTAACTATGCTACTTAAGTTTGATGCATTTACAAAAGCTTCAGAATTGATAGTAGTAACTTTATAAGCAAGGAATTCAAGTCTGTAAAAAGCTTTAATGATTACCTGGGGAAATTTGGCACCAATAAATATCTATTTTATTTTGCCGTGTATGTTTCTAATCATCATCTATCAGTTGGGATTAAGGTTGAGTTCACTTAGTTTTTATTGTTCTGATTGCTTTGCATGTCACTCTCTGTATTTTGCCAAAAAAAATTTCATGTGGAAGACTGGTGTTAGTATATGGCATATGTGAGGGTTTACCTTTTATGTGTTTTGAATGGCCTTTGTTTTTCAATACTGTTGCTAACTCGCTTGCTTCATCCCCAGAAAGCAATGTTACTCGAGCAATCATCATGGCAAAATAATGTCAGGATGAGTAATCTGGTTGAGCAGGTAAGATGTCTTGCTGACTGTTGTTCTGTTTGGCTTCTACAATTGTTCATTAAACTTATTGGTGATTGTCCTTTTGTTAAAATCTCTAACAGATTCG
Source organism: Fagus sylvatica (assembly GCA_907173295.1). Taxonomy (NCBI): domain Eukaryota; kingdom Viridiplantae; phylum Streptophyta; class Magnoliopsida; order Fagales; family Fagaceae; genus Fagus; species Fagus sylvatica. The sequence goes on from OU015772.1 coordinate 22,538,863, forward strand.
TGGTCCTCTTTCTAGCATTCGGACTTTAAGTAAAATGCTAACTGTTCAGTTGAAGAGAAGTGAGGTTTGTCTGCTACTTTGCTTTTGTAACCTGGAATATAATTATTAAGTTATGTTTTTCATTTTTAACTTATATATATCTGAAAGAAATGATCTGGCAGATTTCTTATGACCTTGTCAAAGACATACTCGTGCAAGGTGATCATATGAGAGATACCCTTCAACAACTCCAAGATGCGGTTTACTTGACAAAGGCACTCTCTCTCTCTCTCTCATGCATAGATATGCTTAGATACACATGTCTATGGTCATGTCAATGTCATCTTGGCTTCTCTTATAATATTCCTAAGGTGCCATTGTTTTGTGTAGATGTATTTGTATTCCAATTAAGAAATCAGTTTGAATAGAGAAATTGTTACCTTTTCTTTTTTATATCAGAATGTGGCCATTCATTTTCAAGTAATTTCTCAGTCATTCACCCTCTCTGTGTTATGAATCTCGAGCTTTTTCGAGCATGCTGGATTTTTCGAATGATTGGGATAACATGGCTGGCTGCACCTATTTCTTTGCCTTTGAGATCCCTTTTTATTCGAGTTATGATCAAGTTGACTCTTTCAGTCTTTCTTATATCCTTCTTGTCTAACAGGTTGCCCTTGGCACCTACTTTTAAAGTGAAAAAAGTTGGATTTAGAGCTCTCTTATTTTATCTTCTTTCAAAAATGTTATCTTGTTCGTATTTATTAAGTAAAATAAAGCAACTATGTTTCTGACATTGTTATTTTGTGATTTTTTTTCCTAGGCTAATATAGTGCACTATAATGAAGAAACATTGAAGAAACTGCATAATTCGACTTATGCCCATGAGTCAGTGAGGTCTCAGTTACCAAATAACTATTCAAGGGATGGTTCCAAAAATAAGATGCAAAACTCTAGTGAGCCTCTCTCTCTAAATGCTGGAGCCAATGATTTAGAGATGCCCCTCCCACCTCTGGCTCTTGCTCCTCTACAACCTGGAATTAGGTAAGTTGGGATCAATGTTGTAGATGACGAGGGAGCCAACACCCTCTCCCATTAAACTGTATAAGATTAATTGTGACTCAAAGTGGTATGTGTGTGTTCTTGGAATCTTCCTTTTTCTTCTTTTGGCACATCAGTGCAGTGGTCCATCTATGGAAAACCTTAATAAAACCCCCCAAATCTGTTTATTTTTGTGAATGCAAGATACTTTAAATCTGATTCCATTCATTAGTCTTCAATTTGAAAATTTCCTTTTGCTTATGTTTTTTCTTTATGTCAGGAAGACCATGCAATGTTTCTGATGTGTTGGCAGATCTGGTTGAAGCTGTGAGACCTCTTGCCCATAAGCAGCAACGTGTGGTAAAACTAAGTGAAGTCGCAGATCCCTTGCAAGTTGCTGTGGAAGAACCTGCTTTGCGCCAGGCTCTTAGCAATTTGATTGAGGGTGCACTGTTGCGTACAAATGTTGGGGGAAATGTTGAAATTGTGTCAACTGGAGCACCGGCAGGTGGTACTCTTGTAGTTATTGATGATGATGGGCCTGATATGCACTATATGGTAAAAATAGTAAATTCTCCACCCTACCAACTTGTTTTAAACAATCAAACTAGACATTGTTGAGTCCCTTCTCTGTGTTATACATGCATACGCCTAGGAAGATGCATACTAAAATGTATATACTTAATGGTGACTGCTAAAACCTCCTCCCTTCATAAGAAATTTCATTTGGAAAAGAATCCACCTGTCTTTACAAAAGAATACAGCAATAATTTATCAAAAAACAAAAGAATACAAACCCAAATAGTAATGTTCTAGATTCGTCTTTGTATATATGTATATTGAGTTTTAGTCCAAGAGCCTCTTGGCTTAGTGGCAGCTCACGTTCCAACCCCTGGGGCAAGGTCCCCTCAATTTATTGTAGCAAAAGCAAAAAGAAAAAAAGAGCTCTAATACAAATATAGCTTGTACACTTCAAAACTGAAAATGATGGTGATGCGGGGAGCACAAAGAAAATTATATTCCAGTTAAGTCTTATTTAATTTTGGAAGTCAAAAGAGAATTTGAAATTCAATAGTTGGCTTTCCTAAACTAGAATTAAGGTTTAGTCACAATAGTCTATATAAGCACAATATTGTACTCTTATGGAGACAGTTTACAGTTTGATTGATTTTTAAAAAATTTCTTAGAATTTTTCCAATGGTTTGGTGCTTACTCCTAGGTTTGTTCTCTCTTGCTTGGTGAAACTCCAAGCAAGTCTAGATTCTGACTTCTAGGTTATCTATCTTTTATTTTTTGTTCTTCAGTTTCCTTGTAGCATCCGTTTTGGCTTTGTCCTGCATTAGGTTGTTGGTTTCTAACTTTCTAGTCATTACTATAAACATAAATGGTACATGTTATGATCCACCTAATGTAACATCCAAATACAATGATGATTAATTTCTTTTCTGCATGGGTTGGATACATTGAGTAAAAAATGTGAAGAACACGTGTTGCTAAAATAAAAAAGGGGCACAGAAATTACCATCAATAGATCATTTACCATTATAGTTCTTGTAGTCTCATTTTTGCCCATATTGTTGATTAGATATATTTTATTGTTGCATTGGCTTGCAGACACAGATGCATTCCCTCACGCCATTTGGAATAGATCTCTTCTCTAAAGATATGGTTGAAGACAACATGACATGGAACTTTGTTGCTGGGTTGACTGTTGCTCGTGAGATACTTGAGAGTTATGGCTGTGTAGTTCGTGTCATATCTCCCCGGATATCAGATGCTGCTCTTGGAGCAGGTGGAACTCGTGTAGAACTCTGGCTTCCATCTGTTATGGAATTATCTGACTTTAATGGCCACACTCAGGAGGTATAGGTATACCAATGATTTGGAACTGTCCATGGCAGAGAACATTAATGGAATGGAGGGAATGAATCCCGTTTTAAGTTTATGAGAATTAGGTGGTATAGAATTCAGAAATTTCTTGCCTCGTTGATGCATATGTATGCGATTTGAGGGGATGCTGTATAGTTTCTTCGTAGGTTAGTTTGTCCTCTTACACATTGAAAAAGTTGTACATAGCCAAAAGGTTATAAGGATTTTGGAAGCCTCATAAATTCATAAAATGATGTTTGATAATTTTATCAGTTGTATGTAGGTCACTAAGAAAGGACACATCACTCAATCTTGAACTACTGCTTAGTCGTACCATATCAAGGTTTAATGAAATTCGTTTGCTTTGTGACATTGACATTTAAAATTGCAGTTTTAGAATTTGAAGTTTGGCTTTAAATATATTCGGATTTGCCTGACTCTTTTCAATGGCTCCTACGGTTTTGTTCTTCTTTGACAAAGAAAAAAACAATGAAACTGTTCCCATCTTATCGTTTTATTATTTGAGGTAAGAGAATCTCCAACAGATTCTTTAAACCATTTTTTCACAAATTTGGAGAGTGAAACCATAACATTGTCCTCCAACAGCTTCTCTATTCGAATAAATATTTGATCACTGATCTCTCTCTCTCAAATGTCCTACTCTTCTCACCAAGAAAAAATCTTTTGATGTGATCCTGATGATGATTGTGGTGGTGGAGTACAACGGACGAGGACAAGCATGGCAGACGGGCTGCCGTCAATGTAACTCTCTCTCTCTCTCTCTCTCTCTCTCTCTCTCATTATTGGGGGAAATTAAGACTTTTTATTTTAGAGTGGTGTTAGGTCATAGTTGTATACTTGTATTACAAATTTCACTACCACCCAATAAAACTCATGTGATTATCAAGCTGAAAATATAAAAGTAATATCACTTTTATTACAAAATATTTACATATGGACATAATAACTTATTTAATTGGTGTCATCTTATGTTATAATAAATAAATGTTTTAATTATTATTTTTTATATATCTTGGGTTTAAAAATTGATACCATGAAAGCTTTTTATGAAAAAAAAGAAAAAAATTGATACCATCATTTTATGAAATTAATTTATGTAATAATATTTAGGCCAAATTACACATTACATCCTTTAAGTTTGGTCAAAGTTCAATTGAGTCCTCTAAGTTTCATTCCGTTTCAATTGACAATTTTCCGTTAAATTAAATTAATAGCCGTTAGTTTTTAATATAAAATTGATTTTCTTGAATTTTAATTAAATATTAATAACAAAAAAATATATATCCAATTAATCAACTTCACCAACCATCAAGATTTTCAATTCTCAAGCAGAAGAAAGTTCCAGAATCATAGAGAATTTGAGTCACTAACATGGTGAACACCAACAACACCATGCTAATCTCACCCGTTTACAAGTCCCAAACCACCACCCTCCCTATCCAATCCTTCTCCTACATCTGTCATCTCACTGCCTTTTCGGACGGCGTCTTCCCCATCATCATTGACAACAAACACCGCTGTTTCTTCATCAATCTCCGTCTCCACGTCATCCTCCACCACTTATTCTTTGAAAATACCGTAAATGTCCTCACCTTCAATCCCAACGGATCCCACCTCGATGTCGCCACCGGTAAGCTTGTCAAGCTTTGGTGGTCATTGGGGTTCAAGAAGGAGTTTTTCCTCCTTCAAGCTCGTCAAGATCTTCGCTGACTTCTCGAATTTTCACTACCTCTATGTTATGATTAATTGGGCATATTTTTTTTAATATTTAATTAAATTCGGGAAAATCAATTATTATATTAAAAACTAACGGCTGTTAACTTAATTTAACGGAAAATTGTCAATTGAATCGAAATAAAACTTAGAAAACTCAATTGAAATGGTCAAATCTTAAAGGAGTCTAATGTGTAATTTGGCCTAATATTTACAATACCGGCTTTATTCAGTTACTCTAAACCACTCTAAAATTATCTTACAATTTGTCTCCAAAATCCAAATTTAGTAATTTCCCGTTGCTGCAGACTAATTTTAACTATAAACAGGCATTTCTTAACGCCTGTTTGTTTTGTAGATTGCCATAGCTCAGAGTGGATCAAGGTCGACCTTGAATTCCAAGTTCCTAAAAATAAGAAAACCCACAAATTTATGCCCAAAATTACTATATAAGTTGAGGACATACCTATTGCAATATGTGTTGGTAACCACACCGAGAGCATTCTTTGTTTGTCAAGGTACAAGGACCCAAAGAGTGCTAGTTTCAGCCATACTAAAACATTTTGAACCAAAAAAAATGAAGAACATGAAGGTTTATTGTGTTGCACTCGTCCTTGTCTTGGCCTTGGGCATGAGCAGTGCTGCTCGTGTGCCCCGTGTGAGAAAGCACTATTTGAAGTTCATCAACAACCTTAACAACAAAGTGCTTAACGTCAACTGCAAGAACCTTAACCCATACATTGATCTCAACCTTCACATTCTTCTCCCCAGCGAGACTTATGAATTTAACTATGATATAACACGCTCCATGCAATTCAGCTGCGATCTAAGACATGGGTTTACAAGCAAAGTTTTCACAGTCAGTGACAAAGCTACCAAAAGAGCTTGCGGTGGAAACCATTGCATTTGGACAGCAAAAGACGATGGAGTCTACCTACTTAACCGTAAAACCAACCAGAACAAGTTCATGTACGGATGGGGAAAGTGAAGAGGATGATGTGAAGATAAAGATTTCCTAGCTACGTGGTGTGGAATCCAAACCATGCTTAATTTGTTTAATCAATTATGATTAAGTAAATAAAAGGGAAACAATTAAGTTTCTCTCTGTTACTTTTTCCTTTTCTTTTCTTTTTTTTGGTGATATAAGTGTTTTGTTTAATTTGTTTTATATAACGTTTAATTTATCTTGTTTAAGTTTCTCTTTGTTATAATACTTCTGGAGAGTCATAAAGCCGAGACCACATTTAGATCAATGAAAAAAAATTAAAAAAAAAAATTTAAGAAAAAATCATGATTTCACTAGCAGCCACTTCTTGCTTCTATCTGGAGGACTTTTGCAAGCATTATGTCGATATGACTTTTTGGGTTTTATAATTCAGTGGCTTTGGAATATTGTCTAATTGATCTTAATTGATACCCATCTCATTTGGGTAAATTTGTGCATGTATCTTAGCTAATTGCGAGGGATCTATTTTTACCGTTTACCTCTTATAGATTTTTATTTTGGCCTGAAGAAAACAATATATAAGAGAGAAGAAGACAAAGAAAAAAAAATCATAGCTCAACTCTTTGATAGAATGCAATAAGCTACCTCACCCTGTCTGTTCGAGGGATGTTGGAAAAAGGCCTTAATTTTTTTTTTTCAAAAGGTTTTATGAATGAGCATTTTCATTTATCAAAGAAATGCAACACAACTGAATCAAAAGAAACACAATACTGAATTTACCCAAAATAAAAAACAAAATCTTGCAGCCAACGGCCAGGCTGCAAACACCAACTAAACTTGAGTTTTTGACCGTTTTATACGTCCCTACACGAGCTTTAACATTGTTCTATATGCTCTCACAAGTCACAATCCAATATACTTTGTGTCTTTTATGGCTGGATATTATGTAAAAGTCTAGCTACGTAGTTTTCAATATGCACCCAAATTTTAACATATTATATTATTTTTTACAAAACTAGTCCTAAAACACTATTAATAAATTCTTTTTTCTTCTTATACTCAGATATAGGTTTTTAATAACAGTTTTTATAAATTGTATCCAAATGGATTCTAGAGTTTCTTAATTCATAGATAATAATCGTTAACAAATGTATTATAATCCATGCAATATACGAGAAATTTTATATAATTTTTTTTTATAAATGATATATATTTAAATATTTATTAAGAAATAAATAACCAAATTAGAGAATTTATAGAAAATATGAAAAATAATTAAATAAGATTTTTTTTTAGAAAAGATCATATGGAATTTAATAAGAATTTATTTAGTGTTGGGTTGCTTTATTCTAGTAAAAGAGTGAATTCTAATTGATTGTACATAATATTCTATAAAAATAAATTAAAAATATATATTATACAAAGTTTATAAAAGCTCCACTCAAATTTATTATTTTTGTGAAAGTTAATAAAACTTGTAAATATATATATATATATATATATATATATATATATTATATATATATATATAATATATATATATATATATATATATATATATATATATATGTATATATAACTTGGTACTAAAAGTTGGCCCCCAACAAAAAAATTTCAAGTTTCACCCCTGATTATAATGATGATGTGAAAATATATGGGTTTTTAAACTTTAAATTGTTTCACTTAAATTATATATATTTAACTGATATTTTAATTTTTTTTAAAAACCCACTTAAATTTTGATCTCAGCTTCATATATAGAAGATCCATTTGAGTTTATTTCATACATGCAGTAACTGGACACGAACAAAATCTAGAATATGCTAATTACTAGTTCAGAAGATAGATGAGAGTTCATTCTGTGGGAGCTATCGATTTGCCCCCCAAAAAACTTTATAACAAAACTAAGTTATATTAAAAGATTAGGGCGAATTGATACTTCTTTTTAAGTCACACTGGTTGACTCAATAAAATATTCTGGCAACAAAACCATATACTAAAAAAAAAAAAAAAAAAACCCCAAAGCAATTTATTGCGGTGAATATAAATCCTTTAAAGGCAATTATGCTCGCATTGAAAAGTTGAAAAAATATATTGAAAGTCATAATTTTGGAATTTTTTGAAATTGGGTTGAAAATTGAAATAGTTATCGTTTATTTGGCTCATAATTTGTTTTCATATTTAGAACTAAATTAATGGTCCCGCACATTGTGTACATACGTGGGCCTTGGACTATCCAAGAACAAGCTTAATGGGTAAAATTAAAATCTTGAATTCCAGGTTACGATTCCTCGTGATTCCATAAAGCTCCTAAAAACAAGACAGACCACTGAGTCAAATGCCAAGATTACTATTTAACTTAAGGGAATGCATTCTTTGGCTTTAAAAGGCACAAGAATTGCACATTTCAACCATACTCTACATTTGAAAATTGAAAAATGAAGCATAGCCAAGTTTATTGTATTTTCCTCTTCCTTGCCTTGGCCTTTGGCCTAATTAGTACCTCTTCGGAGGTACCCCATTTGAGAAAGCATTATGTACGTTTCATCAACCAGCTCGACAACAAAGTGCTTAATGTGAATTGCAAGAACCTAAATCCATATATTGATCTCAGCCTTCATATTCTTTTGCCCAAAGAGGAGTACGAGTTTAACTATAATGCAAATCGTACCATGCTTTTCAGTTGCGATTTGCGACATGGGTTCACAAGTTCTGTTTTCAATGTAAGTGATACAACCACCAAAAGACAGTGCGGTGGAAACCATTGTGTTTGGAAAGCACAAGAAGATGGAGTGTACTTGCTCAACCGCAAAACTAATGTGTACAAATTGATGCATGGTTGGGGAAAATGAAAATGAAGGTCATGACCAAGCGAGTCACGCTTTGTTTTGTTAAAGATATAGATTTTCCTATGTTCATTTCGTTTCTTTTCTCTATTGTTTAATCTTGCTTTAATTGTGGTTTTTTTTTTTTATCTAATATTTTAATGTAATTATGCTTGTTTTATCTTGCTTTTCAACTGTAATTGTGGTAGAAATCTAAAGTTGTGTCATGAATTATCTGATGACTCTTATGATCGAGTTATATATGAATGGCTTATACCACATTTAGATCAATGAACAACATTAGTAAGATGTGTGAAAAATAAGATTGCACTAATCATTGCCTCATTTCTGGAGGAGTTTTGCGAGTATAATGTCAGTATGTCCTGCGAGGAAGATTGTTACTCTATGAAGACATAAGGATGGGCATGCAAGGGCAATGGACAATTAGTCAATTATATGTTTTCTATGTTGGTTTGGAAAAACTTGTTTTCATTAGTTTTTTTTAGCTTAATAAATAAAATGGAGAAAAGTTACAATTGTACCTAATTTAAGAAAGTAAAGTTTTGTTTAGCAAAAAAAAAAAAAGTAAAGTTTTAAAAAGTTATTCATAAATTAAATAAGTTGAATAAACTAAATAAGCGAAGGGAGAATGAATAAAGAGATGATCAATAATGTTTCTAATCATTAATTCTATATTGTTAATAATAAAATAGGAATTTTCCGGATACTTCAAGAGCCCTTCAGCCTAGACATCCACATTAATTAAAAAAAAAAAAAAAACTTTCAAGAGTTTCCTAAGTCTTTTTGTGGGGTCATGTGTTGTGTCACTTCATCACATTCAACAACAACAAAAATCCAAAAAAGATAATTAGAAAATGACTGAACTTAATTTAGAATCAAATGAGGTACTATCTTGTGTAATGGGTATGTGCAATATCACTCACATGCATGTGAGATTTACACATGTTTGGTCCTTTATAAATGTGAGAAGAGTTTTACATAATATAATTTTAGGGATGAGGTCATTACTCTATCAAGCTTCTTGTAAGGACAAATGCAAAGCTAATGGGTCGAGTAAACCACTAAACCCCCACTAATGATATTGTATCCCGAACCGACCCTTGTTGAAGTCTTGTATTTGAAGGGTGAGTAGAGTTACCATCAATCATAAGATTTTTTTAGGTGTGATTGACCCCCTAATGTTTAATTGATTTTATTATTAGTCTTCACGTTAGAAGCATGTAGTATCTCATATCCTAAATTAGGAAATAAAGTATTTATAAACTATTGAAATAAGTTTGAGGATTCATTTATACACTGGAAAGGATTAGATATACCCTGCAGACTCTCGATTAATAACGACAACATGCTGTTGTCATTTTAATTATCCTAATGATGATTTACTATGTAAGCGTGTTGGGATCAGCTATCTTGGACTTGTCTTATCCTTGTTCAGACATCTTCATATTTTCAATGCGCATGTTTGGATTTGGCAACAGCCCTGAATGAGTGAGGGTGGGAAGCCCACTTTTGTGTTTATTGCTCTTAAAAGGGGGTTGCAATTTTTTATCCTATGCGTGTGGTCTATAATTGGGCTTACTCTTTATCTTGAGAGATAAAGGATGCTATATAACTTCAGGTTATGCACCCTGATTGCTTCCAAGGGCTCCATTGTCGGATCCTTAGTGATTATCCTTATGGCCTTTGGCAGGATTAGGAATTTATTCAACAAACTTTTAGAGATAAGGAATTTATTCAATAAGCCTTGTGGCTTGTAGATCCTGCTGGCCGCGCATACAAGAGCAGCTTTGTCCCGATTTGCTCTTGATATGGATACTTCTTGCCCAATTTGTGGTCACCACTTGGAAACACTTTTACATTTGCTATGGAGTTGTCCATTGGCTAGAGCTTTGTGGTTCAATAGCCGTATGGGGAATAAAAACTGATTTATTTCAGTTTGAGTATCCATCTCAGCTTATTGAGAAGCTGGTATTTCCTCCAATATGCCTAAACTTGGACAAGATTAAGCTAATAAATTCTTATTAGGTGGGTCACTCATCATGGAGCAAGTGTTGTCTAAGCGAAATGGAGTGGTGCATGATAATGGTATGATTTGCACGGATATGTTAATTACAGGTATTCGGAACCGAAATGCTGAGCATTGGGCTAGTCAATTTAGCCAACATGTTGATACTATTTCCCAGACTCAACTGAGATGGTCCAAGCCAAGAGAAGGGTGGATTAAAATTAATTGTGATGCTACTTTGGGTTTAAAGCTTTCTAGTCTGGCAGTGGTGGCTAGAGATTGGAGAGGGATGGGGGTATTAGCCATTTCTCGAAAAGCTAATACCTCTAACCTCTCCAAGCTGAGGCTGAAACCATTTTATGGGCAGCTCAACTGGCTTCTGATCAAGGTTGGGACAGAGTTTGCATTGAGAGCAATTCCAAGATCTACATTGATGCGCTTCAAGGTATATTTCTAACTCTCCTTGGCGGATTCAAAGCTGTGTCTCTAATCTGTATTCTATTTTTTCTTCTCACCCCTTTTGGTCCTTTAGTTGGGTTAAGAGGGAAGCAAATATTGCTTCTTATCATTTTGCTGGATGGTCTCTTAGGAACCGTTCATGGGGGATTTTTTTATTGTAAATATGGTCCAGATTGTTTTGTAAAGGCCTGCAAGGCTGATATGCTGAGAGTGTCCCCTGGTTTTGGGGTTTAGCCTCCTCTGTTACTCTCAATAAAAATTTCTCACATTATCCAAAAAGGTGCTAGTAATTCTTGTTTTTCCCTGGTTGGCTTGGTTTATGGTAATTTGCATTTGGACCCTATTTTTTGTGGTCACACATACATTGTATGCGTGGCAAGCTATTCCATACTTGACCATGCATTAAATACAGTTAGTTGAGAGTAATGATTGTATCTTTATTTTTATTTCCTGTATTGTATGGGGCTGAATTGGTCTAACAAGTAAATCTTACCACGCATAGACTGTATGCACTGTAACTTTTACTCTTATAAACCTCATTTTTGGCATTGACATGGTTTAGATCTTGCGTGATAGGTTGGAGCAATGAGCAATTTATTGCTTGTGCTCAGACTACACCCACCACTAAATAGGACAAGGTTTGGCTACAAAACAATTTGTAGCATGTTTGTTACAATCCACTATGTGGCAGCTTATAAGACCATCCACATGTATTATTTAAAGAAGTTACATGATTCATTAAATAGGTCATGTGACCAAAATACAAGTAGATGATCTTATTAGTTGACACGTAGTAGGTTGTAGTGAACTGGCTATAATTGTTCCACTAAATAATCCCAAGCTGCCTAGAATACATTTTTGTTGTGAGCTTTGCCTTGAAGCCCAAAAATGGCCACCTTCCCTAATCTAATGGCCCAACCCACTTAAAATATTTTCAGCTTCACTTAGAAAACTTTCCTTGAGAAAGTAAATTACAATTAATAATAATGATTCTACTAAGTCTTCACTTAGAAAACTTTCCTTGAAAAAATAAATTACAATTACAATTTTTTTTTTTTCGTATGTCAATTAAACTTTTGCTTAATTAATTTTATTTTATTACTTATATCATATCAAATTTTCGGAATTATTTTTGTTTTCAACATTTTGTTTTAATCTTAGTCCCTCTTAATTACTAAAATCTTTCTGTGCTGTGCATGTGAAAAGGCCGAAATCGAGATTATGGTTACTGAATTACTATGATAATATAAGTTGAAAACATCAACTTTCTCAGTTGTCCTAAGAATTTTTATGCACGAAGAACGCAAAATAGTGATAGTTTTAACTTTTAAGCCACTAAAATTAAGGAAAACGAGATTTCTTTTTATTTTATTCCGTAGTAACTTCTATTCTGCATTGATTTAGGCGAATCTTTAACTATAAACAGGCATTTCTTAACGCCTGTTTGTTTTGTAGGTTGCCATAGCTCAGAGTGGATCAAGGTCGACCTTGAATTCCAAGTTCCTAAAAATAAGAAAACCCACAAATTTATGCCCAAAATTACTATATAAGTTGAGGACACACCTATTGCAATATGTGTTGGTAACCACACCGAGAGCATTCTTTGTTTGTCAAGTTACAAGGACCCAAAGAGTGCAAGTTTCAACCATACTCAACATTTTGAAGGAAAAAAAAATGAAGAACATGAAGGTTTATTGTGTTGCACTCGTCCTTGTCTTGGCCTTTGGCATGAGCAGTGCTGCTCGTGTGCCCCGCGTGAGAAAGCACTATTTGAAGTTCATCAACAACCTTAACAACAAAGTGCTTAACGTCAACTGCAAGAACCTTAACCCATACATTGATCTCAACCTTCACATTCTTCTCCCCAGCGAGACTTATGAATTTAACTATGATATAACACGCTCCATGCAATTCAGCTGCGATCTAAGACATGGGTTTACAAGCAAAGTTTTCACAGTCAGTGACAAAGCTACCAAAAGAGCTTGCGGTGGAAACCATTGCATTTGGACAGCAAAAGACGATGGAGTCTACCTACTTAACCGTAAAACCAACCAGAACAAGTTCATGTACGGATGGGGAAAGTGAAGAGGATGATGTGAAGATAAAGATTTCCTAGCTACGTGGTGTGGAATCCAAACCATGCTTAATTTGTTTAATCAATTATGATTAAGTAAATAAAAGGGAAACAATTAAGTTTCTCTCTGTTACTTTTTCCTTTTCTTTTCTTTTTTTTGGTGATATAAGTGTTTTGTTTAATTTGTTTTATATAATGTTTAATTTATCTTGTTTAAGTTTCTCTTTGTTATAATACTTCTGCAGAGTCATAAAGCCGAGACCACATTTAGATCAATGAAAAAAAATTAAAAAAAAAAATTTAAGAAAAAATCATGATTTCACTAGCAGCCACTTCTTGCTTCTATCTGGAGGACTTTTGCAAGCATTATGTCGATATGACTTTTTGGGTTTTTTAAGTCAATGGCTTTGGAATATTGTCTAATTGATCATCTTAATTGATACCCATCTCATTTGGGTAAATTTGTGCATGTATCTTAGCTAATTGCGAGGGATCTATTTTATAGATTTTTATTTTGGCCTAAAGAAAACAATATATAAGAGAGAAGACAAAGAAAAAAAATCATAGCTCAACTCTTTGATAGAATGCAATAAGCTACCTCACCCTGTCTGTTAGAGGGATGTTGGAAAAAGGCCTTAATTTTTTTTTTTCAAAAGGTTTTATGAATGAGCATTTTCATTTATCAAAGAAATGTAACACAACTGAATGAAAAGAAACACAACACTGAATTTACCCAAAGAAAAAAACAAAAACTTGCAGCCAACGGCCAGGCTGCAAACACCAACTAAGCAACACATTCTTCCTGCTCTAAACGAAAATAAAGAAAAGGAGACACCCAAATAAGATACATAAACCTCTATTTTGTATTGAGTTTTTGACTGTTTTATATGTCCCTACACGAGCTGTAACATTGTTCTATATGCTCTCACAAGTCACAATCCAATATACTTTGTGTCTTTTATGGCTGGATATTATGTAAAAGTCTAGCTACGTAGTTTTCAATATGCACCAAAATTTTAACATATTATATTATTTTTTACAAAACTAGTCCTAAAACACTATTAATAAATTCTTTTTTCTTCTTATACTCAGATATAGGTTTTTAAGAACAGTTTTTATAAATAGTATCCAAATGGATTCTAGAGTTTCTTAATTCATAGATAATAATCGTTAACAAATGTATTATAATCCATGCAATATACGAGAAATTTTATATAAAAAAAAAAAATTTATAAATGATATATATTTAAATATTTATTAAGAAATAAATAACCAAATTAGAGAATTTATAGAAAATATGAAAAATAATTAAATAAGAATTTGTTTAGAAAAGATCATATGGAATTTAATAAGAATTTATTTAGTGTTGGGTTGCTTTATTCTAATAAAAGAGTGAGTTCTCATCAATTTTAAATAATATTCCTATAAAAATAAATTTAAAAATTTATATTATACAAAGTTTATAAAAGCTCCACTCAAATTTATTATTTTTGTGAAAGATAATAATACATGACGGTTTTATATATAGTAGTCCATATATATATATATATATAATATGCATGTAGTTAAATAAAATTCATTGTCAAATCCAAAATAAATTACTTATTTGGTATGAGTAATAAGATGTTACCTAAGAAGTTCTAGATTTTGTTGTATGTGTGTTCACAACCCATGCATATATATCATTGAAGTTTCTACAATTGCATTTTGGTACTAAAAGTTGGATCCCAACAAAACAAAATTTTTCAAGTTTCGTCCTTGTATTAATGATGATGTGGAAATATGCATGTATATCATCTATGCATCCCTGGCTCAAGGCGTAAACCTAAGACCCTCATTTGTTTTAAAAATTATGAAGGGTCCCACGGCCGCAATTATTTGAAAAAAAATGTCTCAAAATTATATATAATTAAGGTCTAAAAAATTATAAGATGATGATTGATTTTTTTAAAAGAAAAAAATATAGATGAGTTTCGTATTTTTTTTTCCTCCATCTCCAAGAAGACCCTCCAAATATTTAGCCAATAAAAATTTAATCCAATTAAAACTCTAAATTGTTTCACTTAATTAATTTATATATTTAACTAATATTTAATTTTTTTTTTAAATCCACTTAAATTTTAATCTCGGCTTCATATATAAAAGATCCATTTGAGTTTATTTCATACATGCAGTAACTGGACACAAACAAAATCTAGAATATGCTAATTACTAGTTCAGAAGATAGATGCGAGTTCATTCTATGGGAGCTTTTGATTTGCCCTCAAAAAAACTTTATAACAAAACTAAGTTATCCTAAAAGATTAGGGCGAATTGATACTTCTTTTTAAGTCACACTAGTTGATTCAATAAAATATTTAGGCAACAAAACCATATACTAAAATATATATATATATATAAACCAAAGCAATTTATTGCGGCGACTATAAATCTTTTAAAGGCAATTATGCTCACCTTGAAAAGTTGACAAAAATATTAAAAGTCATAATTTTGGAATTTTTTTGAAATTGGATTGAAAATTGAAATAGTTATCATTTATTTGGCTCATAATTTGTTTTCATATTTAGAACTAAATTAATGATCCCGCACATTGTGTACGTACGTGGGCCTTGGACTATCCAAGAACAAGCAATGGGTAAAATTAAACCTTAAATTCTAGGTTAGGATTCATCATGATTCCATAAAGCTCCTAAAAACAAGACAGGCCACTGAGTCAAATGCCAAGATTACTATTAAACTTAGAGGGAATGCATTCTTTGGCTTTAAAAGGCACAAGAATTGCACATTCCAACCATAATCTACATTTGAAAATTGAAAAATGAAGCATAGCCAAGTTTATTGTATTTTCCTCTTCCTTGCCTTGGCCTTTGGCCTAATTAGTACCTCTTCGGAGGTACCCCATTTGAGAAAGCACTATGTACGTTTCATCAACCAGCTCGACAAGAAAGTGCTTAATGTGAATTGCAAGAACCTAAATCCATACATTGATCTCAGCCTTCATATTCTTTTGCCCAAAGAGGAGTACGAGTTTAACTATAATGCAAATCGTACCATGCTTTTCAGTTGCGATTTGCGACATGGGTTCACAAGTTCTGTTTTCAATGTAAGTGATACAACCACCAAAAGACAGTGCGGTGGAAACCATTGTGTTTGGAAAGCACAAGAAGATGGAGTGTACTTGCTCAACCGTAAAACCAATGTGTACAAATTGATGCATGGTTGGGGAAAATGAAAATGAAGGTCATGACCAAGCGAGTCGCGCTTTGTTTTGTTAAAGATATAGATTTTCCTGTGTTCATTTTGTTTCTTTTCTCTATTGTTTTATCTTGCTTTAATTGTGGTTTTTTTTATCGAATAATTTAATGTAATTATGCTTGTTTTATCTTGCTTTTCAACTGTAATTGTGATAGAAATCTAAAGTTGTATCACGAATTATCTGATGACACTTATGAGTTATATATGAATGGCTTTTCGACAAATGTATTATAATCCATGCAATACACGAGAAATTTTACAAAAAAAAATTTATAAATGATATATATTTAAATATTTATTAAGAAATAAATAACCAAATTAGAGAATTTATAGAAAATATGAAAAATAATTAAATAAGAATTTGTTTAGAAAAGATCATATGGAATTTAATAAGAATTTATTTAGTGTTGGGTTGCTTTATTCTAGTAAAAGAGTGAATTCTAATTGATTGTACATAATATTCTATAAAAATAAATTAAAAATATATATTATACAAAGTTTAATAAAAGCTCCACTCAAATTTATTATTTTTGTGAAAGTTAATAATGAACTTGTGTGATAAATATAAAATATATATATATATATATATATATATATATATTAGAAAAGATCATATGGAATTTAATAAGAATTTATTTAGTGTTGGGTTGCTTTATTCTAATAAAAGAGTGAATTCTAATTGATTGTACATAATATTCTATAAAAATAAATTAAAAATATATATTATACAAAGTTTATAAAAGCTCCACTCAAATTTATTATTTTTGTGAAAGTTAATAATGAACTTGTGTGTAAATATATATATATATATATATATATATATATATATATATATATATATATATTATATATAATTGGTACTAAAAGTTGGCCCCCAACAAAAAAATTTCAAGTTTCACCCTTGATTATAATGATGATGTGAAAATATGTGGGTTTTTAAAGATTTCACGTCATCTATGCATCCTTGGCTCAACGCCTAGGCCACTAGGCCTAGGCCCCCATTTGTTTTAAAAATTATAAAGGGTCCCAAGGCCCCAATTATTTGAACAAAAAATCTCAAAATTATACAAAAATTTCTTAAAATTATAAGATTATTGATTTTTTTTTTTTTTAAAGTAAAAAATATCGATGAGTTTTGCATTTTTTTCCTCCACCTCCAAAGAAGACCCTCAAATATTTAGTCAATAAAAATTTAATCCAATTAAAACTTAAATTGTTTCACTATATTATATATATATATATATTTATATATATATTTATATATTATACTTATATCTCGGCTTATATTTATTTATATTATAATTTTGGACACAAAAAAACTATATTAATTAAGTTATAGATAGTTAAATTTGCCCTCCAAAAAACTTTATAACAAAACTAAGTTATATTAAAAGATTCGAATTGATACTTCTTTTTAAACACTTTGATCAATAAAATTCGGCAACAAAACCATATACTTCAATTTATATACTTTAAAGCATTTCATACATGTTAAATACACTGTTAGTCCCTAACGTTTACTGGCATGGTCCCACGTTTAAAACACAAATGTCCCTAACTACACATATAGTCTCCTAATTATCTAACAGAATATGCTAATTACTAGATAGCTTATTTTTAAATCAACCCAACCCAAATGAGAGAAAATCAACCCAACCCTAAAATTAAACCCAATCTCCCTCTTCTCCCTCTTCATTCTGTGTCGTTAAAACACCATCACCGAGCCTCTATCGAGTTGACCCTTAAATTTCATTCCCCCCAAAAAACTTTATAATTTCAATTCATTTGCCTACCTTGGAGTTATATTAAAAGTAACTTTATTAGGGAAAAAAACTAAGTAATATTGATTACATTATCTCCAGCTTTAGAATTAATGGTTTTTATGGGAACAAACAGAGCCAAAAGATAAATTAAAAGTTTTTTTTTAAGGTTCTTTGCTTCTGCTGTTCAAAAACAATAAAATTAAAAATGCCACAGTGTATACTAATTAAAGGCAAGAACATTTTACAAAAAACATATTAACATACAATGAGGGAAAAATAAAGGAAAAAATGGGTGGTGCTTTAAAACTTTTTAACCAAAATCTGGCGAAATGGTTGCAACCTTTTATCAGTATGTCCCACACCAGTTGTTGTGTTTAGTCAATTTACACAGGGATTGGATTATGTAGTAAGCCCACAAATCAACAAATGACTCATAATAAATGGCTTAATTACATACATATAAGAGAAAGGGTGCACAGTGATGGTGTTTCAGGTGACACAGTGAGAGAGGAGAGAAGCAAGAGTGATGAAGAGGAAGAAGAGAGAGATTGTGTTTAATTTTAGGTTTGGGTTGATTTTCAATCGGGTGGGGTTTATTTCAATTTGGGTTGGGTTGATTTAAAATGAGGCCATGATTTCCTATATGAAAAAAAAATGCCACCAATTAAAATTTTCACGTAAATCCGTTAGCACGTATACACTAAGTTAACGGAGACTAATGGAAGGACCAATGGTACACGATTTTGAAATGTTAGGGACCATTTGTGCCTGTTTTAAACGTTAGGGACCAAATGTGCAACTTAGGTAAACGTTAGGGACCAACAGTGTATTTAACCCAAGTTATAATTTTGGAATTTTTTGAAATTGGGTTGAAAATTAAAATAGTTATAGTTTATTTGGCTCATAATTTCTTTTCATATTTAGAACTAAATTAATGGTCCCGCACATTGTGTACGTACGTGGGCCCTTGGACTATCAAAGAAAAAGCTTAATGGGTAAAATTAAAACTTTAAATTCCAGTTTAGGATTCCTCGTGACTCCATAAAGCTTCTAAAAACAAGACAGATCACTGAGGCAAACGCCAAGATTACTTTTTAACTTAAGGGAATGCATTCTTTGGCTTTAAAAGGCACAAGAATTGCACATTTCAACCATACTCTACATTTGAAAATTCAAAAATGAAGCATAGCCAAGTTTATTGTATTTTCCTCTTCCTTGCCTTGGCCTTTGGCCTAATTAGTACCTCTTCGGAGGTACCCCATTTGAGAAAGCGCTATGTACGTTTCATCAACCAGCTCGACAACAAAGTGCTTAATGTGAATTGCAAGAACCTAAATCCATACATTGATCTTAGCCTTCATATTCTTCTGCCCAAAGAGGAGTACGAGTTTAACGTTAATGCAAATCGTACCATGCTTTTCAGTTGCGATTTGCGACATGGGTTCACAAGTTTTGTTTTCAATGTAAGTGATACAACGAAATCATTGTGTTTGGAAAGCACAAGAAGATGGAGTGTATTTGCCCAATCGCAAAACCAATGTGCACAAATTGATGCATGATTGGGGCAAATGAAAATGAAGGTCATGACCAACCGAGTCACGCTTTGTTTTGTCAAAGAGAGATTTTCCTGTGTTCATTTCTTTTCTTTTCTCTATTGTTTTATCTTGCTTTAATTGTGATTTTTTATCAAATATTTTTATGTAATTATGCTCGTTTTGGAGGGGAACCAGCTGTAAGTTTGTAATTGTGGTAGAAATCTAAAGTTGTGTCACGAATTATCTGATGACACTTATGAGTTATATATGAATGGCCTATACCACATTTAGATCAATGCATACACAACATTAGAAAGATGTGTGAAAAATAATATTGCACTAATCATTGCCTCATTTCTGGAGGAGTTTTGCGAGTACAATGTCAGTATGACTTGCGAAAAAGATTGTTATTCCATGAAGAAATAAGGATCGGCAAGGGACAACTAGTCAATTATATATTATGTCAGTATGACTTGCGAGGAAGATTGTTATTCCTTGAAGAAATAAGGATGGGCAAGGGACAATTAGTCAATTATATATTGTCTATGTTGGTTTGGAAAAACTTACTTTCATTAGTTTTTTTATTTTATTTATTTATTTAGCATAATAAATAAAATGGAAAAAGGTTCAATTGTACCTAAGAAAGTAAAGTTTTAAAAAGTTATTCATAAATTAAATAAGTTGAATAAACTAAATAAGCGAAGGGAGAATGAATAAAGAGATGATCAATAATGTTTCTAATCATTAATTCTATATTGTTAATAATAAAATAGGAATTTTCCGGATACTTCAAGAGCCCTTCAGCCTAGACATCCACATTAATTTAAAAAAAAAAAAAAAAAAACTTTCAAGAGTTTCCTAAGTTTTGTTGTGGGGTCATGTGATGTGTCATTTCATCACATTGAAACAACCAAAAAAAAAATCCAAAAAAGATACTTTAGAAAATGACTAAACTTAATTTAGAATCAAATGAGGTAGTATATGTGTAATGGGTATGTGCAATATTACTCACATGCATGTGAAATTTACACGTTTGGTCCTTTATAAATGTGATAAGAGTGTTACGTAATATAATTTTTGGGATCAGGTCATTACTCTATCAAGCTTCTTGTAAGGACAAAGGCAAAGCTAATGGGTCGAGTAAACCACTAAACCCCCACTATTGATACTGCATTCCGGACCAACCCTTGTTGAAGTATTGTGTTTGGAAGGGTGAGTAGAGTTACCATCAATCATAGGATTTTTTAGGTGTGATTAACCACCTAACGTTAAATTGATTTTATTATTAGTCTTCACGTTAGAAGCATGTGGTATCTCATATCCTAAATTAGGAACTAAAGTATTTATAAACTATTGAAATAAGTTTTAGGATTCATTTATACACGGGAAAGGATTAGACACCCTGCAAACTCTCGATTAATAATGACAACATGCTATTGTCATTTTAATTATCCTAATGATGATTTACTATGTAAGGATGTTGGGATCAGCTATCTTGGACTTGTCTTATCCTTTGTTCAGACATCTTCATATTTTCAATGTGCATGTTTGGATTTGGCAGCAGCCCTGAGTCCCTGACTGAGTCAGGGGCTGAGTTTTAGGAGGGTGCGAAGCCCACTTTTGTGTTAATTGCTCTTAAAAGGGGGTTGCAATTTTTTTATCCTATGCGTGTGGTCTATAATTGGGCTTACTCTTTATCTTGAGAGATAAAGGATGCTATATAACTTCAGGTTCTGCACCCTGATTGCTTCCAAGGGCTTCATTGTCGGATCCTTAGTGATTATCCTTATGGCCTTTGGCAGGATAAGGAATTTATTCAATAAGCCTTGTAGCTTGTAGACCCTTCTAGCCGCGCATACAATGTAATTCTTTTTCCCTTTATAAGGTGCTAGTAATTCTTGTTTTTCCCTGGTTGGCTTGGTTTATTGTAATTTGCATTTGGACCCTATTTTTTGTGGTCACACATACATTGTATGCGTGGCAAGCTATTCCATACTTGACCATGCATTAAATACAGTTAGTTGAGAGTAATGATTGTATCTTTATTTTTATTTCCTGTATTGTATGGGGCTGAATTGGTCTAACAAGTAAATCTTACCACGCATAGACTGTATGCACTGTAAGTTTTACTCTTATAAACCTCATTTTGGGCATTGACATGGTTTAGATCTTGCTTGATAGTTTGCAGCAATGAGCAATTTATTGCTTGTGCTCAGACTACACCCACCAGGGCCACCACTAAATAATCCCAGGCTGCCTAGCATACAGTTTTGTTGTGAGCTTTGCCCTGAAGCCCAAAAATGGCCACCTCCCCTAATCTAATGGCCCAACCCACTAAAAATATTTTCAGCTTCTCTTATTATGTACTCAATACAAGAAAACGTAGTTAATTTTATAAAGTATCTCAGTACCTCTTTAGTCTTTACCGACCTGCCAAATTTTATTCACTTTTTAAATAAAAAATAAAAAAATCTTCCACAATGTTACAACATCCATTTTGAGGGGTTTTCCATAATCTAAGTAGTTAAATAACCTGTTTGAATTTCTTATATTTCGATTACTATTTTAAATTAATTTATTAATGACTACATATTAATAATAATGATTCTACTAACTCTTCACTTAGAAAAATTTCCTTGAGAAAATAAATTACAATTACAATTTTTTTTTTTTGTATGTCAATTAAACTTTTGCATAATTAATTTTATTTTATTACTTATATCAAATCAAATTTTCGAAATTACTAAAATCTTTCCGTGCCGTGCATGTGAAAAGGCCGAAATCGAGATTGTGGTTATTGAATTTCTATGATAAGTTAATAACATAGACTTTTTCAGTTATCCTAAGAATTTTTATGCACGAAGAATGCAAAATAGTGATAGTTTTAAGCCACTAAAATTAAGGAAAACGAGATTTGTTACTATTTTATTCTGTAGTAACTTCTATTCTGCATTGATTTAGGTGAATCTTTAAAAGAATGTGCATAACAAATTACCAACCCTTTCAAAATTATCGTTACGTACCTATCTGAAATGGAAATCTTTAAAAGTATATGATGGGGATTTTGTTTTCCCTGAAAGGAAAAAAAAACATTTATTGAGATACAACTGTAACAGAAGCATTACACGAGGCCTATCCTATCCTTAGAGATAACATGTGGATTTGTTGCTGGGAAAATTGTAAGGAGAAAAACGAAGAAAGGAAATTAGTTGTAGTCTTGTACTCTTGTAGATCCATCGCTTTTAATATGAAACTTGTTCATGACTATAGGATGGTACACCCAACATCACTACAACGCTGCGTTGGTGAGTGCTGGCCAAACACCAAAACGCGTCAAGGATTACTTGGACAGTTTTGTTTCTTTTTGCTTTTTTTTATTTTTATTTTTTAATAAAAAAATATTACAATTTTGATTATAAAATGTTTAGAAAGTGATAATGAATGTGATTAATATCACTTCAACATATAATAAATAAATGTTTTAATTATTTTTTTTAAGTTTTTTTTTTTTTTTTAAATAAATGTGATCATGCCATACCTTTAGGATCTCAATCCCAAAATTTGTACTATCCTTAATTAATTCTTCAAAACTTCAAAATTTAGGTATTAGATTTCTACAGTGAGCTTCAGCTTTCAAGCTTTTCACCCGCAGTTAAGTCAACAATGCCTAACAAGTAACAACCCACTTCATTTTCGCACTCAAAATTTAATTTGGACTTTGAGGATTGAGAAATTTGAGATACCCCTAAACTCTTATAGTTGGCCGTTATTATTTTTTCTAAAATATTAAAGGTATTACAATTTTACTATTTAATTAATTGATTTTTTTTTTTTTTTCTAAGCATAAACTCATGGAGATTTAGACCCTATTCTTGGCCACCACAGCCACTTCATCCAAAAGCTATCAACAGTTAATTTTTTTATTTTAATGATTGAGACTAATGGTAATTAATTAATGTACTTTTTGTCCCACTTAAACGATCAAATTTGTAAGTCATAAGCATCATTATATGGCAGATAGTTAATATGTATTATAGAAGAGATTGGATTGGAGAGTAATTTTAATTTTGTTTGGATGAGGAAGATTTCTAATCGGATAAGCTCATGTGGTAGCTAAGAGGAGCTCTTGTCATAAGTTTTGTAGGGTTTTTATCATTTATGACCCATTATCCTTATTTAGTATAGTCTGGGAGGCTCTAGATGAACTGAACACGTTTTCAATACCGACAGCAACTCCTGCTGAAGCAATTGTAGCAGCTACGGCACCCATTGATTTTTATGAATTGTTCATTCAATTAAATTCAAATAAGTCGTATCTTGCTCAACCCAATAAATAGAGCTGAAGTTATAGTTTAAGCCGTTAGTAAAAAACCGAAATAACTAGTTATAGAGATATGGCTTTGTAATTCTGTTTCCTATGTTTAAAGCATCTTATTTTTCAACAAAAATGATGGACCTTTAAGAATGTTATGCCGTATAAAGAAGTGGAAAAGCTGCCAAAATATGAATGGTTAAAATTAATCAATAATGTACTGATTGCGTACAAAGAAATTGAATTTTTAAGTACGGCATTCTTATATGAACAAGAGGCATTCTTATAGTAGTCAAAACAAATTAGTACACTACATCCAAATTTATGCCTCTTTTATTATTAGCTTTAAGTTGAAAAAAATCATATTTAAAATCCCCTCATGTGAAGAAGGCATAAACTGATAAACTTACTACACTTTTTTTTCCCTCAGTAATTTAGGAATGTTTATACTATAATGTAAAACTGAAGTTTTTTTTACTTTTGGTTGACCTCATCATGTTGCGCCACATAAACTTTTGAAATCTCACAATTTTACACCTCATTATTTTAATATATATTTTCTAATTGAATTTCAATTTTATTCTATTATTAAACCTTTCATTAGAATTTTGACACATTATATTTTCTTTAATATAAGAATATATTATTCCATATATAAAACACAATCATAATTAATGTCTAATACTAAAATATATTCCATATATAAACACAATATAAATATCTTTTAATAATAATCATAATTATCAATTTTCATCAAGATTTTTAGAGTTCTTTTTTTTCTTTTTTTTTTTTTTTTTGCTACAAAATAATATATATTCAACAAAAGAAGTAAAAGGAATTAAAATTAATTTAAATTTTATTTTTTATAATTTTTGTGCATTGTACAAGTTTGCAACTAGTGTCAATAAAGTGCAAGTACAATAACACTGCCCTTGATATGTACTCCATTTTAACTTAGTTTGTTGTAATGAATGTCCATTTAGCAAAATAAAATAACACTGCCTTTTACATTAAAATAAAGGGAAAAAAGCAGTAAAACCCATGGGGTCCAAAATAACATAAACAACATAAGGAGGTAAACAATCAAAGAAAAAAAAGGGGGGGCAATGTGACTTAAACCAGTCAGATTTTTGCCCATCATGGGGTCTCTTTCCCTACCAAATTTTGGCCATCATGTCCAAGTGGAAGCAGCAAGAGAAATGTGGACCGAGGGGCAGCTTCCTAGTTAGTTTCTATTGCTAATCAATGATAAACCTAACGTAGCTAGGACTTTTGAACTTTGTGGTGAGGTCAAACTGTCAAAGTCCACCTTGTGGGTGGCCAAGGATTGTTCTCTACGACTCTCTCAGTCATATCTACCGCTCGATTGCGGCATAAATGGCGGACTACTTCCACGCATCAAAATGGGCCAAATCAATACCATACTTTGATTATTATTCTTATTCTATTAAATTGGGTCCTACTATAAGAAGAGTAAAGGGTGTTTGATTAGGATTCAGCTGCAATGACAAATAAATACAAAAGTACAAAACCAAAAACTCATAAATTGTGACGTGTCTATGTCTCTCTGACTATGATCAAGACAATTCAAACATGCATCAAGTTTCACAACCTCACCTTTTTTATTTTTATTTTTTATTATTATTTAACAACAGTGGAAAGTATAATGGGCACTAATTTTGGTGGACCTAGATGCAGATATATGTTGACCTCCGAAAGATATGAGTCTGATTCTAAAAAAAAAAAAAAAAAAATTAAAGGTAATGATTTAAACAAGATTTATCTTGGGAAAAATTACTTGTAAATTGTGATTGTTGCGAACTTACCACTTGAATTTTGAAATGTCTTTCGTCATGGTCTTAAAATCTAACCATTTAAAGAATCGGAAATATAGAGAGATTTAAGGTTTTGAAGTTGAACCGTGATGATATCATATTTAATTTAATAATTAATTAATTAAAATTGTAATAAATATATAATATTTATTTAATCAATGGCACCATCCCTTTAGAACTCCACTAGTCACCGTCCGCCTAATTTAGCGGGAGCGACAACATTGCATTGATGCACCACCAATGACGGCGTTGGTGGTGAGTGAAGTGGAGGGTGACACACTGCTCAATTGCACTAGAGTTTCAGGAAGGAAAGATATATTTATTTAATCAATGGCACCTGGCTCATGAGTTGCGACATTAACATTACTGATCAGATCTGACGACTCAAATTTCTTAAGAATCAACCAAAGATAAGTTGTAGGAACCATTGGTGAGTAGATCACCATGTGATCTTAATGTTTAATTCCAGTCACTCTTATATTACATTACCACCGGTTATACTGTTATCCAATGAGGGTATCATAACATTTTCGATAGCCTAAGTTATGATATTCGTCTAGACTTGATGGTAAAAAACAATATCACAGAGCGGACGTCGTAGGGTTCAAATTCTATCATATTTATAAAGAAAAAGATCTCTAACATAAATAATAATGAAATATAATGTCAATGGAATATTTTGGATGGACTTGTTTCTTTTAGTTACTCCATTAAGCTGTGAACTAAAAAATTTTTAGTTTTTTTTATTGGTCATTTAATCAGTCCTTTAAACCGTGATAGTATATACTATAGGTTTTTTTTTTTTTTTTTTTAATCCGTCATTTAAGTGTTGAAGGAATTTTTTGTAATTTTTTTAATTAGTCCTTTAAGAAAATCCAATTATTGTGCATTTATAATAATTACAAACAAAATCAATGCCTTCACAAAGATAAATTATGTGACATGTGATATCTAATTAGACTTTATCCTGACAAATTTTCATTGTTGGTATTTTTTTTTTCTTAGACTACCAAATGTTTATGGAAATTTTGACCTGAATCAACAATTGCCTTTTTTATTGAGACTGCCGAAAATGTTTGTTAGAAGATATCACATCTCTGATTTACAGAGGATCTCTAGCATTATATTTCATTATAATGTTATCTCAAAAAAAAAAAAAAAAAAATTATAACGTTAATGGAATATTTTGGAAGACTTGTTTCTTTTTCATTAGATGTGATCATTCAATTTTTTTTTTTTGGCCAAATGTGATCATTCAATTAACTAAATAGCTGAGGAAGAGTTTAGTGGTTTAATGTATCAGAAGTTTAACACGTCATGATAATATATAGTTAAAGAAAAGATAGAAAAATAAAAAACCAACACAAATCCAATGAAGAATTAAGATTCAAAATGACTATTAGTGGCTTTAGTTACTTTCAATGATAAACAAATCTATATTGAATAGGCATAATATGTTTCCTCCAATCATGTTTACATACAAAGCAACAAAAGGAGGTGCCAAAACTGTGTTTGGATCTTCTATTTTGAGAATCCATTTTAGAAAATGCATTCATGTTAGAATGCATTCTCTAGAATGCATTTTGATGAAAATAATGTGTTTGGTAAAATATTGAAATTATTTATAAGAAGTGATTATGCTGAAAGAAATTGTGTTTGGTTGGTATTTTAAAGAAGCATTCTTCCTATTAAATAATATATTATTAGTATACATTATGTAATTAACATTTTTTTTTAATATCTCAATACAAGGCTAAAAATACATTTACTACCAATACAAAATCAACAATGTAATAAAGAAATAGAGTATTACGTTGTGATTTAAATTAATGTCTACTAATAAAAAAAATAGGTCATGATTTGTGCACATCTCCTTGACATTTTTATAAAATTTGAACAATGTAATAAGAAAATATAGAGAAATGTGTATTGTTTGTGCAATAGAAATATACACAAACTATTTAAGATAAAAAATATCATAGACATCCTCTAAATAAATTTTCACAATTCTACACTTTGCACCAAACAAAATGAACATACAAATAAAACCAATTTAGTTTTTTCCCTTTCAAATTTTTTTTCTTCTTTCTTTTCCACTCCCCCTTTTTTCCCACCATACACGTAAACCCCACTCCCCATTTCTTTTTTCTTTTTTATTTCCTTTTTTTTTCCCCACCACCCATGTACCCCCTGCCTTTCTTTTTTCTTCTCCCCCACCACACACATACATCCCCCCTCACCCATCTCATTTTTTTCTCTCATTTCCTCCTCACAGTTCACACCCCTCCCCCATTTTCAGTTTTTATTTATTTTTATTTCTTTTTTATATAACATCCAAACATTACAAACATTACAAATAAAAGAAAAAACTTAATGTGACATAAAATCCAAACATTACAAATAAAGTGCTGGAAAAAGCACATCATAACAAGTTTACATTAAACAAAGAAAAAAATATTACTAACGATCATTCCAAATCATCCTTGGTTCTTTGATATAAAATGAGAAAATGAGAATACTTTTTCAAAGATAAAAGAAAGAAAAATAAAAAATAGGAAACACATAAAAATAAAAATAAAAAATTAGGGAACAAAAGAGAGGGAAGGAAAATAAAAGAAAGAAAGAGAAAAATTAAACAAGAAAAAAAGAGTTGTTCGAGTAATAAACTGTTGTAAGTGGATCCCATTTATTTTAGCAAAAATTAAAAGTAGAAGCTAGAATCAAAATCCAAAATATTTTGGATTTTGACTTCTGTTCTAGAAATGAGAATTTGCAAAATACATTCTGTCTAGAATATATTTTACATTTTCCAAAATTCCAACTAAATACCTTAGATTTTTTACAGAATGCATTTTATATATAAAAATCTGTAAAATCATTTTTAAGTAGATGATCCAAACACAAAGCTCTTTCAAATTTCAATTATTCAAACCCCCGGGGAGTGATTCTATGCCTTAAAAGTTAAAATGCATGGTCATTTAAAAGGGGCAGACCAGCTCTGCTCCACTGCAACAGTTTTTAAGATTGTGGTCCGTGGGCCAAGCCAACAAGATCATTTTTAAGTTTTTCTTTTTTTAATGTATAATATGATAATTAATAGAAAGAGTTTTGAATCCTCGTCTTCCTCTAAAGGATAACAGATAATGCTTTCAAATTACAAAATTTTTTTATTTTATGAGTTATTATTCTTTTTTATCTCAATTTTTTTTATGATTCTAGATATTCGTGCTAACTTGTGCGAACTTTGAATAGTTTTAAAGGAACAATAATACCTTACTCTCAAATTTTAATTATAAAAAATTGCTATACAATATAAAACTATTTTTACGGTCTTATCCTTCAATTTATTTTTTGGTGAGTTAAGCTATAGGCCATAGCAAAATAAAAGTAAAACAAAAACAAAACTAAAGACAACAATTTAAGAAGCTCCCTCAGATGTGGGTGAGCCCAGGGAGGATAAAGATAATGGGCACATACCCTCTGCGGTGACAGGATGCTTACAGTTCGGCGAAGACGCAACGTCGATGACCCGAAGACTGAGCGCTGAAGCACCTAAGAAAAAATTGGTTTATCAAAAAAAAAAAAAAAGAAATTTAAGAAAGCAATTTATATTCCTGTCCTTTCTCAGAAATCTTTTTCTTCTCTCAAGACTCTCATTCATTCTCTTTAATTATTTAATCTTTTTCTTCTCTCATTCATTCTCTTTACTTATTTATTCATTCATTTCTGTCTTTGGATTTTAGTGAGGGCCCCATTGTCACGTCATGAACCAATCAATACACAAAGATTGAACAACGTGGAGATGATTGGATTTACCTTAACTTAATTTTTTAATTTTTATCATAATAAATATCTTTCGATAAGAATAAAGTTCCTTCCTCTTAGTATCAAAAAAAAAAAAAAAAAGTTCCTTCCTCTTTCCCATCAAAAAAGGAAAAAAAAAGTTCCTTTCTCTTTGCCTTATTGGTAAAAAAAATTAAAATTAAAAAATACATAGTAAATAGTATTTACCAAATACTAAAAATATACCTAGATAATGAAAAACCAGATTTGATTCTTCTTATAAGGACTCTATTTATTATGGGAGTCCAAAAATGATTTGTTTCTAAAACTAAAATCACCAAAAACACAACACAAAATCCTATAACAACAACAACAACAAAAACAACAAGTACATCGTCAATCAAAACTTGAAAGCAAAAAGAATTCTTCAAAAACCAAAACCCTCTTTCTCTCTCTCTTCCTCTCACCTATATATATTATATAATACTCGGATTCCCTTTTCCTCTGCCCTTTCAAATTCCTCAGCCTTTACTCACGTTTTATTTTTACCTTTCGCAACGAAAAGGCGATCACGTTAAGTCTCAGATTTCAATTTCCAGAGGAAGTGGTTTTTCTCGTGATTCTCAGCTCTCTAAACGGTTTCCGTTAACCGGATCTTGCTCCGGTTATTGGGCTTATTCCAGGGTTCGTCTTCTTTTTAAATTTCTACGTGTAATTTACTTTTGTGTTTGTGTTTGGTTGCTTAGTTAGGATTGAATAAAAATATAATTTCCGGGAATTTGGTTTCCTTGTTTTAAGGCTGGGAAAATAAAAGAAGTGAAAATTCTCAACTCAGTTTTTAAATTCCTGGTACTACTATTTAGCTTAATTGGAATTTTTTATTTATTTGGCAAACTGGGTTCTAAGCTTTTTGGGATTTTATTTGTTTATTTTGAATTATGGTTGGTGTTTGGGTCTTGTGCTAAGTGTTAATATTTCTTAAGTTGCAATCCTAGTCTATGAGACAATAATTAATGTTCTTATGAGTAATTTTGTCGTGTAATTTATATGTATTGTAAAATTGAAGCCAATAGTATAGGTAATTGCGAAGACTTTTGGAAATGATGATTGGATTTTTTTTTGGTTTTTGAATTTCTGAGCTAACTTTATGCTTCAATTTTTTGTTCTGTATCTTCCAATGTAAGCAAGCTGAGTTATTTGTTTGTCAAAATGAGAATACTGGGGTAATAGGTTTCTGTGATTTAATTAAGATTTGGGTGTAAGTCAAAATTGTGCACACGTTTACTTAATTTAGGGAGTCAGTTAAGGCTTTGAATGGCATGCGTAGTTTGTGTTTGTTCCTTGGTTATTGGCTCTTTGTCAAGTGCAGCACATGGTTGCTAGATTGGTAGAGTTACTTGTAGAGGGTCATAAGGAAGAAACACATGGTTACTTGCTCATAATTTCACTCATACTATGTTTGAACAATGGCTACTTGCTGGGTTTGAGTTTGAGCAACGGCTACTTGCTGGGCTTGAGTGTAGAATTTACTTTCTTTACTTCCAAAGTTCGAAGTGCTATAAATGTTTCTTATTCGGGTTTTGGGATTCTACAATACCAAAACCCCAGAGAGAGAGAGAGAGCTTCTGAAGTTTGTGATAAAATTAGGTTAGGTAGCAACTAGCAACTCTGGGTTGTGAGAAGAACACTTTATATGAGCTTCCAAACTTTGTGATATAATTACATCAGATAACAGCTTTGGGTTTTCACTTGTGAGTACCACTACCACTAAAAGTTTTATAAGATTTTTCAACCTAAAAGTCTATATTCTTATGTACTTTTTCTTTCTCCATTAAATGCTACATAATTCATGCTCAATTGAAATTTTACTGGTGCTGTTATTTGTTATAAGATTTTATAAGTGGTGTACTTAAACTTATCTTCCTGTTTATCAAATGTGTAACAGGTATTGGTTCCTTCCATGAGGGTCTCTGTTACTTTCATGGAGGACTGGCAACTCAAAACTTGTTAGATAATGCAGATCAGTTCCCCTGCTTTCTTCATTGCAGCTTATTTTTTGGTGAATATACAGTTAGAAGATTTTAATGAAAATGGGAATACGCAGGTTCAGTATTACTGATGGCATATATCACTCGAAAGAGATTGAGAAATTTTACTAGACGTTTTAGATATGATAAGAAGTTTCTTTATATGACATTTGAATCTTCTTCACTGCAGTGCAGTTAACAGAAAACCAAACGAAACGATGAGGCTTATTGTAACTACTTTTGTTGGAATAGTTTTTGGCTTCTTCATAGGTGTATCATTTCCGACTTTGTCATTAACTAAGGTACACAGACTTTGAATTCCTGGTGTATATTCATGTGCTTCTTCAATTATTTTTAGCTAGATGATGGAACATTTTTCACTGTTTATATTTGGCAGCTGAATCTCCCATCCAGCATTCTTCCTATCAATATCTCATACGGCGGAGATCAAAATGCTCAGTCATCTGTGAATAGTCATAATAGCCCCTCAACTCAAGCTCAAAATTTAACTGATACATCGAAGGTAAACCTCCTCTCATAGCATTATCTGAATTCTGGGGATATGGGTTTTTACTTGGTTTCAAACTTTCCTGACATTAACAAGTATTCCAAAAAGCACACCTTTTTAACCTTGATGCTTAGAATAATATGTTATCTTAATTTTATATAATGCAAATACCCTATTTTTTTCTTCTCTGTTGACTTCTTCAACTATTGATTAACAAGTAGTGCAGTAGAAAAAACTTTTGGATTTAGATGGCTGGCCTGGTGGAGATAGTGGGTATAAATGGTGAAATAGGCTAAAGGAGAAAAATAGGGAGAGATTGCTTTTAAGTGAAAAAGTACCTTATAAAAATGATCATACATCCATCACTTTCCTCATTATTTGTGCTTATTATTGATGAAGGGGAAACACGCAAGCACCCTGTGTTTAGAATAAATGTTGTATCTAAAGCTGGGTCTTTTGTGTTTCATATATCTTTGTTGGCATATATGATGTATTGTCAGAGGGAAAATATTGTCTTGAGGATTCCATAAATGTCTGTAAATCCATGGTTCTATTATTCAATACATGCCTGTTAAGTATGATCATGCTGGAATTAGAAATAATGCATATTCTGCTAATTCTTAAGAAATAAAAATAGTTCACCCTATACTTTTGTAATTACTTTTCCTGCTTCACTTATTATTCTGCTGTAGATTTGGGTTCCATCTAATCCAAGAGGTGCAGAAAGACTACCTCCAGGAATTGTTGAAGCTGAGTCAGACTTCTACCTTCGAAGATTGTGGGGTAAGCCCAATGAGGTGTGTATTTTTCTGCAACTTAAATATGCTATAGGGTTACAACATTTATACAGTTCCTGCAACTTTTTTATTCATATGTTATTATGATGTAGTTAAGAATTTCAGATTGTCATTTAGTTTGGACCAACTAAATTTCATTAGTGAAGACTGATTAATATATGGTGTTTTATAGAACAAATGTTTTTCTGGAGTTCTCCATTTGCCTGTTCTGAGGCACTTGCTAACTTTTTGACTTGGGATACTGAAGTGCAGAAGTTGTTTGGCATGCCACAAAGTGATATTAGTGATATCTTAGCTGTTACAAAGAAGCTAGAATTTTCTTCTAACAATGCTTTATTATATATAACTCTTCCGGTGTCAGTGTTTGGTGTCTTAATCTTCGTACATAGCCTGAAGAATGGAGGAGGGCTATGGTAGGTTAAGTGCCAGCATAAAATTTAGTCGCACTGCATGGTTAGATCTTATAGAGAATTGAGTTGAGTCACACACACAAACAAACGTATAGCACTTCATAAGCAAGGTTGTTAAAATCGGGATCCAGATCGTAGGATCTTACAATCCTACGATCCCACATATCGAAAAAGAGCCGGATCGGGGTAGGATCGCACACTCCAATAGGATCGGCGGTAGGATCGGTAGGATCGGTAGGATCTGTAGGATCGATAGGATCGATAGGATCGTCCTATCTTACAATCTTACTCCGATCCCACTAAACATGCTATTTGGGCCAATTTATACCATGGGTTGATGAGAAGTACATGAGCCTAATAGATAAAAACAGTCCAAATGATTAAAACCAGTCTTTTAGCCTAAAAAACTTGTGAAATGACAAAGAAATCCCTCTCTATTCTCAATTAAAAAGGAAAAGACATTGCAGTTCATCAAGTTAGTGACGAATCTGATGATGACCGTGGTCCACCGCCTGGATTTGAGAGATATAGGGATTTTGATGATTTATCTATGGATGCTGATGCTGACCAAGACAATGATGATGAATAGATTCTGTAGATTCAGATTATGATAATAGAAATCTTAGAATGGATGATTGAATGTTTAGCTTATGACTTATGTACTGTTGATACTTAATAGTTATTCACTATTTCACTTATTTCGTACTTAATTGCTAACTAATTAGTAATTACTTATTAAATTTTTGGATAAATTGTGTTGAGAATTAAGCATACTTCTTTTGTTAATATAGACATAACACTTTTTCCGACAAATAAGTAGGATCTTACGATCCACGATCCGATCCTAAGATCCGATCCACGAAGTCCCTCCACCGATCCTGCGTAGGATCCCGATTTTAACAACCTTGTTCATAAGTGAAGAGAATGATTATATCTTATAATTTGATAAATAATGATACAATGCATTCATTCAAGTCTAGTATAATTCTAGTACGTATTGTTCCAGAGAAAACTCTAAAAGACAAGAATAGAATAATATAGTTTCTCTCTCTCTGGTGCTGAGGACTACTTGCTCTTAAATTGCCAGTGATGGTGTGAAAGTGAGGCTTTAATGCTTCTGATGATTTTTTAATTTTTTTAATTTCTGCAACTGAGAGATATCTGATGTTGGTATATTAGAACATTCTTAAAATCAAGTTGGCATTTGCAGGACTTGACAAGCAAACCACAATATCTTGTAACCTTCACCGTTGGTTATAATCTGAGAATGAACATAGATGCGGCAGTGAAAAAGGTCTCTCTCTCTCTCTCTCTCTCTATATATATATATATATGTATATATATATATAATTTCTTCTTTTTCTTTGTAATTATGTGTGCGACTAAATTTGTTATTCTGGCAGTTTTCGGGAAACTTTACAATCCTTCTATTTCATTATGATGGCCGAACAACTGAATGGGATGAGTTTGAGTGGTCGAAGCGGGCTATTCATGTGAGTGTTCATAAGCAGACTAAATGGTAAGTAACTGCTGCTAGGTTCTATGTATTATTTATGTGACAAGTTCTCATTCTGTTTTTGCCCAGTAGGCTTAGGTGGTTTCTTCAAATTATGCTTGTAATCTTTACCTTCTGAAATTTTTTACAAAGGTGGTATGCCAAACGATTTCTGCATCCTGACATAGTGGCCCCATATGACTACATATTTATCTGGGATGAAGACCTGGGAGTCGAGAATTTCAATGCGGAAGAGTGAGTTTGGATATGAAATCTCTGTTTCATGATGACTTTCTTTCAGTCTACTTGGACAATTTTTTATGCTCTCTTTAATTCAATTTCAGATACATAAAATTAGTAAGGAAGCATGGCTTGGAGATTTCACAGCCTGGTTTGGAACCTAACAAAGGATTGACTTGGCAAATGACAAAGAGAAGAGGTGATCAAGAAGTTCACAAGTAAGATTGATGAGACCCATTTATTGAAAGTCTGTTATTTTTTTTATTAATTATCAAACTCAAAATAACCTTTATATTCTTTTTCCAAATTAATTTCTACCAGAGTGACAGAGGAGAAACCGGGCTGGTGCACTAACCCACATCTGCCTCCCTGTGCAGGGTATGAACAGCTTTACCATCGTTTTTGTTATATGCCTGTGGCCCTTACCCCTACTCTTTCTGATGCTGTAATTTGACAGATCTGCCTTGTTTTTTCCTTTCATTAATGCAGGTTTGTGGAAATCATGGCTCCAGTGTTTTCCCGAGATGCATGGCGTTGTGTGTGGCATATGATTCAGGTATCAAGCATTGTTATACTTTGTTCAATTTAGAAATTGGTGGTTCACAATTATTTTTTTCTGGCCTGTTGCACTATATTAAATTTGCATTACTTTGTGTTATTACAGAATGACTTGGTCCATGGTTGGGGTCTTGACTTTGCCCTTAGAAAATGTGTAGAAGTGAGCGACCTGCCTCTTGATTTTTCTGCTTTCTTCTCTATTTATTAATTCTTGGAGTGATTGCAATGCAATTCTTTATTAACATCTCTTTTTTCTCAAAATCAGCCTGCCCATGAGAAGATAGGAGTTGTAGATTCCCAGTGGATTGTTCATCAAACTGTTCCCTCACTTGGGAACCAGGTAAACTAGAAATCATTGGCAACTTTACATTCTCATTTTTTTTTTTTCCCAATAGATATTAATCATTGTGAGAAACTAATTTTTATTTTATTTTTACCCTTTTGGTAGGGAGAAGCACAAAATGGGAAGGCACCATGGCAAGGGGTATGTACTATGTAGAGCATTTTTCTCATTATAATTAATTTCTCTCTTTCTCTAAACTGGCTACTTGTTTATGAGTTGTGCTGATATGTTTATATATAATTGTGCCAGGTTAGGGAGAGGTGTAGAAAGGAGTGGACAATGTTTCAAGATCGGTTGGCAAAAGCGGAAAATGAATATTATAAAGCAATCGAAATTGATTCTTCCAATTCCTCAACTCATTAGAGAGCAGCAATAACAGAAGATGATTGTGCGCTACCAGCGCACAACTTGCTTAGATCTTTACATAAATTCATTATTATAACGTGTATAATTATTTGTTGACAATCACAATTTTCAAATCTTAGTTAAACACAACATGAAAGTCATATAGAATTTTAGTGATGACTGGAGATTGTTTGGAGCATAGTTATAAATATCGTATCAGCGGTTTGATCATTGAAAGTTTTATCGTTTAGGGATTACCGATATACAGAGGATTATATTTTATCCGGGTCTACATGCTGGACTGGATTACAAATAAAATTTGTTTGTACATCATATATCCCACTGGCCTTTGGACTGGCTGGCAATAGGCAGTCAGAATAAAAGCAAAAAGTGGTCCTGCCATTTTATTTTGGCCACGGCTTAATAATAGCCGTAGGATCTGTTTTGATTGAAATAAGGAACCGGTTGAATCTCCTTAAACACTTTTAGGTCATTTAACATATGTATTACAATATTTAATAACTCGTTTATTATACGTAACATGTATTACTAAAATGAGAAATCTTTACGTCAACTAACATATTAATTACCATATTGGACAATAAGTTTACTATATAGAACACATTAACTAAAATGAAATAATTTTAATTCAATTTACAACATTAATAAATGTTACCAAAATTGAGACAAACTAACCCCATTAGACAATGATATTACCTCTTTGGACATCCATGTTAACAAAATAACTGGAGTATATATTAAAAATCATTACGTAAATATATTAAAAACAAATCTACCAATATTAAATTAAAAATTTAATCTCCCATTAAACTCAAAGCATATGCTCATGACCTTAGTTTTGTGACCATTCAATTTCCTTCGTTTACCAAGCTTATTTTGCATTGAATCTGGATTGGACAACAATTTTAACAATAATTTCCTATTCCTAGTCAAATATATAGTTCAATGAGTTGTCAAATTTATTTTTAAAGTCAATTATTATTATTATTTTTCTTATTGTTAATTAATTAATGGTCTTATTATTATTATTATTTTTGTTGTTATTAAAATTATTATTATCATTATCATTGTTATTCTTACTATTATTGTCATTATTATCTTCTATCACTATTAAGAGGATTCTTTTCCTTCATGTCCACTTTTATGTCATCTAAAAAATACTTCTATTAAAAAAATATATATTTACAATATTTTATACTATTCTAAAAATAAACTAAGGTTGTATTTGGAAATTCCATAAACACACATATAGATAAATAAGAGCATATAGATAAATTCCAAAAAAAACATGTGCCCACTTTCCACTTTCCCAATTCAAACACCTATAATTTAGATTCCAAATAAGTTAACCGATTTCTTTAAAAAAAAATTTAATTTAGTTTGGTTTCAATTTCAAATTAGACTTATACCACTATCTTAAAAATAGCACTCCCACATCAAAACATTTACTTTGTTATTTCTTTTCATTTTTTCTTGATTTTTTTTTGCAAACCTTCTTTTTTATTTCATTGTACTTTTAATTTGACTCCTAATCTCTTTGTTTTCATGAATATTTTATTTATTTTTTGTTTTTGCCAAGAAAATGAAATAGAAAGTATGATTGCATAACAATCACTTTGTTTAGAAACGCTTGGTTAATATTTGTAATATTTTCTTTATTTACCAAATACTACTACTTTCCAAATTTAAAGAAGAAGAAAGTTTGTATAAATAGCGTATATTTGTGCCTTGCTTATTTAGTAAATCAAATCATATATTAGTCTCGAAAATATATTATAAATTTAAATTATTCCTAACCTTGGTCATCTCAACCAATTATATGTTCAAACATGTAATTATATATCTTAATTTTATAAATACACGATCAATTTGAGATAAAAGCATCAAGAACATAAAAATGCCCAACTTTGGGATAAATCTAAATTTCAATTATTTGGTTAATACCAAATATATAGTGTTTCCACCGAATTGGTGTTACCAATCCCTAATTATATGCTTATTTTCCTTTTACAAATGTACCATACCATGTTTGAACATCTTGAAGTATGCCATGTAAATAGTCTCATATATTGTGAATATGATTTATTATAGGTAAATACATATTTTGCAACAAATGGCTATATTTTTGGGATGTTTTAGTCATATATAAAATTCATTGCTTGCTATTCTGAAGGTGTGATGACATGGAGTCCAGAGTTTCCCTTTGTTAAATTGGCTACGATCATTTATTGTAAGTTGCAGAAGTTATGTACTGTACAGGTGTAAAGATGATGTGAAATGTGTATTTTGATAGTCTGGCATGAGTAAAAATTTGTAGTTCTTCCTAGTGTTTTTGAATTTTTTTATTGAATTTTCTATGTAGATGTTTGAAGACAATTTTTATTTTATTTTTAGTTAGAAACCATGTACTTGCCGTTCTACTTAGGCACATTCATTACATGTAGGTTTCTAAGTTAAAAAATTGAGCAAATATATTTTTGTGTAGTTGTACTTTTATTCATAAAATGTATGAATTGGATATTCCTGACAAGTATCGTGGCTATGAATTTTTATTTTTATTTTATTTTTATTTATTTTTATTTTTATTTTTTTCTGAAATGGTTCTTAAAAAAGTGTATCATTACTAGAAAATAAGTATTATGAGGAGATTCATATCTGCTTCATATTGTGTTTGAAAGAACAAAACTGAATCAACCAAAAAAGAAGAATGTAAATGTGTGTAGAAAGGTAGGAATTGTCCAATTTTAGCACTGTCTAATGTGTCATTAGTCTTAATTTTGTAAGTTATATTTTGTGATTGATCGCTTAATTCCTTTGAAAAGTTGGACCGATAGATCGCAACTTTCCAAAGAGTAATAGCATTTAAGTTGGACCGATCGTCCAATTCCTTTGAAAATTTGGACCGATTGATTGCAACTTTCCCAACAATAATAGCATTTAAGTTAAACCGATCGTGCAATTCCTTTGAAAATTTAGACCGATCAATCGTAGGTCCCCTAAAATTGTACAGAGAATAAGGCGATCGATCGCAAAAAATTCCTTTCAAATATTTGAACCGATCGCAAGTTTGAAAGAAATTGTACAAAAAATCCATGTAATACTGTCGATGTGTACATAATGGTAAGAATGATAGTAATAATTTTACTACTATTATACTTTATGTGGGTAGGCAAGAAATTTTTTTTTTTTTGCCTTCTTACTATATTTATTAGTATCATACTGATTGGCATTTATTCAAAAGTGAAATGTTTTTACTAATTTTTATTTAATTGTCATAGTTCTTCGGATGTGTATCATTTGTTTTTTATTTTCTTAGTATAGTATTTATAATTTTCTAAAGGTTTGTCTGAGATAGGTCCAACCAGTGTTGTTGCACTTATGGCACCCAAAGCGAAGGAATTAGGTTTGCCGAATAAACAGAGTGGTTAGGTGGGTGTTGTTATTTGTATATTCATTATAATCATAGAAATTTTATCAAAATTAATATTTTTAATACTATTATTAGTATTGTTGTTGTTGATTTTATTTGTATTTAATTATCATTATTATTATCATTTTTATTTTTATTATAATCATATCAAGTATTGGGTGTTGTTATTTAATTTTTACTATTATTATCATCTATTACTATTAAGAGGATTGCTCCCCTCATGTCCACTTTTAGAAACTGCCAAAAATACGCCTCACATCTTGCTATTTTCCAAATTTATTCATTGATTTCAATTAATAATGTCTCTTACAAAAAATGGTATAATAGTCTTATCACTATATGGGAAAATGTTCACTTTTGTGCACAGAAAAATAACCTTATATTTTAAATCTATTGATTTGCTTTTAAAATAAATATTAAAGGTTAAAAGAGTAATGTACTGATCTTCTCAAATTCAAAAGTTAA
Organism: Fagus sylvatica; assembly: GCA_907173295.1. Taxonomy (NCBI): domain Eukaryota; kingdom Viridiplantae; phylum Streptophyta; class Magnoliopsida; order Fagales; family Fagaceae; genus Fagus; species Fagus sylvatica. The sequence goes on from OU015772.1 coordinate 22,578,935, forward strand.
AATAATCACAAATACACATTCATTGAACGAGATTCTAATACAAAATTGAATAGATTTATTTAAAAAAAAGAAATGATGGCTCGCTATCTTTCATCACCTATTTCAATGGTTAGTGTAAAAGACTGTACAATTTCCTAAAAAATAAAAAGAGCCTTTGAACACGCGCAAAGCGTATGTGAAGAGGCTAGTCATTATTATTGTTATATTTACTAGTCTCATTATTAATTATGTTATATTTTTGTTTTTCAATGTTGTGAATCATTCTTTCCAAACAAGATACAAAATTAAAATTAAAATAGATTTCTTCTTGAATTAAAATTACTAATTGGAATCAAGCTGAGTTTTCTTAACAAAATACGCTAACATAAATTGAGATATTTAAAACGTTCACTCCAGAAACAGGAAATAATTTACTCTCAACCCGGTTTGAAGGAATTATCCTCCAATCCACTACGTGACTATTAAATAGACAAGTCACGTGTATTTTTAGCCGCCTGACTTTTTTAATGAGTGATGTCACTTTTTTAGATAATACATTTGGAGGTAAACTCTTTCCCCCCAAACACACATGTCCATAAAATATTTATTTAAAATGTTCTTATTTTTACTTATATTAACATAATAATTTAGGGAGATATATATAATTAAATTTCATGCATATTTTGAATTTATTTTTCAAAATTGCAAAGGTTTAATATTATAATTAATTATAATTAAATGCCATAATTATTTTGATAAAACTCATAAATAATTTGACATAATTCTGTGATCTTTTGTAAGATATTTGTATAAACATGAAATTGTTGTAAAGTATTGTTACATAGTTTAGGGGTTATATGGATTTTAGTGTTTCTTAATAAAAGTTTAGTAATAATTTCTATATGTTTCTAAAATTTTAAAATTTATCTCACGAGTGATAATGTTGTTTAGATTTTATCAAAATGATTAATCTTTTGTCAAGAAATGTAATTTAAAAAAAAAAAAAATTTCATATTATCTACATACTATTAGTAAATTATTACTAATAGTATGTAGATAATTTGATAATATTTGAAGAAATGTCCAAGTTTTGTAAATAGTCTCCTTATGGGTAAGTATTTTATTTGGAATTGTAAGGTTTGTGTTGAAATATGTAACGGGTGACCAGTATTGTAATATTGAAATTTGGTTTGGTGGCTATATGGATTTTAGTGTTTATTAAAAAGGGTTTAGTAATAAATTGTTAATGTTTGTCAAATATGATATTTTAATCTTCCCTTTTCACTTTTTTTACATTTCCAATTTGGTTTTTTAATCTTCAACGAGAAGAAACAAACGGGTTCATTCTAAATTTCGGAAGTTGCCCATTAACGCAATCCAAGCCACACCCACACTGTGGACACTCGTTGGATTGGTTTTTCAACAGAGACCAACAAAGATAGCAAAGAAATTTGATTTACTTTGGAGGACCGAATATTCAGTTGCCAGTGTTGGAATTCTTGATTTAGTTTTTGATTCCCATCAGTGTTTTACTTCCAAGTGATTGATTAGGTGGTTGCGTGAAATCGGAGCTTTGGTCTGTGTTGGTTGCTGGATATTCGCCACCTCCACTTTGCCGTTTGCCTGAATTGGTGGATGCCATGAGCGTGGTTGGAAGCCATAGCTGATGGGGTCATTTGGTCTTTTAACTTTTGTTTATTGTGTGACTAGGTTCTCGGTTCATTGAATTAAAACACATGGCATTATTTTAATGGAAGGTGGATAGATGATGTGGTTCACCTGGTAGACTGAATAATTTCTCGAGCTGAGCTACCCATCACATCCTCAACTGAAAGGTCATTGGCTATGCCAAAAGGCGCCACCTAATTGGATATGTTGAAGATGCAGTGAAGTTGTAGTGCAGTATTTGAAGAAGAACGACAAGTAGCTTAGGAGTTTCAGAGTTTCAGGAAGTAAAGCTCATGTCGTCTAACTGCACAAATTAGATTACTTAAACAAGCACATGATAATCACGTGTTGTAACTGAATTCAGTTTCAAACTGATTACTGAAAGTTTGTTAACAGTTTTCATTTCCCTCCAAAATGTATTAAGTTTGTTATTTAGTTTTGCTTAATCTCCAAATGGATTAGCCTATATATAGTGGAGGCTGTACATTGTAAAGATTATCAAGATAATACAATCTAAACACTTAATAAATTTCCTATTATCACCTTTCACTTCTGCATTAATCCTTAGAGCTTTCTGCTCTGTTTCTGCATTTCCCTTCAATTCTGATATGGTATCAGAGCCTACAATGGCTAATGATGCTTCCGCGAATCTTGGTAGTCCATCTTCTGTACAAAGAGATGAGTCTACAAATCAGTTCTTTCTTCATCATGGTGATAGCCCAGGCACTATACTGGTGTCTCAGCCATTAAGTGGTGATAACTACCATACTTGGTCTAGATCTATGATCATGGCTCTCACAGCCAAGAACAAGGTTGGTTTCATCAATGGGACGATTTCTGCACCTGATGATCAGTCTCTTCCTTCTTTCAATCTCTGGACTCGTTGCAATACTATGGTGATTTCTTGGCTGTTGAACTCAGTTTCTAAAGAAATTGCTTCCAGTGTGATTTATGCAAACACGGCTCAAGAGATGTGGGAAGATCTGAAGGAGCGCTTTGCACAAGGGAATGGACCTCGAATTTTTGAAATTCAGAAGGCAATCTCTTCTCTAACCCAAGACCAATGCAATGTAAGTGCTTATTTCACTAAGCTGAAGAGCCTTTGGGATGAGTTAAACAATTATAGGTCATTTCCAGCTTGTTCATGTGGAGCACTGAAGATCTTGATTGATAACAAGCAACATGAGAATGTAATGCAGTTTCTCATGGGGCTCAATGATAGCTTTGCAAATGTTAGGGCTCAAATCTTGATGATGGAGCCTTTACCAGCAATCAATAAAGCTTTTTCACTGGTTGTACAAGAGGAGAGGCAACGAAGCATTGGAGTTACAGCATTGGGAAATTCTGGTGATTCTATGGCTCTCTACACACGATCTGAGATGCCTAGAAACAATTTTGGTGGGCGTAGCTATTCTGGGAAGAAAGAAAGGCCACTGTGCAGTCACTGTGGGATTTCTGGCCACATTGTGGACAAATGCTACAAACTGCATGGCTTTCCTCCTGGTTTCAAGTTTCGAAATGCAAGTCATGCTGCTAATCAAGTTTCTGTGATGGAAGAGTCTTCACCTCACCTGCCAATCACTCAGGCTCAATGTCAACAATTGCTTGCCATGTTGACTTCTCAAGCTTCCCTGAGTTCTGCATCTTCTCAGGTCCCTTTGAATTCTGCACAGTCATGTCTGCCCTCTCAAAGCACTGATATGGCAGCATCTGCTTCTGCATCTGAAGCTTCTTCATCATCCAATCCTCATCAGGTTGCTGCAGTCACTTCTCAGTTCATGTCAGGTATTTTTCATGCCTATTCTTCTCCCTTTATTCCTAAACACTCAGTCTTTTCTGTTGACACTACATATAAGCCTTCCTTGTTCCAAAATGAATGGATTGTAGACACAGGAGCTACTGATCACATGGTATACTCCTTGTCTAGTTTCACATCCATCACTTCAGCCATTCATAGTTATATACACTTGCCTAATGGTCAAAAGGTTTTAGCTACACATATTGGTTCAGTTCAGATTTCTCACACATTAACTCTTACTAATGTGTTATGTGTACCAGCTTTTTCTTTCAATCTCATTTCCATCACTAAACTCACAGATTCCATGCCTTGTTGTGTCCTTTTCTCTTCACATTTTTGCTTTATTCAGGACCTTATCAGCTGGAAGAGGATTGGCTTGGCTAAGAGGAAGCATGGATTGTACATTTTGCAAGTTGCAGCTCCACAACCAGATTCTCTTCCTAATCCTTGTACAGCTTTGCTTTCTGTTAAGTCCACTGTCAATGTAGCTGAGTTTAATGTTTGGCATCATAGGCTAGGGCATCCTTCTACCTCTCGTTTAAATTTGTTAAGTCATGTAATAAGTGGTTTGAACATGCATTCTGCCAGTCCACATTGTAATGTCTGCAACTTGTCCAAAATGAGAAGATTACCATTTCCTACAAGTGTCCATATATCTCTCTTACCTTTTGATTTAATACATTGTGATATTTGGGGACCTTTCCATGTGCCCACTGTCAATAATCAGAAATATTTTCTAACAATTGTAGATGATTGCACCAGATGCACATGGATATTCTTAATGAAACTAAAATCAGAAACTCGTGCTCTCTTGCAATCATTCTTTAACCTAGTACAAACTCAGTTTTCTTCCTCCATTAAGGTCCTTAGGTCTGATAATGGCCTTGAGTTTTCTATGACTGAGTTTTATGCTCAACATGGCACTATACACCAAACCAGCTGCCTAGCAACTCCTCAACAGAACTCCACTGTAGAAAGAAAACACCAACACCTTCTTACAGTGGCTAGATCTCTCAAATTTCAAGCAAACATACCTCTACCTTATTGGGGATATTGTGTTCTTACTGCTGCATACCTCATCAATCGAATTCCTTCTCCACTCCTCAATAACAAATCACCTTATGAAATGTTGTTTAAAACCATTCCTCCCTATTCTCACCTTAGGGTCTTTGGGTCACTTTGTTATGCAGCCACTTTATCCCATAATAGGCATAAGTTTGCCCCTAGGTCTAGAGAATGCATTATGTTAGGATATCCTTTTGGAACCAAAGGATATAGACTATTAGATCTCAAAACTTCTCAAGTTTTTGTTTCAAGAGATGTTCTTTTTCATGAAACCATCTTTCCATTTCAACCTACCAAAACTCTACCCCAAATTCATTCTTTATTAAATACACATATACCTTCATCCTCAAATCAGTCACCTGCATTTCCTGTTACTGTCATTCCTACTTCATCCACTGATTCTGCATTACCACACACTGATGCATTACCACACACTGAACCACCACACACTACTGCTTCTGCAGAACCACATACTGCTGCACCACACACTGATGCTTCTGCAGAAACCCACACTGATGCTTCTGCAGAAACCCACACTGATGCATTCCCTTCTATATTTACCTCACCTAATCCTCATTCTCCCACTCAACCTTGCTCTTCACCTCCAACTCCTATTTTACCCCAGCAGAGCATGGTTCCACCAGTACCACCACTTAGACAGTCCACAAGAGTCCATAAAACCCCTGCTTACTTGCAAAATTATCACTGCAGCACTGCTTCCTCTGATCCTCTTCCTCTCTCCACTGTGGTTCAAGGTACTTCATCCACTAAATTTCCTTTATCTCAAGTATTATCCTATTCCCATTTATCCCCCAATTACAAATCCTTTGTGTTAAATGCTTCCACTATCCGTGAGCCTTCCACCTATAATGAAGCTAGCAAATCACCCCACTGGTGTGAAGCTATGCAGGCAGAAATTCATGCTCTTGAGACTAATCAGACTTGGTCACTTACTTCTCTTCCTCATGGAAAAATTCCCATTGGATGCAAATGGGTCTATAAGGTTAAGCTTAGGTCTGATGGCACTCTTGAGAGGTACAAAGCAAGGCTGGTTGCCAAGGGTTATAACCAACAGGAGGGGTTTGATTATTTTGAGACTTTCTCTCCTGTTGCCAAGTTTGTCACAGTCAGATGTCTCCTAGCTGTTGCTGCTGTGAAGGGATGGGTTTTATACCAGTTGGATGTCAACAATGCCTTCTTACATGGCACTCTTGATGAGGAAGTATACATGAGTCTTCCACCTGGTTTTCACAGCAAGGGGGAGTCTTCTTATCCATCTGATACAGTATGCAAACTGCAGAAGTCTATTTATGGGTTGAAGCAGGCATCTAGGCAGTGGTTCTCCAAGTTTTCCAACACTCTACTGAATCATGGCTTCACCCAATCTAAGGCTGACTATTCTTTGTTTACTAAGCAACAAGGTTCATGTTTTATTGCTCTTCTAGTATATGTGGATGACATCCTCATTGCTAGTAATAATGCAGCAGCTGTTACTGAACTCAAGACTTACTTGGATAGTCAGTTCAAGCTTAAAGACTTAGGTCCAGTCAGGTATTTTCTAGGACTTGAGATTGCAAGGTCTTCAAAGGGCATTTCCATTTCTCAAAGGAAGTATGCCCTTGAAATCATGGAAGATGCTGGAATGTTGGGATGTAAGCCAGCAAAGTGTCCAATGGACCAAAATCTGAAGTTATCTAAGCATGAGGGACCTCTGATTCCAGATCCTAGTATGTATAGAAGACTGATAGGCAGACTTATGTACCTTACAATGACTAGGCCTGACATTGTATTTTCAGTTCATAAATTAAGTCAATTTATGGAAAGTCCCCGAGATCCTCACCTTAAAGCAGCTCAACATATACTGCAGTACATCAAAGGAGCTCCCAGCCAAGGACTTTTATATGCTTCTACCTCAGATCTGCATATTAAAACCTTTTCTGACTCTGATTGGGCAGGCTGCCCTGACACACGAAGATCAACCACAGGGTACTGTGTTTTCTTGGGAAGTTCATTGGTGTCTTGGAGATCCAAGAAGCAAAACACAGTGTCCAGGTCTTCTGCAGAAGCAGAATATCGAGCTATGGCTGCTACTGTTTGTGAGATAATATGGATGAAAGCTTTACTTGCAGATTTGAAAATAAGCCAATCCCAGACAGCCCTTTTATTCTCAGACAGTCAAGCAGCTCTCCATATTGCTGCCAATCCAGTCTTCCATGAGAGGACAAAACATATAGAAATTGATTGCCACATTGTTAGAGATAAGATACAAGAAGGGTTAATCAAAAATTTGCATGTTCCAAGTAAACATCAAATAGCTGATATAATGACAAAGGCACTGGGATATCCTCTCTTTTCTAGTCTACTTATCAAGATGGGAGTTCATGACCTCTGTCCTCCATCGTGAGGGGGAGTGTTGAAGATGCAGTGAAGTTGTAGTGCAGTATTTGAAGAAGAACGACAAGTAGCTTAGGAGTTTCAGAGTTTCAGGAAGTAAAGCTCATGTCGTCTAACTGCACAAATTAGATTACTTAAACAAGCACATGATAATCACGTGTTGTAACTGAATTCAGTTTCAAACTGATTACTGAAAGTTTGTTAACAGTTTTCATTTCCCTCCAAAATGTATTAAGTTTGTTATTTAGTTTTGCTTAATCTCCAAATGGATTAGCCTATATATAGTGGAGGCTGTACATTGTAAAGATTATCAAGATAATACAATCTAAACACTTAATAAATTTCCTGTTATCACTTTTCACTTCTGCATTAATCCTTAGAGCTTTCTGCTCTGTTTCTGCATTTCCCTTCAATTCTGATAGGATAAGGTGAACGTATGGTAGTACATTTATGAGAGTACCTCACTGCATTTCCCTTCAATTCTGATAGGATAAGGTGAACGTATGGTAGTACATTTATGAGAGTACCTCACTTTCTCTCTCATACCGTGTGCTAGAGGATGAGGCTAAATTCATGGTTTCACATGGCATTGTGGCTCATTAGGACCACTGGACCAGTCACGTGGGGCCACTATAGATTCTTCAATATTGAAGCTGAATCCAACCATATTCATGTGTTCGTGGGAGAAAAATAGCCATATGTTTCAGATGAAAAGCACAGACACATTGATTCCTGTTTATAAAATGTGTAACAGGTATTGGTTCCTTCCATGAGGGTCTCTGTTACTTTCATGGAGGACTGGCAACTCAAAACTTGTTAGATAATGCAGATCAACTCCCCTGCTTTCTTCATTGCAGCTTATTTTTTGGTGAATATACAGTTAGAAGATTTTAATGAAAATGGGAATACGCAGGTTCAGTATTACAGATGGCATATATCACTCAAAATAGATTGAGAAATTTTACTAGACGTTTTAGATATGATAAGAAGTTTCTTTATATGACATTTGAATCTTCTTCACTGCAGTGCGGTTAACAGAAAACCAAACGAAACGATGAGGCTTATTATAACTACTTTTGTTGGAATAGTTTTTGGCTTCTTCATAGGTGTATCATTTCCGACTTTGTCATTAACTAAGGTACACAGACTTTGAATTCCTGGTGTATATTCATGTGCTACTTCAATTATTTTTAGCTAGATGATGGAACATTTTTCACTGTTTATATTTTGCAGCTGAATCTCCCATCCAGCATTCTTCCTATCGATTTCTCATACGGCGGCGATCAAAATGCTCAGTCATCTGTGAATAGTAATAATAGCCACTCAACTCAAGCTCAAAATTTAACTGCTACATCGAAGGTAAACCTCCTCTCATAGCATTATCTGAATTCTGGGGATATGGGTTTTGTTACAGTGCTACTTGAAGTCAACATCAATAGCTGCTACATGTTAGATTGTATTAGGATTGTTATGTTAGGAATTAATATTTGATTAGGATTTATCATTGTTAGAAGTTAGATGTTAAGTAGGACTTGTTATTAGGAGTTGATGTGTTTGATTACGTTCGTAATTGCTTGGCTATTTAAAGCCCACCTCTAATAAGAATAAAAATCAATCAGAATATTTATCAGAGAAATTAAGCGTTAGCTTGTTTAGGAGATTTGGACTCCCTCGAAGTAGTCCATTATCATTTATCAAACTAGACCATAACCCGCGCATTGCGTGGGATTCTTTGTTATATATATATATATATATGAACTATTCTTATTATATAAAATCTATTATATTTCAATATGGATTGTTAAAAAAAGTATAGAAACCAATTTAGAATTAAAAAATAAAAACAAAAATTAAATTATTGAATATAACTCAAAACTCTGAAGATCAATATCAATTCCATGATTTATAGAAACTAAAAAATAGATCAATATATTTCTACTCTTATCAATATCATGAATATTAAATATTCTAACATGTGCTACCAAGGAGAATGCACTTAAACATACAAAATCAGAAATATTTTTCACTTGGACCAAGTAAGAAGTAAACCATGGTTAAAGCCTTTCAAGCATGCTAGACTTTCTACTTTCTAGTCCTCTCTACACAGACTTCTAATATTTCTTTTCTTTTGTGACAATGAAAAAAGATAGTAATATCAAACTTTCCATATCAAGCCAGTAATAAATGGTCCTACATATGCCATATGAAATTATCACACAAAGCTAGCATTAAATAAATTTTTACATATTCATATATATGTAAATATGGAATTGTACCAAATTTTAGACTAAATTTCCTATTATGACTCTTCAATACCCATTGAAAACTCCATATATGCATGCTCTTTGATCCTGCCTCAAGCTCTAGCCGAAAATGTATAATTAGACCTTGCATAGACCAAATAGAATAATCCACCAATGCACAGATCGTGTGACCTTCAATCTGTTTGGTCACCTCCTAGAGCATGTCAATTTCTTCATATTTGCATTCCCATCGTTCAACCTTTCCATGACTGCAACAACACAAAATTCAAGCCACTTAAATTCTTAAAAAAAATAATAATAATAAAAAAAAAAAACTGAAAATCACCCTTTAATCCAATTTAACACAGTCGAAACCCACTAAAGATTAATTCAGAGTACACCAATCCAAACACCAAAATTTAAAAAACATTGGCATTAACCTCAAAATAATAATAACCATTTAAAAAAAATTAGAAAATTAATTTATATTTGGCCGCAAATGTCCATTCAACCTCAATTCTATATACTGATATACAAAGAAAGTAAAACGTGAAATGAAAAAGGTTAACAAATAAAGCAATATTTGAAACGAAAGTGTAAAAACAAATCATAATAAAAAAAAAAAACTGAAAATCACCCTTTAATCCAATTTAACACAGTCGAAACCCACTAAAGATTAATTCAGAGTACACCAATCCAAACACCAAAATTTAAAAAACATTGGCATTAACCTCAAAATAATAATAACCATTTAAAAAAAATTAGAAAATTAATTTATATTTGGCCGCAAATGTCCATTCAACCTCAATTCTATATACTGATATACAAAGAAAGTAAAACGTGAAATGAAAAAGGTTAACAAATAAAGCAATATTTGAAACGAAAGTGTAAAAACAAATCATAGAATAAGGCAGGAGAGGAATCGAAAATAAGAGACAGAGTACCTTTGACATTGGAGATTAAACACACAGTTTGGACTATAAAATGGGAAACGAAATTGTATTTAAATAATTTTACTATATTCATTTATGAGAGAATAATTGAGAGAGAGAAGGGTCACGAAGATGAAATGTTGTGAAGAGATTAATGAGGGGCAATGAGTGAGATGTGTTGGGGGAGGAAGTCAAGAAGTCTCCGAGAAGTCCAAAAGCCAAAAAAGGAAACAACTATAACAACATTTTTTTTTGTTCATAAAAAACGACATCATTTTGGGTTGACATAGTTATTATTATTACTTTTCTTTCTATTCCTAGATGAAATGATATTAATTTGAAGCCTCAATTCGTGCATAGTAATTATATCTATTCCTAAGTGAAAATTGAAACGGCATCAATTTCTTTTATTGATCAATTACAATAACCCGCGCAATGCACGGCTCTTTTTTATTGTTTTTCTATAAATATATTCCTAACAAAGCAACTTAACCAAGAAGAGAAAAGAAATAATAACAATAATGAAAAGGAAAAAAAAATAAGAAAGAAAAGAAAAGCGTATAATAGAAAATGTAAATAAATTTTTTTTTTTTTTGCGCTTAAAAATAGAAATGATTTTTCTTATATTTCATCAAATGTATTAAACTAAGGCTATAAAGATAACTACCAATAACTTTTTAGCCTAGTTGCATCAATTCCTTTCAATGGAGTTTATATCTCGGGGTTACATTCACTTAGAAAAAGAAAAAAAAAAAAAACTCACTTCACATCTTTTATGAATTTTAATCACTTTGGTGAACCTTAATTGTTACATACAAGGATTCCAAATATTCAGAGGTTCCTTATTTCAATTTGTCACATATTTATCCCATCTATACATTTTTTGACTTTTTTTGTTTCTCTTTTTTTTTTGGGTAATTTCTTGCTTATTAATAATCACAGATCTAGAAACAATATTTGTGACCTTAGAAGTCTATCCTATAACAAATTGGTCGACGAAGATAAAAATGACAATGTCATCTTAAGTCTAATACGTATCTTAGGAAAATTTAACACAGAGAACAAAAATGTTAAGATGTTATTCCTCTGCCCCTAAAACAAATTTACAATTGTCTTTTTTGGTTATCTCTAAATGATAGTTCATTGATGTCCTAAATCTAAGATAATTTGAATGTTGCCTCATCAATTCCAATATGAGTGATGAAATATAATTTATGCTTAACACTTCCCCCCAAAATATATATTAAACATATACTTACCACGCAATTTAGCATATCCAATTGTATAAAAATAAAAAGATCAAGTCAAACTAAATTTTATATGCAATTAGATAGTATCAGAAATTGTAAAAAAAAAAAAGGCATTTTTGGTTGCATAAAATAAAGGATTACAACTTAACCAAGCAAAAATATTTTGAATGTAAAATATACATACGTCGTAAAATTATATTCTAAACGATTTGTGGATCTCAGGAATTGAACTCACACCCTCACAGAAGGGTGAGACTTTTTGGGGAGAAAAATGACCACTGGGCCAAATGTCCAAGTTGTAATTTAAATGCATATTTGAAACAACATATTATAACTATTGTGTTTAAGGATTAAAATAAATGGGTTAAAAAGAAATATATAAGGTCATTTGACATTTTTGGCAATTTCAAAGTCATGGAATATGAATGATTTGGAAAACTGATTTGCAAATGAGAAATTCAAAATATATATATATATATATATATATATATATATATATATATATATATATATATATGAAGAAGAAATTTGAAGGGACATTTTTTATGTTTCAAATAATTAATTGCCATATATATTATATAGATAGATATTGACACATATTAACTCGTGACAATTAAGGAGCAATAATATACACTATTAAAGCTTCATTATTTATAAGTTATTTTATTTTATTTTATTTTTTCCCTTGGTGAAACCACATAATTTTTGAAGTATGAATATAGGAAATTAGTGGAATTAATAGTTCACATTTAATATTGCACATTTAAGGGCATTCCTTTTTTTTTTTTTCATTTATTATAGATAAATGGCAAATACGTGGTAGCATTTATCCAACTAAGCTACCACATGTCATGCAGAAGACGTTGCCATACATGCCAAATGTCAGATAGATAGCAACGTCTTCTACTTTAATATATATATAGATTAGGAGACTTTGGTTCCCTCGAAGCAACCAACAAAAATTGGGTTCGTAACAAATTGGTATTAGAGCAGGTTATAGAGGCCTTTCGCATGGAGCAATTAGAAGCTAAAGTTAAAAGTCTAGCTTAAGAACAACAAAGTATGCTCAAGGAGATGCAATAGATGCTTGTTGTAATGCTTGCCCGCCTTGATCAATTTCTTGGTAATCCTACGCGCCTAGATCTAACTGTTGGTAATCAAAGTTGTGATCCTACCAAAAGCTCACACAATCAAGGTGAGATGGAGAGATCCAACAAACAAACTAAATGTGGACTAACGAATTCAAGGTGTGCTATCAATCCAAAGGTAGCAAAACTTGATATTTCGGTTTTCAATGACAATAGAGGGTCACATAATACAAGTAAGGATTGCAGGTCACAAAAAAATAAAAAGGTTCAAGCCTCTATATCTATATGTCGTGCACCTATGAAGATTGAAGATTACAGGAAAGGAGAGCCAACCAAATCCAAAAGGTCAATAATCAAGAAACAAAAGAGAAGTAGTTTGTGGCGAAAGAAGAAGAAGAAGAAGAAGAATCCATTGAGGACAATGGATGATTTTAGAGGGAGGGAATGTTACGATGCTACTTGAAGTCAACGTCAATAGCTGCTACATGTTAGATTGTATTAGGATTGTTATGTTTGGAATTAATATTTGATTAGGATTTATCATTGCTAGAAGTTAGATGTTAAGTAGGACTTGTTATTAGGAGTTGATGTGTTTGATTACGTTTGTAATTGCTTGGCTATTTAAAGCCCACCTCTAATAAGAATAAAAATTAATCAGAATATTTATCAGAGAAATCAAGCGTTAACTTGTTTAGGAGGTTTAGACTCCCTCGAAGTAGTTCATTATCAAATTAGGAGGTTTTGGTTCCCTCGAAGCAACCAACAAAAATTGGGTTCATAACAATTGGTATCAAAGTAGGTTATGGAGGCCTTTCGCATGGAGCAATTAGAAGCTAAAGTTAAAAGTCTAGCTTAAGAACAACAAAGTATGCTCAAGGAGATGCAACAGATGCTTGTTGTAATGCTTGCCCGCCTTGATCAATTTCTTGGTAATCCTACGCGCCTAGATTGAACTGTTGGTAATCAAAGTTGTGATCCTACCAAAAGTTCACACAATCAAGTTGTGAAGCCAGTTACCACAGCCAAGTTCAAGCATTGCTTGGACTTGGTCAATGTTAGCAGCTTGTGATAGCCCTTTGGGGCTATGGTGGCGGCGATGGAGGAGAAGTTCGTGAGGCTTGACCAATTCAAGTCAAGGTGGAGATTTGTTGAAGTTGGCTTGAATTAGAATTCTATAGTCCACCACCCTTGTGTTATTCTAGTGGTATTAGAATTACTCAATGACCTATGACTCACGGCAACTTTATGCAAAGTCCTTGTTTTGGTAGGATTCAGCAAAACCCCTTGCTATATATATAAGGCTTTAGGTCTTATTAGTGTGCCACAATATAGAATAATTAGAGAAGGGTTTCTCTAGGTTTATTCTTGGTGAGAGAGAGGTTAGGGTGTAATTGGGGTTTGGATTCTTTGAGAGAGTCCTGGTACCACTGTTGTAATCTCCCTATTTTCTTAGTGAAACTTTCTCCCTGTCGTCGCTAGTGGATGTAGGCATATTGCCGAACCACGTAAATTCTTGTGTTCTTTATTTGTGTGTTTGATCTCTTTCTCTATTCTTTAATCTTGAGCAAACAGTTAATTTTCACAACAATAATTAAGAAACAAAAGAGAAGTAGTTTGTGGCGAAAGAAGAAGAAGAAGAAGAATCCATTGAGGACAATGGATGATTTTAGGGGGAGGGAATGTTACGGTGCTACTTGAAGTCAACGTCAATAGCTGCTACATGTTAGATTGTATTAGGATTGTTATGTTAGGAATTAATATTTGATTAGGATTTATCATTGTTAGAAGTTAGATGTTAAGTAGGACTTGTTATTAGGAGTTGATGTGTTTGATTACGTTTGCAATTGCTTGGCTATTTAAAGCCCACCTCTAATAAGAATAAAAATCAATCAGAATATTTATCAGAACAAGCAAGCGTTAGCTTGTTTAGGAAGTCTGGACTCCTTCGAAGTAGTTCATTACCAAATTAGGAGGTTTTGGTTCCCTCGAAGCAACCAACAAAAATTGGGTTCGTAACAGGTTTTTACTTGGTTTCAAACTTTCCTCACATTAACAAGTAATCCAAAAAGCACACCTTTTTAACCTTGATGCTTAGAATAATATGTTATCTTAATTTTATATAATGCAAATACCCTATTTTTTTCACTGTCTATATTTTGCAACTGAATCTCCCATCCAGCATTCTTCCTATCGATATCTCATACAGCGGCGATCAAAATGCTCAGTCATCTGTGAATAGTAATAATAGCCACTCAACTCAAGCTCAAAATTTAACTGATACATTGAAGATAAACCTCCTCTCATAGCATTATCTGAATTCTGGGGATATGGGTTTTTACTTGGTTTCAAACTTTCCTGAAATTAACAAGTATTCCAAAAATCACACCATTTTAACCTTGATGCTTAGAATAATATGTTATCTTAATTTTATATAATGCAAATACCCTATTTGTTTCATTGTCTATATTTTGCAGCTGAATCTCTCATCCAGCATTCTTCCTATCGATATCTCATATGGCGGCGATCGAAATGTTCAGTCATCTGTGAATAGTAATAATAGCCACTCAACTCAAGCTCAAAATTTAACTGATACATCGAAGGTAAACCTCCTCTCATAGCATTATCTGAATTATGGGGATATAGGTTTTTACTTGGTTTCAAACTTTCCTGACATTAACAAGTACTAGACTATAACCCGCACCTTGTGCGGGGTACTCTATAACAAAATATTTGTTTGAATTATTTTAAATTGTAAAGAAACCTTATAAATATCCACCACAATTGAGAAATTAGTCACAGGTCAAAAACCAATCAAGAAAAAGGGAAAAACTTGATAAAAGAGGTGGACAAAAAACAAATGATAAATTGTTTTTGGTACATCAGCAAAATAGAGTCAATTACAAAGAACAAAAGATAAAATCAACAATCTAGAGTCAAGACATAGCTAACAAAAAAACTTGAAGAAAATGTTTTTGCTCAAGATGTCATTTGCCAAACTTTTGCCAACGTTGATTTGTGCACCATGCTAACTGACATTTATGGCCCTTGCTGCTTCAAAAACTACCTCTCATCCATTTTAGCTAACGCTTGCCACAACAAAAATGTATCATTAACACAGCCACCAAAGTTTCTAATTACCCACCAAAAACATTCATGCCAAAACATGAATGCTAAATTCTTGCAGCCAATCTATTTTTAACAACATAGCTATGCCAACCAACAAAAGAAAATGCAAAAACAAACTATAAAGTAGAACTTATTTTTGCAATATAAACAAATACTACGAATTTTTTTTTTTTTGGTAAGTTAAACTTGAAGAAGAAAATATTTTGGCAATTTCATCAAATAATACATAATCTAATGTAGTTAAATACAACACCAAAACATTAGTGTATATATTTTTCTTCCTCAAGCAAAGGCAACCATAACATATGTAATAAACATATCACAATGAACACTATTCATAAGATTTAATGTATCTTCCTCAAGCAAAGGCAATCATAACATATGTAATAAACATATCACAATGAACACTATTCATAAGATTTAATTTCCAGCTTAAATTGACTTGAGCTAGGTTTTAAGAAAAGTACTGGCTCTATCTATGGAAAATATATTCATATTTATAAATAAAAATAAGCTAGTAAGCCATAATAAGAAATAGATTTTCAAGTGCAAGTAAAATGTGTAGTACATAAATATTGAAGTTTAGTAAGCACATTATATGCATTTTAGACATAATGTTGCCAATTCCCCTTTGACGTTATAAATCTAGGCTTTGTTTATAGTTTGAAAATTAGTTTTAATCAAAATATATTAAAAATTCAAATCAATCATGTAATAAATAGGCCATTAACAATTATTATTCAGAAAATTTGTAAGCAAGTACTCCTTTAAGAGAAAGACAGAATTAGATATACCTTTATAAGCCATTACAAAGAATTGTTGTTTAGGAACCTTTAAAGCTGTCACATATATGAAAATGATAAAAATTTATATTTATGCAAGCGAATATTTCCTGACATATAGTACATAAGAAATAAAAATAGTTCACCCTATACTTTTGTACTTACTTTTCCTGCTTTACTTATTATTCTGCTGTAGATTTGGGTTCCATTTAATCCAAGAGGTGCAGAAAGACTACCTCCAGGAATTGTTGAAGCTGAGTCAGACTTCTACCTTCAAAGATTGTGGGGTAAGCCCAATGAGGTGTGTATTTTTCTGCAACTTAAATATGCTATAAGGTTACTGTGGTGTCCAAAAAATAAAGGGCTAAGCCCAATACAATAGGCCCACCTGGGCCTATTAGAAGAAGCCCAAATGGGCCCATGAAGAGAGTGAGCCATTGAATAAAAGAGAAAGAAAGAGGGAGAGTTGAGGGGACGGCAGACCAGAGGGAAGAAAAGAGAGAAAAAGAGAGAATGGGGCTCTGGCCCTTTGGTTCATACTTTTGTACTGGCCATAGAGCCTTTTGTGTGTATATCTCCTTATTTATTTATTGAGAAACCCCCTCCCCGTGGATGTAGGCATTGTTGGCCAAACCACGTCAAATATTGTCTTGATGGTTGTGTTTTCTCTCCCCAAATCTCGCTGTTTAGAGGTTCTATTTTAAACCCGAAAAATTACGCAACACAATTGGCGCCATTTGTGGGAACTGATACAGCGAGTTTGGGTTTGAGTGGGGGCTACCATTGAGTAGATCGTCTCCCGATCTATCGAACCCCAGAAAGATCATCACCATTGGAGCTTGCACGCGCCGCCACATGTCGGTCAAAGCTTCGACAAGAAAGCTCCATGCGCAACCGTCCCAACGGTCTCCGAAACCCACTCCTCCGGGCATCGAATCGAGCAGTGGACACCACCATCGGGATCCTCATCACCCGATCTGAAGAATGGCCTCATCGGAGCTGCCACGCGCCGGTGGAAGCTCCAGCGGTCCTCTCACGCGCCAACACGTGCCCAGCGTGTGCTAGCGCATGCTGAGCACGCGCCAGCGCGCTCCAAGCACATGCCTGGCACATGCTTGGCCCGCCACGTCAGCCGACCCGATCCGGACTCGAACTGGACCGAGCCGGACCTGAACTGGACCTGAACCGGCTGCCCAAAAAAAAAAAAAAATGGAGAAAAATATAGAAATTCCTACACTACTCCGAGACTCCAGGGAAGCCTCTCTTCACTCTTAAACTCTTTTTTAAGTGCAAGGATTTGGTTGTGATTATTTAATTAATCCAATGCATATTGTCATTCATAATTAAACATGCCATTCTTTATATAATATGGCACATTGTTTAATTAATCCAAGACACACTGTCGTTCATAATTATATTTCGTCATATTGCTTGCACAACAAGTATGACGACTAGAATTTAGCTTAATTCTAGGGTGTTATTAATTATGATTTTGAGAAATTAGAGATATCAAACCTGGCTTTGCCTAGTGGTTTTTAGAATCCTTGTTGATCATCTTATGATGGTTAAAACTGGATGTTTAACCATAACGGATGACTATGGTATCCGTTTTGAGATTGTCCTCAAGATCAATCATTTTTACTGACATGTTAGCCTTTTCTAGGAATAACTTCCATATGACCACAAACGTACAGGTCATCCTCGTATGACCCTGCTTACATGTATACATGCTTTTGGGCATCCGCTCTATCTTTGAGGGATGTGACCAATTTGAATCTACTTCTTTTGGCCAATCGAGAGACTCTTCTCTGCGTGCCTTTATTTGTTATGCTATGTTTTTCAAATATTACACTACTTTGTCCCGAAGTAAGTCCAGTCTTCACTTCCCCGGCTGCGCTTGGGAAATCAAAGACTGGGGGGCTATTGGAGGGACAAAAATTGTAATTAAGATAAGTATAGGGCTAGAAATAAAATTGGATTTGATCTCTACTTTATAGCCCATACCACATGCATTTTACACCTTGGTATTATGAGCTTAGGCTTATTTGTGAGCCCTAGTCTGTTATGTAACATCTATTTGTGGTTATGTTTGTCATGATAGGTCACTGGGGGCTAGCCCCTCACACGATCTATAAGTATGACTTTTGATCTTCTAAAAACTGCGGAGACACATATGGTGACTCCATCTCAAGTTATAATTTCGTGATGTCACGAACTCATCTAGAATATTTCTTAACTAAGTAACCACCTGCCACATGAGCGAGGGTTGGTACTGCCTATTCATTATAGGCACAGTTGATTACGTGTTTACAAACCGTAGTTCATATTAAATGATGTGACTTATCTTTGAACACTTATGCGCACTTGCTTGGAATTATGCAGACTTAATGTCACTCGTGTGTTAATAGGTGCACCATTTGACTATTGATCCATGTATCTGTGTTTTCCTGATCGTACTTTGTAGGTGTTGCCCCGTACTCCTGGAAAGCTTCACAATGCTAGGAAATTACGGACGCACCTAATGCTTAAAGGAATTCAGACTTTCACTTGCAAAGCGAATTAAAGCTTGGAATGCCACGAATCATTTTTAAAGCTTGAAGATTAAAACCCTGGCAAGACCAGGTGTAGTGAGTAAAAACTTCTAATAGTTTGAAGCTGCGGCTGGACGGCAGATAAGAACATCTGCCTAGGTCACCGGGTAAGAATGCCCACGCAAAAGAGTGGCAAACTCAAAACCCTAGAGAAGGAGTCTGATTCCTGGCCTAGGTGCACTCCAGTGCGGTCAATAGGGGGCTTCCGGGCCTGGCTAGGACCACAAGCCCAAGAGTGGCAAGTTTAAAACCTGGCGAGCCCAGGTGCGGTGAGTAAAAACTTCTAATAGTTTAAAGCTGTGGCTAGACGGCAGATAAGAACATCTACCTAGGTCACCCGGGTAAGAATGCCCATGTTAAAGTCCTTCTTGAAAGGCAAAAACCCTAACTCGTTCAAGTGTGATCAGGGATTCATTATCCAAGATCATGACCACTTAGGTCACCTAGGTAAGAATGCCCATGATAAAGTCCTTCTTGAAAGGCAAAAACCCTGACCCGTTCAGGTGTGATCGAGGATTCATTATCCAAGATCATGACCATCAAGGTACGGATAAGAACATCTGCCTAGGTCACCCGGGTGAGAACGCCCGTGAAAAATCCTATCAAAGGCATAAACCCTGATCCGTTCAAGTGTGATCAAGGATTCATTATCCAAGATCACGATCATTAAGGTATGGATAAGAAGATCCGTATCGGTAACCTGGGTAAGAATGCCCACACCCAAGAGCGGCGAGATTAAAACCCTAGCAAAGGAATCTAATCCCCAGACTAGGTTCATCTACTTGATTCGGATTTTGAATCACATTCGACCAAAGCGGCGACGATCGGCCCCAATGCCCTTATCACGGCCAAAGCGGCCTTATTACGGCTAACGCGGCCACGAGTGGCCCCAATGGCCATATCCCAGCCAAAGCGGCCACAATCGGCCCCAATGGCTTTATTACAGCCAAAGTGGCCACGAGCGGTCCCAAGGGCCTTATCACGGCCAAAGTGGCCACAAGCGGCCTCAACGGCCTTATTACGGCCATGAGCGGCCCCGATGGCCTTATCACGGCCAAAGTGGCCACGAGCGGCCTCAACGGCCTTATCACGGCCAAAGCGGCCTTATTTCGGCCAACGCGGCCACAAGCGGCCCCAATGGCCTTATCCCGGCCAACGCGGCCACGAGCGGCCTCTATGGCCTTATCACGGCCAAAGTGGCCACGACCGGCCCTAATGGCCTTATCCCGGCCAATGCGGCCACGAGCGGCCTCAATGGCCTTATCACGGCCAAAGTGGCCACGAGCGGCCTCAACGGCCTTATTACGGCCAAAGCGGCCACGAGCAGCCCCAATGGCCTTATCACGGCCAAAGTGGCCACGAGCGGCCTCAACGGCCTTATCACGGCCAAAGCGGCCTTATCCTAGCCAACGCGGCCATGAGCGGCCTCAATGGCCTTATCACGGCCAAAGTGGCCACAAGCGGCCCCAATGACCTTATCACGGCCAAAGCGGCCCCAATGGCCTTATCACGGCCAAAACGGCCTTATCCCGGCCACAAGCGGCCTCTACGGCCTTATTACGGCCAAAGCGACCACGATCGGCCCCAATGGCCTTATCACAGCCAAAGTGGCCACGAGCGGCCCCAATGGCCTTATCTCGGCCAAAACGGCCACGAGCGGCCCCAATTGCCTTATCACGGCCAAAGTGGCCAAGAGCGGCCTCAATGGCCCTATCACGGCCAAAGCAGCCTTATCCCGGCCAACGCGGCCACGAACGGCCTCTACGGCCAAAGCGGCCACGATCGGCCTTATCATGGCCAAAGTGGCCACGGCGGCCTCTACGGCCTTATCCCGGTCAACGCGGCCACGAGTGGCCTCAATGGTCTTGATAAGACCATTGAGGCCACGAACGGCCTCAACGGCCTTATCAAGGCCAAAGCAGCCTTATCCCGGCCAACGCGGCCACGAGCGGCCTCAATGGCCTTATCACGGCCAAAGTGGCCATAAGTTTCCCCAATGGCCTTATCATGGCCAAAGCGGCCTTATCCCGGCCAACGCGGCCACGAGCGGCCTCTACGGCCAAAACGGCCACGATCAGCCCTAATGGCCTTATTACGGCCAACGCGGCCACAAGCGATCCCAATGGCCTTATCACGGCCAAAGCGGCCTTACCCCGACCTACACTGCCACGCTGGGCCTCAACGACCTCGTTTGACCTCCATGGTCCCGTCTCGGCCCCAATGGCCTCATTTGACTCCCATGGTCTCGTCTAGCCACAACGGCCTCATTCAACCTCAACGGCCTCACCACGACCCCTATAGTCTCATTCAATCTCGTTGACTTGGCACGCCTCAAAGATCACCTTATCACTTTAAATTCAATCAATGGAGGAAGTTGAAGTGTACCTCGTTGCAAAGCAAGTCCAGTCTCCACTTCCCTTAAGAGATTCGAGTAAGCGAAGACTGGGGGGCTATTATGGTGTCCAAAAAATAATGGGCTAAGCCCAATACAATAGTCCCACCTGGGCCCATTAGAAGAAACCCAAATGGGGCCATGAAGAGAGTGTGCCATTGAATAAAAGAGAAAGAAAGAGGGAGAGTTTAGGGGACAGCAAACCAGAGGGAAGAAAAGAGAGAAAAAGAGAGAATGGGGCTCTGGCCCCTTGTTTCATACTTTTGTACTGGCCATGGAGCCTTTTGTGTGTATATCTCCCCATTTATTTAGTGAGAAACCTCCTCCCCGTGGATGTAGGCATTGTTGGCCGAATCACGTCAAATATTGTTTTGATGGTTGTGTTTTCTCTCCCCCAATCTCGTTGTTTAGAGGTTCCATTTTGAACCCGAAAAATTACGCAACACAGTTACAACATTTATACAGTTCCTGCAATTTTTTTATTCATATGTGAATATGATGTAGTTAAGAATTTCAAATTGTCATTTAGTTTGGACCAACTAAATTTCATTAGTGAAGACTGATTAATATATGGTGTTTTATAGAACAAATGTTTTTCTGGAGTTCTCCATTTGCCTGTTCTGAGGCACTTACTAACTTTCTGACTTGGGATACTGAAGTGGAGAAATTGTTTGGCATGCCACAAAGTGATATTAGTGATATCTTAGCTGTTACAAAGAAGCTAGAATTTTCTTCTAACAATGCTTTATTATATATAACTCTTCCGGTGTCAGTGTTTGGTGTCTTAATCTTCTTACATAGCCTGAAGAATGGAGGAGGGCTATGGTAGGTTAAGTGCTAGCATAAAATTTAGTCGCACTGCATAGTTAGATCTTATAGAGAATTGAGTTGAGTCACACACACAAACAAACGTATAGCACTTCATAAATCATAAGTGAAGAGAATGATTATATCTTATAATTTGATAAATAATGATACAATGCATTCATTCAAGTCTAGTATAATTCTATTACGTATTGTTCCAGAGAAAACTCTGTGGAGGCTCTTTTTTCCACATTTGCCACGTGTCGCCTTGTGAATGATGGAACGTGACTTTTATTATTTGATGGGGATGTTGAGCCCAAAACTCGACACCAGGCCCGTTGGTCTACCCGATGGCTGATGGTGCTTCCCTCTTATTTTCTGATCTACTGGTCCACAGTACTCATAGGGAGAGTCACGGTAGACTGACAAGATCAGTACCGCAGATCAAAACTAATCACATCAACTTTGGATTCATCGGGCTTGCAATGATAATAGCATTCAAGAAATACACAATATATTTGCCAGTAGGTACACAAAATCAATCCCACAGACTGAAACTAAACACAATAAACTTGGCTTTCACAAGAATTTTGCTATGAATAGTAACATGTAAGAAATATATATAGCAAACAATGGAACTCAGGAGATTTGGGGAGTAGGAAGAGGATTATTTACTGTGCAAAAGTGTATGAATCAATATCATTAATTGGTATGGGTGTTTGGTGGTTGAGTAAGCTTTTTGGTTATGGCAGACAGAAAGTGTTTCAATCCACCGCGGGTCTGCAGAAAGTGTTCTGCAGAATTTGATTGTCTTCAAGCTTGAAGCTTTGTGAATCAGCTCCTATGAAGAAATTAGTTTCAGACTAAGATTCAACCAACCCCCTTTTCTTATTTCTCACCCCTCTTTATAGTGGTGTTAATGTCTTGTGGTCTCAACCATTGCCCTCTTAGTCATGGTAATTTCTGTTTATCCGCGGGATAAAAATGGTGGATTTGACTTGTCTGCTACAGACCTGATTTGGACTGCGGCAGACAGCCAATTTCTCATTTCTGGTGTTAGGGAGAGTGAGTATTAATGCTTGACAAGGGGAGTTGAGGTAATTGAGTTGACTCATACACATTTTGCATAATCAAGTTTGATCTTACCATTTTTGCATTATTCCCCAGCAGATTAATGCTTTTTATGTTGTGGCAGATCAAAAAAGATTCAGTAAATTAATCCCCCTACCTCCAAACCGTTCTTCCTAAGTTCCATGTTGAGGATGAGCAAGGACCACTGGAGTGCTGGACTACGGTGGTCGTTGCCCCTTGAGTGATGCTGGTCTTGGGCGGCCATGGCAGACTTCTTAGTCTTTTAGTTCTTGTTTCATCACTTTTTGTTTCAGCTGGTGCTGCTGTGGATCATTTCGTGACGGAGTCCACCGTGACCAGTGGACAAAGGGAAGGACCAGCTTTCTTTTCATGGTTTCTTGTTTCAGTAGGTGCTGACCTGGGCGGCCATGGCAAACCTCCTGGTTTTTTCGACTCTTGTCTCATCTTCTCCATCACCTCTTACTTCAGCTGGTGCCGCCGCAGATCATTTTGTGACGGAATCCACCGTGACCAGTGGACAAAGGGAAGGACCAGCTTTCTTTTCATGATTTCTTGTCACATCTAGAGCTGCGGTGGACGGTTTTGTGGCAGTGTCTACCGTGACCGCTGGGTAACGAGGAGAACCAGCCATGGAGGACTGTGCTGGTCTTTTGGGGAAGACAATGAACAGTGCTGCATCTGATTGATATGTTGCTTGCCTTGTCTTTTCCATCACTTCACTTTTCTCAGCTGATGCTGCCGCCGATGTTCTTCCGGAGGTATCTACGGTGGACTGCTGAACAATGAGAAAAACCAAACTTCTTCAGCAATAATGGTGCTTTGAGACCTGTTTACTACCTTGGGAAAGATTTCTTCTCATTTGCCTCGAGCTCCGCGCCAAAAAAGGAGAGAAAATGGAGCTTTCACGTGGGAGCTTTCCCTCTCTTTTTCTGAAATATTTTTGAATCTGCTGATGTTGCTTTGACAGACATGAATTTGGGATTTGAATGGGCTGGGCTTCTTTTTGGGTTTGGGTCTGATGGATGGCTGAAAGCCATTTTTTTTTTATATTCTTGTTGCCGTGGACCACTGGGTTGATGGGCTTTGGGCCTTTAGCGAATTTCTGGACTTTTGGATTTGGTCTGCTGTGGACTGAAAAAATGGGCCTCTACAAACTCTAAAAGACAAGAATAGAATAATATAGTCTCTCTCTCTCTCGTGCTGAGGACTACTTGCTCTTAAATCGCCACTGATGGTGTGAAAGTGAGGCTTTAATGCTTCTGATGATTTTTTAATTTTTTTAATTTCTGCAACTGAGAGATATCTGATGTTGGTATATTAGAACATTCTTAAAATCAAGTTGGCATTTGCAGGACTTAACAAGCAAACCACAGTACCTTGTAACCTTCACCGTTGGTTATAATCAGAGAATGAACATAGACGCGGCAGTGAAAAAGGTCTCTCTCTCTCTCTCTCTCTCTCTCTCTCTATATATATATATATATATATATATATAAAATTATGTGTGCGACTAAATATGTTATTCTGGCAGTTTTCGGGAAACTTTACAATCCTTCTATTTCATTATGATGGCCGAACAACTGAATGGGATGAGTTTCAGTGGTCGAAGCGGGCTATTCATGTGAGCGTTCATCAGCAGACTAAATGGTACGTAACTGCTGCTAGGTTCTATGTATTATTTATGTGACAAGTTCTCATTCTGCTTTTGCCCAGTAGGCTTAGGTGGTTTCTTCAAATTATGCTTGTAATCTTTACCTTCTGAAATTTTGTACAAAGGTGGTATGCCAAACGATTTCTGCATCCTGACATAGTGGCTCCATATGACTACATATTTATCTGGGATGAAGACCTGGGAGTCGAGAATTTCAATGCGGAAGAGTGAGTTTGGATATGAAATCTCTGTTTCATGATGACTTTCTTTCAGTCTACTTGGACAATTTTTTATGCTCTCTTTAATTCAATTTCAGATACATAAAAATAGTAAGGAAGCATGGCTTGGAGATTTCACAGCCTGGTTTGGAACCTAACAAACAATTGACTTGGAGAATGACAAAGCGAAGAGTTGATCAAGAAGTTCACAAGTAAGATTGATGAGACCCATTTATTGAAAGTCTGTTATTTTTTATTAATTATCAAACTCAAAATAACCTTTATATTCTTTTTCCATATTAATTTCTACCAGAGTGACAGAGGAGAAAAGGGGCCGGTGCAAAAAACCACATCTGCCTCCCTGTGCAGAGTATGAACAGTTTTACCATCGTTTTTGTTATATCCCTGTGGCCCTTACCCCTACTCTTTCTGATGCTGTAATTTGACAGATCTGCCTTGTTTTTCCTTTCATTAATGCAGGTTTGTGGAAATCATGGCTCCAGTGTTTTCTCGAGATGCATGGCGTTGTGTGTGGCATATGATTCAGGTATCAAGCATTGTTATACTTTGTTCAATTTAGAAATTGGTGGTTCACAATTATTTATTTCTGGCCTTTTGCACTATATTAAATTTGCATTACTTTGTGTTATTGCAGAATGACTTGGTCCATGGTTGGGGTCTTGACTTTACATTTCGAAAATGCGTAGAAGTAGTGACATGCCTCTTGATTATTCTGCTTTCTTCGCTATATATTAATTCTTGGAGTGATTGCAATGCAATTCTTTATTAAGTATTAACATCTTTTTTTTTCTTCTCAAAATCAGCCTGCCCATGAGAAGATGGGAGTTTTAGATTCCCAGTGGATTGTTCATCAAACTGTCCCCTCACTTGGGAACCAGGTAAACTAGAAATCATTGGCAACCTTACATTCTCATTTTTTTTTTTTTTTTCCCAATAGATATTAAACATTGTGAGAAACTAATATTTATTTTATTTTTACCCTTTTGGTAGGGAGAAGCACAAAATGGGAAGGCACCATGGCAAGGGGTATGTACTATTAGAGCACTTTTCTCATTATATTTAGTTTCTCTCTCTCTCTCTCTAAATGGGCTGCTTGTTTATGAGTTGTGCTGATATGTTTATATTTAATTGTGCCAGATTAGGAAGAGGTGTGAAAAGGAGGGGACAATCTTCAAAGATCGGTTTGATAAAGCGGAAAAAGATTATTATAAAGCAATGGGAATTGATTTTTCCAAATCCTCAGCTCACAACTTGCTTAGATCTTTACATAAATTAGTAAAATTCATTATTATAACTTGTATCATTATTTGTTGACAATCACAATTTTCAAATCTTAGTTAAACACAACATGAAAGTCATATAGAATTTTAGTGATGACTGGAGGTTGTTTGGAGCATAGTTTATAAGTATCGTATCAGCGGTTTGATCATTGAAAAGGTTTATCGTTTAGGGATTACCGATATATAGAGGTTTAAATTTTATCCGGGTCTACATGCTGGACTGGATTACAAATAAAATTTGTTTGTACATCATATCCCACTGGCCTTTGGACTGGCTGGCAAATAGGCAGTCAGAATAAAAGCTAGAAAGATGAGGAGCAGTTGGATAAGGTGAAGGTATGGTAGTACATTTATGAGAGTAGCAAGCTCGACTTTTTCCTTTCATAACAGACTCGGTCTAGAAGTCGTTCACAACCCAAGTAACACGTGTCAAGGCTAAAGAGTGGAAGAAATATAACCCAACAAATTGCAATTAATGTTGCTGAATAATGCTATGTACTACTCCCCTCAGTCTCCAAATAAAAGTAAAAAAATAGTCTCAATTTTATTTTTTTGGGGTGAATACATCATCGACTTTATTAAGCACAAAGGCTGAACAAAAGCATCAAGGGAACTTCTTCCATCAACTAAATCCTCTAAAACATAGGAAGGAATATCGGAGATGAGAATTAATATTGGGCAGAGGTGATCATGACTCCGTGACAATTGTAAATTTCTTTTATTTGTTTCAATTATATTGGGTTGGTTTAGATTATTTAGGGCCTGAATTATTATTATTATTTTTGGTTTTACCGGGATGGCCTAGGTTTGGGGCATGTTAGAATTCAACGAAAGTTAGGCCATTCAAGGCAAAATATGCTGCCAAAGAATTAAATTGGGGCAAACCGTGTGCTAGAGGATGAGGCTAAATTCATGGTTTCACATGGCTTTTTGACTCATTAGGACCAGTCACGTGGGGCCACTATAAATTCTTCAATATCGAAGCTGAATCCAAAAATATGCAAGTATATTCTTGGTATCATAATCATGTGCTCGTGGGAGAAAAATAGCCGTATGTTTCAGATGAAAAGCAGAGACATTGATATCTTGATTCCCCCAATTCGTCAGAGGTTCCAAAGTTGTCCAACAACTTGCAGCTACTCATCTCATCCTCATGCGAAATTCAGCTAACAATGGAGCGCCTGAAAGGGAAAAAAAATGCCAGAAAAGAAATGACGTTTTTTGCCTACAACTATACAACATGATGAGATCATGAGATATATATGTTCTTTTGTTTCCCAAAGCGTTTTTCGTTATTTTCTTATATTAATCATTGAAAATTATAACTGATTTAATAAGTAACTCAAAGTTTTAGAGTCTAACTGTGTGTAAACTATTTTTAATGTAGGTATTTCTTGGAAAGTTTATAATGTAGAAAAGTTTTACCATCTCTTTTTAGTCTTTTTGTTCACAAACTGAAATGATAGGCATATATTGCGTTGGTAATCAATGCAAACATTTTGTGAGATATCACATTTCAATAAGATTAAAATTTGAGATATTCACTACTTATCAATGGTGAACCCACAGGACATATTACACCCTCAAGAGGCCTCCGCCAAGGTGACCCAATATCTCCATATTTATTCTTGTTATGTGCAGAGGGTTTAAATGGACTGATTAGAAAGGCTACTCTCCAAGGCGACATCCACGGTGTATCATTATGCCCAAGAGGACCTAAGATCACTAACCTGTTTTTTGCAGATGACAGTTTGCTCTTCTGCAGGGCCTCTATTCTTGAATGTCAAAAAATTCAGGAGATCCTTGCAAAGTATGAAAAAGCTTCTGGCCAACAGCTTAACAGAGCAAAGACTACCCTATTCTTCAGCCGAAACACCCCCCAAGCCATACAGGAGGAGATCAAAGACATCCTGGGGGCTCCTAGTATTCAGCAGTCTGAGAAATACTTGGGTCTCCCTTCTCTGGTTGGCAAGGAAAAAATCTCGTGCTTCTCTCAAATAAAGGAAAGGGTTTGGAGTAAGGTGAAAGGTTGGAAAGAGAAGCTGTTGTCCCAAGCTGGAAGAGAAGTTCTTATCAAGGCAGTGGTTCAAGCCATTCCAACCTATACAATGAACTGCTTCAAATTGCCAGTGACTTTATGCAAGGAGATTGAAGGTAAAATTCGAAGATTTTGGTGGGGCCAAAATAAAGACAAACGTAAAATCCACTGGCTGCGGTGGGAAAAATTGTGTAGTTCGAAAGGTGAGGGTGGACTTGGCTTTAGGGATCTCCAAAAATTTAATATTGCGCTCTTGGCTAAACAATTTTGGAGACTTATGCATTGTAGAAATTCTTTATTTTTTAAAGTATTCAGTGCAAAATTTTTCCCTGACGGTAATATCATGGAGGCTTCAACCAAGACTAGAGGATCCTTTGCCTGGAGAAGTATTTTGAAAGCAAAAGACCTCATCCAGTCGGGGTTGAGCTGGAGAGTTGGGGATGGAACCAAGATTCCTATTCGAGGTTCAAACTGGCTCCTAGATGAGGGGCATAGACGTGTCTTATCCCCTCTCACAAATGTCCCCAAAGATGCACGAGTCGCGGAGCTCATCCATGGTTCCCCCCCCACATGGAATGTAAGCAAGGTTCAGAATCTATTTCTTCCCTATGATGCTGATGCGATACTTAAGATTCCTTTAAGCAACCGGTTTCAAGAAGACAAGCTGTTCTGGTCTACTACTCGGGATGGGAAATATTCTGTTATGAGTGGTTACAAGTTGCTGCTTAAAGAGTCTCGGGTATCACAACCCGAGAGTTCTAGACATTGGGATCCCGATCCTCTATGGAAGAAGCTTTGGGGAGCTCGTGTTCCGGTGAAGATGAGATCTTTCCTTTGGCGAGCTTGCCATGAGTCCCTTCCGACAAAATTGGGTCTTTATAAACGTAAGGTAATTCCTACACCTCTATGTGACTTATGCCGAGATCACTGTGAAGATGGTCTCCATGCTTTGTGGACTTGCCCAATTGTGAAACAGGTCTGGGAGGCTGTCCCTGATTTCTCTGCACTCCGGACCCTTGCCCCAACGTCATTCAGTGAGCTCGCATGCAAAGTCACCCAACTAAACTCTGATCTCCTCCTAGAAAAATTTGCTGCCACGTGCTGGCTCCTGTGGCACAAACGGAATCAGGACCGCCTCAACCTCCCAAGTGAAGACTATCTCCAGACTTGGAACCGTGCCCAAGCCTTACTTCATGAGTACCTAGCTGTGATATCTGAGGAAAAAGCAACGAAACCAAATTTGCCTCACGTCAGATGGAAGCCCCCCCAAACCAACTACTATAAGGTCAACTTCGATGGAGCTCTCTTTAAAGATTCCAACGCAGCTGGAATAGGAGTAGTTATCCGGGACAAGGCAGGGATGGTCATTGCCACTTTAAGCCAAAAGGTCCGTGGTCCCCAAACGGTGGAGATGATTGAGGCACTTGCAGCCAGGAGAGCTATTATTTTTGCTAAGGAAGTGGGGATTGTTGATGTAGAATTCGAAGGAGATGCAGTAAATGTTATATGTGATCTCAGCTGTCAGGTCCCCATCCATACACCTTACGGTCTCATTATTGAAGATGCAAGAGCAATTCTCCCAAATTTCCAAAGACCCTCCCTGTCTCACACTCGTCGCAGTGGCAACAACGTTGCCCATGCTTTAGCTCGTAGAGCTGTCAATTGTAACAGTCCTCTAAAATGGATGGAGGAAGTTCCTCCAGACATTACCCATGTACTGTTGAATGATTTTCTTGCCATTAATTAAATGTTACAGCACTTTCTCAAAAAAAAAAAATAAATAAGATTAAAATTAAAAATAATGTAAAATATTTTTTACAACCCTAAAAATAAATGTGTAAAACTTAGGTACAGTTCCTTAAGTTAGGTACATTAGGTTCCCCAATTGAATTCAAACGCATGGTTGTATTAACCAATAAAACACAAACAATATTATATTTTCTAAAAATATTTAAATTCAATGCATTTGAATTCAACTAGGAACCTAATGTACTTGATCTAAGGAACTATACCAAAATTTTACCCAAAATAAACTATACATTACTCATTTAATAAAAAAAGAAAAAGAAAAAGAAAAAGTAGGCATTAGTCAATCATAAAGTATATAACTTGAAAGCTCGAGTCATACAATGACATCAAATAAACCTATCAAGATATCAAAAAAAACCTATCAAGATTCATTAAATTTTGGTATAAAAAAATTAAATTGGCTTGTGTCATCTTGATCATGGCTGGCCCAACCTATAAGCCATTTAAGCAATGGCTTGAGGCCCCCAAATTGGAAAAGCTCCCAAATTTTTTATGATCCATATGTAATATATATTAAAAATAAAAAATAAATAAAAAAGCCTAATTTTTTTTTCTCTTTTTCTTTCCCGAACAACTCTTTTTTTCTCTCTCTCCCTGTTTCTTTCTCACTCCACGTCTATTACTCCCTCAACGTACCGTGAGTCTACTTCATTTTCAATTCTTTTCTTTTTTCTCTTCACAATCTTCTTTTTAGCTTTTTTGTAAGAGCTCTGTGAGTCGTGCTAAATGAAAATATCTAATTGTTGGTTGTGGCTAACATCAAGCCATGTGTAATTTCTTTTTTCTATTTTTTATATCATGAACCAATAGTTAGATTAAGTCCTTTGCATTTATTTGTCTGATGAGTGAAACATGGAAGCCATGTGAGTTATTGTGATGACTTTGAAAAAAATCAAATATTCTATTTGATGGGTATAGGACCTTTTTTTTTTTTTTAATTGTGATTAATAATTTTGAATAAAATTCCAATAAAAAAATTCATAAATATTAATTTAATTTAGCATTGAATGGTAAAAAAAAAAAAAAGCCTCAATTTAATATTTGGCTTGAAGGGACCAAAAAGTTTGAATCTCTATGACTTTGAAGTTTGATCATCATGCTAGACCATTTCACTTCAAAGTGGGACCTCACTAAACTTTGTTCAAAGGCATTATTAGACCATTGTTTTGGTCTACGTAGGCTCCTTGGTCCTCAATTCTTAATAGCCATAGATGAACATCATGAAAGTTACGTTGCACAAATCATTGACCCCGAGAATCCAGAAACCTCCAACCCAAACTGAAAGGTCATAGGCTATGCCAAAAGGCGCCACCTAATTGGCCAGCACAAAGCTCCGCGGACACGCGGCACTCTCAGATTTACCCTTTTTGTTTCAGTTGAAAACGCCAGCACTACCCATTTTTTCACTCGTTTTAATCAGTCATCAATCACTAGCTTACAAAAATCCTACACGTGTTGCCACGTGATATACTGACCCATCACGGTTGGCTCATTAAGCCGGGTTCACACATTCGTGGTTAGAATAAGGCTTTAGCAATATATATATATATATATATATATAAAGCCTCAGTTCATTTATGTTGAAGTGTGTTATGCTTAGTATGTGGAAGCAAATTGCTTGCTTCTTTGTCCTCTAAAAATTCTTCCACTAGTTTATCAAAGATTAATTTTGTTCTAAATTTAGCAGGCTCTTTGTGGGATTTTGGAAACAAATTAAGAAGATGGGGCTCTCAAATTTCCCTAGTGCAGCTGAGGGAGTACTTCCTGTGCTAGTAATGAACACAGTTCTGTCAGTGGCTTTCTTGAAGAACATGGTGAGATCTTTGCTCCAAATGGTGGGTGCTAGTGAAAATCCTCCAAATATTGAGGAAGACCCAGATGGGTTTTTGCAGATTAATGCAAGGGAGAGACGCATTTCAATAACCCAATTCAAGTCTTTGTGCCACAACAGGTCCAATAATATGGGCAAAAGCAAAAATAGAGGTGGTAGTGGTACAGGTACTCCTACTACTAGTTGTAGCAGTAGTGCTGGATGGGCCACAATGGAATGTTGTGTGTGTCTATGTAGATTTGAAGCTGACGAGGAGGTGAGTGAGTTGTCTTGCAAGCATTTTTTTCACAAAGGTTGCTTAGAGAAGTGGTTCGATAACAAGCATGCTACCTGCCCTCTTTGTCGCTCAATCGACTAGTACAATGGTTTTGAGTGGGAGGTTGGGTTTGATTTGATGAATACTTCACCTTTACTTTTCTATGCTGTACTTTTTTCCTTCATGTTTTAGTATTTGAGCAAAATTAGAGAAAGTTATGTGACAATCTTTGCTTTCCGTGAAAATCTTATTTACTACACGTCTCTTGTACGCTTCTTTTTTCTTCTTACATTTTGTTCATAATTTAGAGTTTTAATTTCAAGTTAACATATGTGAGAATTGGATTTATTTTTTTATTTTTTTGGTGGATAGAGAATTGTATGGTTAAAAATGAGAAACGTTTAAAAATAATATATACATAAGAAGTGAAATAAAATTAAAAATTCCTTACTTTATGAGTACACCTATAAGTACCAAGAGGATATAAAGTAAAAAAATGAAAGGAATTAAACTGTGTGTTCGGATCTCCTTATTTTCTTACTGTGCTTGCAAATCTTTTGCCAATTCGGGAAACAAAAACATAGCCTTATTTAGGGGTGATTATAGGCCGGTCGGGTTGAGTTTGGAGGTAATCCATTACCCTACCTGACTAAGTTGGATTCATAGGGATTCAATCCATTGACCAACCATTGAGATGGTCGGATCAGGTGGATCGGTTTGTGTAGGTTGGAACGGTCGGGTAAAGAGAAACCTGTAAAAAAATCACACACCAAACCATAAGTTTGGTCAAACTAACCAATTCAACCCAAACAATAACAAATGACAATAACATACAAATCTATATGAAAAAACTCATTCAAATTACTCAAAAACAACAAATCAAAACCAAAACATATCTCCTTAATTTTTTTTTTCAAAAAAACAATAAAGGAAACTTGAAACACAAAGTTCAAAAGTTCACGATTCGATTCTGAAAATTAAAGAAGAACAAAAACGTACTAGTGAAGCTCTGTGCCTTTTCGTCTTGAAGATTTGAAGTAAAGGAAGGAGAAAGTGAAGGAGATAGATCTTAGAGAGTGAAGATAGAGAGAGGAGAGATCGAGAGAGTGAGGGTCGATGAGAGACGGTAGGGCCATCGACCGTTGGGGTGTGAGACGATGAGGAACAGTCGACGCATGGGGTGCTCAAATCGAGCAGTGGCGGGGCTAGGGTTTGACTGTGAGAGAGAGAGAGAGAGGCGACTAGGTTTAGGTTTTTTATTTTTTATTTTAATAAATGGGTTTGACTACCAGACCAAAAATACAAAATTTGTGGTCCATCAAAAATCCGAATAAAATTAAAATTCGTATTTGTATTCGTCCATATATGTGCTCGCAGATGAATGGGTTGGGTGGGCGGATATTTGCCCATCCCTAGCCTTATTAGACTTCTTGGTCCCGATTCGTTAGTGGTTTTACTTAGACCTCACAAATAGGTTGGCTTAGATAAGTCCCAATTTGATCCAATCGGGACTTTGGAAGGTCGGGAGTGTGAAAACATACACACTTCCCCTCTAGCAATGAGATTAAAATAAGTTGTGAGTTAAAAAACCTATAACACTTACTGAGTCTTTGACAGGTTAAATTGCCAGTATTTTTTTTCTTCTTAAAAAATAGTAAAAGAAAATTTAAGTTTATATGTCCCTGGAATGCAAAAGTTACCAATAATGCTATCATTATGTAGTTAAACATTTCAACCAAGCATATTTTCATTATCAAAGTCCATAAAAAGGCGAAATAAACAAAAACAAGTTATCAAAAACTAGAATTAAAGTCAAACTCTACTGTTTTTATTTAGACAATCACATTACAATATATGAAAAATATATCATCTCGATTATCTAAAACTTGAACCATTAGAGCGCAATTTTGACAAGGAGAAAAACATGTGGTTCTCATTTGATGATAAAACCTTAGAATCCACTAGGGATCCTTGAATCTACAAGAAATAAAGAACAATATAAGAGAAACTCTTTATTAGTATTATTAAATAATAGAACCGAATGCCTTTGAGGTTACAAGTTCAATATAAATACTTAAGAATTCCTTTGACTGCTAGGAGACCTTTAGAAAATTAATCCTAATTCATGGACCTTTTTTTTTTTTTTTTTTTTTTTTTTGGATAATTCTGGACAGCTTCTTCAAAATGGAGATGGTTGTTAAGTTGTAGAATAAACGTGAAGAAAGTGAGATAGAGTAAAATATGTCAACAAATGAGGTTAGTTTATGTGATTATTAATAAATCATTAATTAATGATGACATGGAATGTTTCTAGCAAAAAAAATGATGACACGGAATGTGGTCATTTTTTAACCATTGGATTTTTTGGTCCGTTATTAACATCATTTTTAATATGTATCAATTATAACATATCCTATCAACGGTTGTAAATTTTTCATTGTTCCTAGATTTATTGTTTGGAAATAATTATAAACCAATAGCCTCATTCTCATGCAATAATTATCTTATACGTCCATATCTTTAAACATATATCCCATTATTAAAATTTCCACTCACCAATCTATGAATAAAAATACTACTGAACCAGTACTTATTAAGATTGGTGCAATATGCTGTAGAGAGAACTATATTGTTTAGGTTTGTTTCTTTTGTTTATGTTGGCTGGAAGGTAATACTGTAGCCCATGAGTTAGTTAGGTATGCTAGGAGCTTAAGCAATTCTCAGGTTTGGCTTGCTTTGCTTGTTTCCATTAAAAAAAATAAACTGTCCGATCTTTCTCTCTCTCACTCTGATTTAGTGCACTGCCTCGAAATAGTATAATAGTATGAATTTTAATGGGGGTATATGAGTCTGGCCCTATGAGAAAATTAAATAACCAAAAAAATGAAAGAAAAGAAAGGATTAGTTGGAATTCCTTTTGATAATATAATTTTGTTATTCATGCCATATATACTTTATATACATGTGATGTGTTTTTCCAAACTCCGAGAGTACAAATTTGATGAAGAAAAAAAGAATGGAGAGGACAAAAACATAAAACACAAAACACAAAGGATTTTTTTATATATAAGAATTTCACCAGTACATATGAGACATACTGTCTACGAAAAAGCAATAAAAGGCTCTTTGATGCATTATTGAGCTAGATATACTTTGCAAACAAATTGCACTTAAATTAGCCATGACCTATATAGATTATTGATCAGGGTAATGCTACATTGCTATATAGTATATATCCCTTATAAAGGTTTTCACTCAGCCAGCCCTCATAGACATCAACTTGGTCAGATCAAACTGTTTATGCTCAAATTTGATAAATTCATCAGCTTCTTGGTCAACAGTTTCTCTATGGACCTGCAGAACACCATCCTCGGCATGGTGGGGAGCATGCTTGTGGTCTATGACTGGCGAGCTTCTTATTGGGGCCTCTATAACACGTTCCTCATAGTCATAGTCATAGTCATTGTTGAATGTCACATGGCCTTTTGGGTATAGATCAGGGCGATCAGTGAGCCTTTCAGTCATAGCATCCGTTGGGGATTCATAAACGTTGTTGTCGTCCGAGGTATTCCAATCATAGTTGTGCGTAACATGATGAGTGTTGCCCGACATTTTGTGTCGCTATTCAAATGTCTTATAACGTTTTTAGATGTGGTACTTGTATTTGAGTTTTGAGACTTATAGGCTGTAGAGGCCTATTTTTTCGGTCCACGGTAGACCAAGTCCAACACCTCAGTGATCTACCAGAAATCCAAAGCTCAACAAGCTCAGTGATCCACGGTAGACAAAACACAAAGAGAAATGGCCCAAAAGCAATCCACCGAGCCCAAAGTCCAAAAGAGGAGAGGAAAGCCCAGCCCACCTGGTCATCAAATTCCAGTCTGCCACACAAAGGAATTCTGAAATAATTTGAAAATGAGAGGGAGAATGGCCTTCAAGTATCATTTTTCCCTCCTCCCTTGGCGCGGTGCTCGAGGCGCTGAAGGGAGATATTTCCAAGGAAGAATCACATTTCCAAAGTTTAATCATTACACTAAGAGTTGGTCTTCTTCATTAACCATCAGACATGGTAAATACCCAGAAGAAGATGATCCACTGCAGCATCAGCCAAAGCCCAGAAAAGTGGAAGAGAGCTGGTCCTCCACACCACCCAGTGGTCCACGACGAGTTGTCCAGCGGTCCACAGCAAACTCAGTCACCAAAAAAACGATTTGCGGCGGCACCAGCTGCGTCCAATGACGAAGAGGGTGACGAAGAAGATGAGGCAAGGCTGAAAAGACCAAGAAATCTCCCATGGCCGCCCAAATCAGTACCATCTGAAGTGGGTAATGATGAAAGGCCAGCTGGTTATCTCCTTTGCCCACTGGTTACGGTGGACTTGGTCACAAAGTAGTCCACCGCAGCATCAGCTAAAACAAAAAAATGATAATCAAGGCTAAAAAAGACTTGAGAAATCTGTCATGGCCACCACGGCTCAAGGAAAACGACCACCACAGCCCAGCACTACGGTGGTCCTTGCTCCTCCACATCATGGAACTTAGGAAGCAAGGTTTGGAGGTAGGGGAACCAATTTACTCCAATTTTATTTGATCTGCCGTAACAGAAATGGTATTGATCTGTTAGGGGAAAAATACCAAAAACGGTAAGCTCAAATCTAATTAATGCAAAACGTGCGTGAGTCAAGTCATCTTAAATGTTTCAGACCATCATCAAGCATTAAATGCTTATCACCTCCATCCTCATAAATGGCCTGAAATCCCGTCGTCCGCCGCAGATCAAATCAGATCTGCGGCAGACGAAAACCATCAGCTCAATCTCCAAGCTACACTTTGTCAAATCTCAGCCCCTTTACCTCCCGGATAAACAGTGATTCTCATGATTAGGGGGATAACAAATCAGACCCTTATACATAAACACTACTATAAATAGGGGTGAAAGGAAAGGGGAAGGGGTTGGTCTTTTGCTGATCAGAAATCCTTAAACTGAAATTTCTCCATTAGAGCTCACTTCAAAAGCTCCAGAAATACAAAGCCAACAGCAGTCCACGGGACACTTCCCGTAGGTCTACGGTGGACTAAAAACACTTTTAGTCTGCCACAACAGAAAATTCCCATCAAACACTTAACCAAACACTCAGTACTAACTCATGTACGTTTTGCACAGTAAATGGTTCTCTTCCTACTCCCCAAATCTCTTAAGTTCCATGATTATTGTGCTTCCTTGATCTGCTCCTCCTTTCTTGCAAGCCACAGGAGAAGTCAAGCGCACCATGTCCAGTCTCTTGATCCACGGCACTGGACCTTGATTTCCATTACTTGTCATACTTACTGTATTTTCCACCACTGAATGTGCAAATTTGTAATGTATTCTCCCATGTGTTGTTCTCTTTATATTGTAATTACTGAATGTTCTGGTGGAAGCGAAGGTCAAAATTATTAGTTTATTTTGATCTGCGGCATTAGCTTCATTGATCCACCGCAACCTCCTACGTGAGCATTGCAGCCCGGTGGACTGAAGAACACTAGAGGGAAATGCACCATTAGCCTCTGAGTGGTCTACCACACTTGGAGTAGAGTTCTGGGCTCAACATCCCGCCATACACACAAACTCCGCCCGTATTTAGCCCGTCCGTGGATTAATACGTGGCCCATCGGTGCAAGAAATTTTGTGCATCCACATAGGCTAATTAATGCTTTTATTCCAGATTGATAAGATTGAATCTAATGCTCTCTTTTTGGCCGAATTTGTGGACAAACGAACCTCGAAAGAGAAGAGAAATAGCATTACGTTTTCTTCCACCCAATTTGGGATATAATCTAGGCATAAGGAATCTATAAAGCACAGCACTTGTGATTTTGTTGCCAATTGAATTATCCAAAACTAGTTATAATCTTAGATGACCAAGATGGCATAAATGTGGAAGAAGCATTCTCATATATCGAAACAAGTCCGAATCTTTCTTTTTTGTGGTGAAAAAGGCCGAATCTTTCACCTCCGACCTTCGCGGAAAAACTAGTCCAAATTGTCATTTCACCGACCTTTTGAAGATATATGTGAGAGAAGTTTGATTTGTTTTCATTGGGGTTCTAAGAAGAGAAATTTGATTTGTAATTCCTGACAAGGACGATTTAGTTATGCTTGAGAGTATAAGTTAGGTCTAAGCACATAAATGTTCCAACAATTTGCAGAATTTTAGGGATAGACTTGTGCAATCGTACCATGTCAGCATAATTGCGTATTACCAATTCCTAGTTGATATATAGATATGAATATTAAGTATATGATTCCTTTTGATGAAATAATTGAAGTAATTTAGGAAATTTTCTTGAAAATAACATATATATCATAATTATGATTAGTATACTTTACTTTTATGTTGACTCAAGAAAAAATTATTAGTTATTGAATGTAAAATGCACTTTACATAACTAAAGGATTGGCTTGCTTTCAATGTTTTAATGTACTAGTCGTGATACAGACACAACACGTGTGGAAAAAAAAAAAAAAAAAAAAAACTTTTTGGTTTCGTATCTAATCAAGTGCACTGAACCGAAACTTCACCCAATAATGAATATATCTCAATTCTGTAATCTACAGAGCCAGTAAATAAAATATATAAGATCTGATTCAGCCAAAAAAAATAAGGATAAGATCTGCAGTAATTACACCCAATTAGATGATAGATAGGACTATGAGAAGAGGAAGATTTCCAAATGGAATTCCAATGACTTAACAATAGCTTCAAATTATTAGATGGAGAGATGATTACCATTATAGTCATGCTCGTCATAGTTCCATTAACTTTTTGATGCCGGGGACTCATGTATGGAATGTTTTTAGGGTAACTATACTATAAAATTTTTAAAAAAATTATCCATCCAATATAAAATGAGAATAAATTTTAGTCACATCATCAATAATTTAAATAAATATAAAAATTGTGATCGTCTTTATTTGTTTAAATGTTGATGACGTGATAAAATCTAATCCACTTATTTCAAGATAGATGAATATATTTTTAAAACTCAATGTTATTGTTACATTTTATTAAAAACTCTAAAGGATCCTAATCCATATGAAATCCGGAATATGTTTTTGCTTCCTAGTTAATGGAATTTGAATTCTGACCAAATAACCGGATGTTATCCGGTTTCAACAGTCATTTTCAGATTTTCTCAAACCTTAGCAATATGATCAAAGCACAACAACACTGAAACAATAGAAGAGAATTTAAGACAACAAAGCTAGTTGTCAAGATTAAAATCACCCATAATTCCCTTTTAGTAAAAGCAAACTGTTATTTATGCCTCTTGGGATAGGAAGTAATTAACACTTATTTTAGTGTTCATGTTTATACATACTTACCATCATAATACATCACACAACGAGGCCAGATAATACTAGCAAAGAGAGAAAGCCAAGCACACACTTCTTTGAAGTAGTAAATCTCATAACATGCTTTTTCCTCAAAGCCCCTTAGACACCCACTCAGCTTTCCAGCAGCCATTTTGCTTCAGCTTGATGTTCTCATCATAGCTACCGCGGTGGTGAAGGTTATTGTCACCCCAACCGCTATCCACATATCTAATTTCGTGCACCCTCACTGTTGTAGCAGGAACAGGCACCTGGTGATGATAAGTTTCATATTCAACATTCTCCTCCATCTCATTGTCGAGCATGACATGACCATGTGAGAACTGAGAATTAGCGTTGAAGCCATTGAGCCGTGGCGGGGAAAACCTCTTGCCACCGCCAGAGACATGCTTATAGTAGGCACTTGTTTCCTGCCAGCCATTTTGGTGCATGTCTTGGCCATGTCTGAACTTATTTTGGCGCTTCAAGAGCTGAGAATCAATGCATGGAGTAGGCATAATTTCCATGCCTGATGTTTCCTGCCAGCCATTTTGGTGCCTGTCTTGGCCATGTCTGAACTTATTTTGGCGCTTCAAGAGCTGAGAATCAATGCATGGAGTAGGCATAATTTCCATGCCTGATGAATGTTGGTTGTGAAATTGATTTTTGGATTGCCAAGTCTCCTGCTGGTTCATGACATAGCTCTGCTCTTGAACCTCCTGCATAGCATAGCTCTGCTGTTGGTAACCATAGCTTCTGCGCATATTGAACTATGTGGTATCTTCTTAAGTTGCAAGAATGTGAGATTTCTAAAGTGTGCATTGCTATGTGACTCGAGAGGAGTCATTTATAGGCTTCAACATTTGGCTGTGTATAGATAAGAATGCATCTGGTATCCAAATAATGGCCATGCTTGAATGGCATATATTTGACCGAAAGTTTTTCCTAATTGGCAATTGAATGGGTCTGGCAACTTTATTCCCAACCCCAATGGATACCCAATCTCTAAAAGTGGTATGGCTAAGAAAATAGCTTAATGGGATAGGATTCACAAATTTATTTATTTATTTTATTTTATTTTTTTCTGATGCTCTCTTTATTTCCTTCTTCAATTTTAGAGCATCTTTAGCAATACTGTATTTGGCTCTCTATCTTCACATGTGGAGAGCCAAAATGAAGAAATGATGCTTCAACAGCTCTTTATTTTATTCTTTAAATTGTCAAATTGCTACAGTAGCTTTTCATGTACATTCTTCATTAAATAAAAAAATGTTTTAACCGGCCCTTTTTTAAGTTTTTTTTTTTCCTTTCTCTATTCTCCCATTTTCTCCAACCCGCTCTCCCCTTTCCTCTGTTGAAGATCCAGCCTGGCGTGGTGGTTGACGGTCTCGGCCTAGCGTGGTGGCCTAGGCCTGGCTTTTTTTCTGGGGTTTTTAAGCCGATCTCGGCCTGGGTTGGGTGCTTGCACCGATCTCGGTCTCAACTTGGAGTTTGCACCGCCGATCTCGGCCTGAGGTGGTGGATTTCGCCAATCTCAAGCCACATTTCTGTGTGGTTGGGCTGTCAAAGATGGGTAATGGGTTGGTTTTAATGGTAGATTGGAGTGGGTTGATGGGTTTGGGAGATGGGTTTTTTGAGTTGTTGGATTTTGAGTTGATTTTGGAAGAAGAGTGGTAGATTGGTGGTGATTTTTGTTGGTTTTGGATGAGGGGTGTGGATTTGGTGGATTGAGGAGGGAGGTGATGTGGCCGGTGTAGAATAAAAATATTATTTTAATAAAAATAAAGATAAAATAGAGAGTTTATTGGAGTGTAGTTGAAAAAGTGTCTCTCTACATGTGGAGAACTCTCTACATGTAAAGAAAAATATAAAGAGTCTCCTGGAGATACTTTTAGAATGAATGATGGATGATTTTTTTGCCATTAATAAATTTTTTTGAAGTATTATAGGTGATGGCAATGCAAACCAATATATAACTTCACTAAGGTTTAGGGAAATGTAAGAAACTCCCTCTTAATTTTATAAAAGAAAATAATTTACTGATAAAATATGAGGAGGATTTCTCCCAACCTAATGTAATGTTAATTTAATTTATCCATAAATTTAATAGTATTCTTTATCAAATCTATGAATTTTATCTTTGAGGGTTTGTGATTGCCTCAATTAAGAAAACTTGGAAACACAATAAAGCAATAAAATGTCATGTAAGAGGATTCACATTGGAAGGAATGAACACCATAAATGAAAGTACAAATATGAGTACACCTATAAGTACCAATATTGAACCAACTGCTACAGTACTCCAAAGGCAAGGATTCTCGATATGACAGTTACAAATATTGAACCAACTGCTACAGTACTCCTAAGGCTAAGGCAAAAACTAATCCTAAGGATAAAAATGTTGAATGATTTGATCTTTATGTCTCCTCCATTATGTTACAATCCTAAGTGTTCTACATCAGTTAAGTATGAACTTGGCCATGTGTATATTAATTCATGGACACCCTTCCCTTGCAAGCCAGTTTTTAAGGGTGAGTGATATCTATGAATTCGTATCATTTAGTATCAGAGCAAGCATCACATTGAGTATAGGCCCGAACCTAGTTTGGGCTGTGATTCTTTGGTCACCGTCTCAGAAAGAGCTACCTAGGGAGCACTACGAACGCTCACCGATCCTAAGTGTCTCACCTCGATTGTGTATGAGGTTGGCCATGGGCTACCTAGGGAGCACCCAAAAAATTTACAACCAGGTTCTCAGGATTAAATCAAGCAAAGAATCCATTAGGTTTTGCAGCAATTAGTTGGATCACTGATTATCCTAGGCTAGGGAGCATCATGCTAACATAAAAATGTTTCATGGAGTCATTGCGGCCAAAACATTTCGATTGATACATTATAAATAATGAATATTAAAGGATAGAAAAGAATGCAATACAACCAGGTTCTTAGGATTAAATCAACCAAAGATATCCCCTACGTTTTGTAGCAATTAGTTGGATTACTAGATTAAATAGCAGCGACTGTTAGATTTAAGTAATTTGCATAGTAGCACCATGCACTAGGACACATAGGATCCCTTTTTCCTCTCCCCCTCTCTCATCTGTAGTTTATATAAAGGCCACCCCTTTCTCTTGTAAAAAAAAGGATGAAAAAGTTGAAAAGCAAAGGATCTAAACTCTTGCAGAGTTTATCCTCCACGTCACAAAGGTTCCAGATTCTTTTAGAAGCCTCTCGAACTCTCTCGAGTCTGCAAGAAGCTCACGTTGAACACGTGCTTAATTAAATATCCCAAAATCGTTACTGTAATTATAGGCATTTGTTAGAATCAGTTGGAGCCTCTGTTAAGAGCTCATTTAGTATAAATACCTTTATTATAACACTGTGTAAAGCACGCAAGCAATATAGAAAACCTTTTACACACTGTACTCTCTAATTTTTCATTCTGTTTCTCATAGCTTTTCATGGTTTCAAAGCCATTCAAGATCTAACAATGGCTTCCTCTCCCTCATTTTCATCCTCAAACAATTTTGGTTCCCCAACCATTTCCACAACCCAAACATCTATGATCCTTTTGTCAAATATCTCAAATCTGGTTTCAATGAAACTAGATCAGAGTAACTAAGTTCTCTAGAAATACCAAATCACATCCATACTCAAAGCTTATTCTATATTAGGCTTTGTTGATGGCACACATCAATGCCCTCCTCAGTTTCTGGTGAACAATGAAGGAGTTTCTCAAGAAAATCCTTTGTTTCAACAATGGATTTCACGTGATCAAGGTTTGCTAACCTTGATAAATTCAACTCTTTCACCAACAGCTTTATCTTTGGTTGTTGGACAAACCACAGCTCATGGAATATGGTTTATCTTGGAGAAAAGGTATACCTCAGCTTCGCGGTCCAATATTCTTAACCTGAAGATGGATCTACACAACATTAAGAAAGAATCCTCAGATTCTATAAGTACTTTTCTCCAGAAGATCAAAGATGCGCAAGATCGTCTTGGAGCAGTTGGTGTTTAGATTGATGATGAAGAAATACTGCATATTGTGCTTAAAGGACTTTCTCATGAGTATCATGCGTTTGGTACAGCTATATGTACAAGAAATGATGCTACAAGTTTTGAGGATATTCATGTCCTTCTCACAGCAAAAGAACAATCCCTCAGAAGCACTGTTGAACTGTCTAAAGATCACTCACACATAGCTATGATGGCTAATGTGAATCACAACAATGCTCTGTTTTTTGTTCAAGGAAATAGAGGCAGAGGCAGAAATGGTTTCAATCGTGGTAAAGGCCGTAATTTCAACAATAATTCTGGTATAGGTGGATACAACAACTCTAGAAATCAGTTTGGTGGAAATTCTAGCAATTCTGGGAATTACAATCAATCCACACAGTTCTATAATCAACGCCCCTCTTGTCAAATCTGTGGCAAATTGGGTCATGTCGCATTAAACTATTACCATCGCAAGGATTATGCCTACCAGGGAAAACAACCACCTTCCAAATTGGCAGCAATGGCTGCTACATCCAATGCTCAACAATCAGACCAGTCCTACTGGCTTTCTAATACTGGAGCAACGGATCACTTCACTTCAGATCTCTCCACAATACCTGATCATCAATAATACACTAGAACAGATCTTGCTACTGTTGATAATGGTAATGCACTTCCTATCACCCATATAGGTAACTCTCAACTTAAAGCATCTTCCCATCTGTTTAAATTGCGTAAAGTTCTTAGAGTCCCTTCTATGGCATCAAATCTATTATCTGTTAATAAGTTTTGTCATGATAATAACTGTTGCTTTCACTTTGATGCTTATCAATTCAAAATAAAGGACATGCCAACGGGGAAACTCCTCTACAGAGGCCCTAGTAAGAATGGTCTGTATCCTCTTAGAGGCTCTACTCTTGCAAAGCACCATACCAGCTTCTCATCAACTCAATTCACCAAGCCAGTGTCTTCCAAAATTTGGCATGCTCACCTAGGTCACCCAAATTCTAAAGTTCTGCATAGTTTGTTTCCTCATGTACATACAACTCGTTCAAATAACATTGAGTCAGTTCATTGTACTCATTGTATTCAGGGTAAAATGACTCAACTTCTATTTCAAAAATCTGTATCCAAAGCATGTAAACCTCTAGAGATAATCCATAGTGATGTATAGGGTCCTGCAC
Source organism: Fagus sylvatica (assembly GCA_907173295.1). NCBI lineage: Eukaryota > Viridiplantae > Streptophyta > Magnoliopsida > Fagales > Fagaceae > Fagus > Fagus sylvatica. Next base: position 22,623,779 of record OU015772.1, read on the forward strand.
CCGTAACATCTAATGGTGGTACACGATTTTATGTAATTTTTGTTGATGAATTTACTCAGTTTACTTGGTTCTATCCCATCAAATGTAAATCTCGAGTTCTTGCTTGTTTTGTCTCATTTTCTCAAAATCTACTTAATCAGAAAATCAAAATTTTGCGTACTGACTGTGGAGGAGAATATGCAACCCTTGATTTTCAATCCTATTGTACTGCTCATGGCATACTACACTAATACACTTGCCCACACACATCTCAACAGAATGGCATGGCTAAAAGAAAGCATAAACACATTGTGGACATTGCACTCGCATTAATCTCTCAATCAGCCTTGCCACTGTCATTCTAGCCCTATGCCTTCAGCACAGCAATTTACCTTATAAATCGTCTCCCTCCTTCAAACTCTAGAAGTTACCCTCTCATGTGTCCCTATCACTCTAATAAGTTTCAAGCTCGTTCCATAGAATGTGTATTTCTTGGCTATGCCACAAATGCAAAAGGCTATCTATGTTACCATATTCCAACTAAGAAATACTACACCTCTCGTCATGTTATATTCACTGAATCCATTTTTCCTTTTCATAATCATAAACAACTCTCTAGCACTGCCTCATCTTCCAAACCACATTGGTTGCAAACAGCTCTATATTTTCACTTGTGCCCACTCACACCTATTTTAGGATCAGGACCAACTCTTCCATCAACAGCTTCAAGTCTTGGCCCTATCCCATTTTCCTTTCACATAACCCCACAAGAACCTACACCATTACCACCATCTGAGTCCTCTAATTCTATTTCTTCTGAGTTACAAACAGTCTCTACTCATAATACAAACCCAGCATCTTCCTCTGAGTTTTCTTCATTACCTCCAGCAGCACCTTTTCCTCCTAGTCACCCAATGCAAACGAGATCCAAGTTTAGGATTTTTAAACCTAAACACGCATACAAAACAACACTCACTGACTATCTCACCACAGAACCACCAACCTTTAAACTTGCTTGTCAATTACCTCAGTGGCAAGATGCTATGCACAGTGAATTTCAAGCACTTCAACGATAGGAAACATGGACTCTTGTTCCTCCTTCACCATCTCAAAATATTGTAGGCTACCGTTGGGTTTATAAACTCAAACGTAACTTAGACGGATCTATTTCTCATTACAAAGCACGCCTTGTAGCTAAGGGTTATCACCAACAACATGGCATGGACTTTGATGAAACTTTTAGTCCAGTGGTGAAACCTACAACTGTGCGTCTCATTCTCAGCATTGCTGCTCAACAGAATTAGGCACTTCGTCAACCTGATATCTCAAATGCTTTTCTACATTGGTTTCTTAAGGAAATTGTATACATGGAACAACCACAGGGCTATGTTGATTCACAGTTTCCCCACCATGTTTGCCAGTTAAAGAAAGCCTTATACAGGCTTAAACAAGCACCCAGTGCTTGGTTTGAGAGGTTTACCTCTCATCTTCTTACAATGGGGTTCACTTCTTCCCTTACAGATCCTTCTTTCTTTCTGTATTGCCATGGCTCTACTGTGATGTTTCTTCTTCTCTATGTCGACGACATCATCATCACTGGCAATCAACCTCACGTAGTTCAGACTTTGTTATCTCAACTGGCAACTGAGTTTGAAATTAAGGACCTTGGCCCGTTGAAATTCTTTCTTGGGTTACAGATTGAGTATCGATCTTCAGGTTTCTTTGTGCATCAAAAGAAATATAACTCTAATTTACTTGCCAAGTTCAACATGGCCACCTGCAAACCATGCTCTACTCCCTTTATTTCATTGTCCAGACTTCGCAAAGATGAGGGTGTTCCCTTACCTGATCCTACACCCTTTCGTAGCATGGTTAGAGGCTTGCAGTACTTAACCTTCATTAGGCCTGACCTCGCCTATGTTGTCAATCACATTTGCCAGTTCATGCATCAGCCCACTGATCACCATTTTGTTGTAGCAAAGAGGATCCTTTGTTATGTCCAGGGCTCTTTGGATCATGGTATTTCTTTCAGGCCAGGCCCACTCTCGTTAACAGCCTTAACAGACTCCGATTAGGCCGGTGATCCAATGGATCGTAGGTCCACCACAAGTCTTATTGTTTTTCTTGGCAATAACCCCATAACTTGGCAACCAAAGAAGCAACCCATTGTTACCCGTTCCTCCACAGAGGCTAAATATCGTGCAATGGCCAATTGCACTGCTGATCTCACCTGGGTGTGTATGATTCTCAAAGATCTTGGTATTTTCCTTCGGTCTCCTCCCACTATCTGGTGTGACAATCTTAGTGCTCTTACATTGGCCTCCAATCCTATGTTTCATGCCAGAATGAAACACGTTGAAGTTGATTACCATTTCATTCGAGAAAAGGTCACTAATCGAGACATTCAACTTCGTCATATCAGCACTGATGATCAACTTGCAAACCTTATTACGAAAGCTCTTCCATCTCCCAGGTTCACCTTGTTACAGTCCAAACTCATGTCTTCTTTGCATCATGTGTTTGCGGGGGGATGAAAAATAGAGGATCTAAACTCTTACAGAGTTTATTCTCCACGTCACAAAGGTTCCAGTTTCTTCTAGAAGCCTCTCAAACTCTCTCGAGTCTGCAAGAAGCTCACGTTGAACACGTGCTTAATTAAATATCCCAAGATCGTTACCGTAATTATAGGGATTTGTTAAAATCAATTAGAGCCTCTGTTAAGAGCTCATTTAGTATAAATACATGTATTATAACATTGTGTAAAGCATGCAAGCAATATAGAAATCCTTTTACACACTGTACTCTCTAACTTTTCATTTCGTTTCTCATAGCTTTTCAAAAGTAACCAAATATATGAAAATTAGCTCAAGGAAATTCTCAAGCCGAACCACATTAACGTTTGTGATAATTTTCTCTCTTCTTCTATCATCCATGCCGGAATCCAATATACATTTCCGACCATACAAATAGATTGTAATTTGATCAACTACAGATCATATTCCACATATTTACAATATTGGTACATCACACAATGAGGCCATATAAACTAGGAAAGGAAACACCAAGCACAATCTTATCTATGAAGTTGTCAATCTTTGTTCTCAAAGCCCCTTGGGCACCGGCCCACTCGGCTTTGCAGGAGCCATTGTGCTTCAGCTTGATGTTCTCATCATAGCTACCGCAGTGATATCCATTGTCAACCCAACTAATTATATCTCATATCTCATTTCCTGCATCCTCACTTTTTGGATTGCCAGGCCTCCTGGTTTATGACATAGCTCTGCTGTTGAAGTTGAACCTCCTGCACTGCATAGCTCTGCTGTTGGTAACCAAAGCTTCTGCGCATATTGAATTCTGTGGTATCTTCTTTAGTTAAAAAAATAAATAAATAAATAAAATTAAAAAAAAAAAAAAAATTAATCGGTGAGATATCTATGCTGTGCATTTCTTTTTGACTCGAGGAGTCATTCATATGCTTCAACATTTGGCTTTACATAATTATATAGATAAGAATGCATCTGGTATCCAAATAATGGCCATGTTTGAATGGCATATATTTGACCGAAACTTTTTACTAATTGTCAAGTGATTAGTTCTGGCAACTTTATTCCCAACTCCAAAGGATATCCAATTTCTAAAGATTCTAGGAAATAGTGTAATGGGATAAGTATTCACATTTTTCCTGAGGTTCTCTATATTTTTATGCTTCAAATGAACATTGAATGATAAATAAAATGGTGAATGATTTTTCTTTGGCCATTTATCAAATTTTTTTTTTGGTATGTTTGGGACGGAATGAGAGTAAAGGAAAAGGTTCATGAAATATATTAATATATTTCGACCATCTTTCCTCCCCCTCTTTCCATCCAAACATAGGGTTTAAGTAAACTACAAGTGGATTCATTATATTACATGTTATTCCCATTAAACATATTTTAAAGCATATTTTCAGATTATTATTATTATTATCATATTTTGTATAAAACTGTTTATAAATGTATGATATGATTGATTAAAGGCAAAAATTAAAAGCATGAATAATTAATAAAATACAATAAAATTAAGGACACAATATTACTTTTTTTCCATTGTAAATGGAAAATAATAAAATTGTGTTAGTAGTGGATCCATGTGCAAACCTATAACAACTTATCACCCAGACAATATTGTGAAAACATTGTGGCTGTAGCATTGTCGAAATGTTATTGGGCCTAAATTCATTAATCTAATAATTTGAATTAAGGTGGTGGTTTAACAAATTATATTTATTAAGGGCTAACTTAGGGAGTATTAGAGGCTCCCCACCTATTCAATATAAAATTAATTAATAGGAAGAAATTTCTCCTATATTCATTTCAATCTCCACTTTGCCTGTTTTTAGTGGGAATATTAAAGAGTGTTTTATTTTTATTTTTTTTATCAAATTAAAGAGTTTTTTAGGACACCTCCAATCCAATTTAAAAAAATAAAATAAAATAAAAAATAAGCCCAGTCCAATCAATTCTAGACAACAGTAATTCAAGCTAAACGCTTGTGAACAGAGGTAGTACTATTAACGACCATAGCAACATTTTAGAGTATTTGTTTGTGTTTTAATACAAAGTGACCTTTCCAAAGTGTCTTTTTCCTCAGGAACTTGTTATTACATATAATAAAATTTAAATTGATCTTTTTACAGATTTTGCACACCATACACAAAGATTTACAAGATTCTTCAATTTCGTTATTTATAAAATTTTGTTTTAGTAACCAAACACAATCGAGTGGAGCAAATATTGTCCTAATTAAAACAATCTTATCGTGCCTCAAGTAATTTTCTTCTTCTTCAATTTTTCATCATTATCCCTTAAATTTCCCAATAACTGCATTAAAATATTCTCTTCTTTTTTCATTTGGTGGATTCTAGATTTTTCCGTTGTCTTACGTCTCTCTCTTTTCTAAGAATTAGAGTGGGTCATAAGTGGAACCAACATAATTAACACACAAACATAATGGTATTTGACGTTATGTGTTAACAGAATAAACTTCTTATGACGTAGAAATGATAAACGATGGCAGTTAATGCTTTGGTGAGAACCAATTTGTGAAGAAATTATTCATTTCCCATTGTATTAGTTAGGAGAATCACATGTACAATTCAACGGAATGAATGAATAATTTCTCCAATTTGTGAGTTGCAAATGAACTTATAAAACAAACTTAGTACGTCAAGTAATACTCCTTCTATCCCAAATTGTTAGTCTTCTATTCCATTTTGGATTGTCCAAAATGTAGTCATCTTTAAAAAGTTAATAAATATAATTTCTAACATACCCCTTACTTTATATAAAAAGTCAATATCCTTTTTTTTCATTAGATTTTAAACTAAGGATGATAGTTTTGAAAACATATACCTTAAAAGACAATACATTCAAAATTTGGATTTTCTAAACAGGCAAAGGTGGAAATATCGAAATACTATCAATATCAACATCATCCTTTTACTGTGGATTTCACTTACTTCGACTGATCCTTAAATATAAAACCTGTACAAACTCACTCCAGCCATGGTAAAACATAAATTTGTGATTGTTTTGAACAATCTAAACAATAGTACAGGTAGAAAAGTAAAAAGGGGCTAATAGACGTTTTACATCAAGTATTCAAGCCCTGCAATGAAATTATTTTCTCCTTTCTTTCTTTTTTATATCCTGAATGAGGTTATATATCTGTTTCTACGGTGCATTACTCCAGTTTACTACCCGTTTATGCTGATAAAGAGATTCATATTAAACCAAAAGATACTACCTTGAGCTATTGGAATGGAAGATTTCTTGTGCCAAACTATGGGGTAGCTAACAATGCTAAGGCCGTTATAACTTGAAAGTTGCTTTAGATTTCTTCAATTTATAGTCCCACCATAAGAATTTAGCTGAGACGAAAGTCAAGAAACCTGCGAGTTTTATTAGGGAAACGTTGAGATATTTCATGTTTTTTTTTTTTTTTTTACAAAATGGCCAAGAAAAATTTCAGGAGGAAACTAAGCTATATAAAGGTCTGATTTCAAATTTTTTTTAATATGGGAAGATAACCACTGAATGCAGCTTGCAGAATTTGCAACATCAACTCCACAGTAATTAGTACTTAATTAAAAAGAAAGGATAAATAACACAAAATATGATCCTCTCAATTTTAGTGAAAATCGAAAAATTCCATTTCTCAGTTAAGATTCATTTTGTATTCCATTTCTCATCTATAGATTTATAATCTTAATCATAATCATGAAATGATTCCATTTCAAACATAACTCAACATATTGCAGTCTCTTATAGAATGCTCTACAGAGACAAAGGGAGTGAACCAAATTTATAAACATCCTTGTTATCTCAAATGGAAAACTGATGAAGTGAGCATTATGATCAATAAAAGATCCAAAAGCAGGAACATAGACAAATCAAGTTAAAACAACAAATATATGAATTAAGTCTGTCTCATAAACAAAACTTCCCATAACAGGGGGAAAAGTACAGAAACCTCATTATTTTCTGGGTGTATTGGGGAATCATGCCAAACCAATGCCAAGATAACACAAGCACCCTGTGAAAACTAAGCTGTTCCCCCCATCACAGCAAGCTCCTGGCTGAGTGAATGGGTATGTTCCACCATAAATAAAACCCAACTCCAGAAAGGAAAAAAGAAAAGTAAAAGTTATGTACAGAATGGTGCCCTAAGAATCTCAATCCAGTAACTTGTCCAATTCCCCAAACATATCCCAAAGAATGATGTTTTCAGCCGGAAAAATGGCAAGGCTATATCAGTAATACATCAGTTAATGACTGATCAAGTGAAATCTCCACAAAGAGACATTCAAGCTGAAGTTCAACTAACCTTTACAAAAACAGATACCATAAACTATTGAAGAAAATCAGCCACTTTCTCTTTTGCAATTCCCAGGCAAAAGAAATTTATACTTGTCTGCATTTTCCAAAAGATATGATGGAAGATGAACAGCTGAGAAGGAACGAGGAACAGGTCCCATTTTCCCTATTATATCTTTGAAGGTGTATTCCTCAGGAAGCATATCGAATAAATCGGCCCCCTTGCAGATTACCTTCTGAACTCTATCAGGGTTCAAATAATGAGAGAACCTAACTCTATCATAATGGCTGTATGCTTTCATCTTAAATATGAACTCACTGATTCGGCGGAAGCAAAAGCTACAATGCCACCCTGCATCAGCCAAAATGTCATCCGTCTGGCGATAATGTGCATACCTTGTTTTACCAGTTTGATACCTGTGGACTGAAGCTCTCCAGCTGTTATCATCCAGATGGAACTCGAAAGAATATAGATAGTTCTTCAGCTGAAGATGAAGGATAGGAGGTGTGTCATCACACCACCTCAAAAGATTTATGGTGTGTCTGCTTGGGATCTCATCAACATCAGACATTATCAACAAGTCATCGTCTTCAATACCAGCTTTTTTGAGAAGCACATCCAATGCTACTCGCTGATATGCCTCCTCAATGAATGGATTTTCTCCTTTCTTAAATCTCCCCCCAATAGTCCCATAAGTCAATCGGGACTCAATAAATTTGAACTCATCTCGATAACCAGAAAAAACCAAGGGCTTCGGCAACCCAGTGAATGTTGAATTTGACTCAAGGAGAACAAATTGTGTTACATAGGGATACAACTCTTTCCATCGTATTTCAAGAATTTCCTTCTCATTACTAAACAACACTGCATCAAAAACACGCCTTGGGTACTCGCGGATTTTCCAACCATGAAGTTTGCAAAGGTTCTCCATTGACACATTCTCGTGATAATAGTGTGGAAGTACATGAAATGGTTTGGGCGGTGACTCCCACAATGGCCGTAGGAAGTATGAAATCTTCTGCCCATGTACATAGATGAAAAAGATGCATGTCGGTACAAATGCGAAAAGAAAGATTAAGGTTTTCAAATCCAAGCCACGCAGAATGCAGCGGAGTCTTGACATGCTCACCACTTTACTTGATTCCTGCAATATTAAATAAGAAAATATTAAACTTAATATGAGTAAGAACAAACAATGAAGCAATAAAAACGTTCACCAATCAAAATATTTCTATAACTTACAATGACCATACATAAATATAACAAAAATTAGCATCTCAAAAAGAATAAAATTGCTCTTTTTCTATTATCTATCAACTCTTTCTTTACTTTTCACACAAGGGTTAAATACACATATGACCAGAACAATTACTGATTTGAAGGAATGAGTTATAATGCCTAAAATCAAAATGCCAAAATTCCAATTTCACCAAGCAGTTGAACAATACCCAATTTCATAACCACAAATATTTTTAAAACAAATGAAAAACCCATTCTAGTTCTAGTATATTGGTCCGGCCAAAAACACACAAATTCAAAATCTCCCAATCTTATCCTTCAAATGTATAAAATTCCAATAGCTATGGGGAAGAAAAATATAAACCAGACTCAAAACAATGCTTATACAAAATCTGCTGCTACAAATAACAAATAAATAAATAAAAAATGGGGAATAAATCCCGGTTTGGTTGCTGAGAAAACCAAGGAAAATAAAACAAATTATTGAACTACTTAATGGGTTTTATTTAAAAATAAAATAAAAATTAAGCTTGAAATAGTCAAAAGCAATTGCATGAGCACTAAACAAGTAAAGGGTTTTGCTTAAACTTTCAAGATCCAATTTTTACATCACCAAACATACCCAGAAAACAAAACCCAGTCACATAATTAAACAAAACAAATAAAACACAAACACAAATCTCAGCAGAACAAACAGATCAACAATAATCTCTATTAAAAACAGTAAATACAATAATTGAAACCAAAAAATTGACAAAAACAAAAAACAAAAAAATTACCTGGCCACAAACATCGCCACAAATATCATCGGTCTTCTTGTTACAGTAATGACCTCCTGTCTCACCCATCATCCACCACATTATTTTTTTTTTTTTTGTGTCTTCCCCTTTATCTGTGAAAATCGTGTCCTTACAATTCCTTAGCTACTGCTATTAATAAAGCAGATCAAACTTGGTAAATTGACAAAAATACCCCCTTCCCTTCAGTCCTGCACACCGTATAATCCACCCAAACTGAATGGCAAAATCGGAATTTCACAGATTCAGTCCCCTGATCTCCCTCTTCTCAATGAAACGGTATCTCTTTTGCTATAATTTTTCACAGATCAAAAATAGGCCTAAGAAATGTCCCAAATCAATGAAAATATTAACGATTCAGACAATAAATAAAATAATTTAATTTAATAAAATAAAAGAAGAAAAGGTTTTTAATGATTTGGAAGAAAGGCTGTGCTGTCTGTGGCCTCTCTGGAGTCTGATTAATGGGTGGCCGTTGTAAAGAAAAGAAAGATATTATGGTCTATGGAGCCGTTTCCTTTGTCCCCTGGTTTCTATTTTATTTATATACACTCTTGCTTTTACTCGTTCAAATAATTCTTTTTCATTTTTACCAATCTACCCATGCTTTACTTATTTTATAATGCGTTAAAACGAGGGCATTATAGTCGTTAAGAAATAATCAATGCGGCTGGGTCCCCACGCGTTAATTGACTGGCTCCATACAACTATGTCGTGTCTCTCTCAATTTCACTGACGCGTGTTTACTTAGTCCGGATACGTTTTTTTTGGATTATTATTATTATTAATTTTTTATTTTTAGTTAAGTGCTAACAATAATCTTAGGTTCTGCTAAGAAAGTTTTCTTTTTCTTTTTCTTTTTTTTCTCTGTTTTTTAGACACGTGGCAGCCATGTGGGGAGGTCACAATCTTGTTTAGGCGTGTGTACCGGCAAAGGAGAAGAGTTGGCTTGGTCTGTCCAGCTTTCTTCGTAATGAGTTTTACGGTTCCGTGCTTATTTGGAATCGTCTGTTTGTTTTTAATTTTAAGTAGAATTTTTTTTTTTTTTCTAAACAAACTTTCTATTATCAATTTGGTATGAAGTTGGTACGAAAATAGTGCATTCACCTTACTTCTCTTTTTTTAATTTTTGAATTAGTGAATAGTTGCATATATGGAAAAAAAGAAAAGTTAGAAATTGTCTCAAATTCTTGATTTAACTTGATTTAGGTTTTTTTCAAGAGAAAGAATCTATATTCTTTATTATTCATTGTCATAAATAGATAATACCATTAAAAATAAAAATCCTCTTTAAATTAGTATGAGAAAGAGCTCTAGAGAGATTTTATCATCTTTGAATCCTCTTGAATCATGTAAACACTTTTATTAACTCTTTTTGATATAGTTAATTCATACATGTTGCCTGTGGATTTAAGCTATTGTCGAACAACGTAAATCCTTAGTGTTATTCTCTTGTGTATGATTATGTCTTTTTTTTTATTCTTTCAAAAAAATTTCAGTCTATTAATTGTTTTGAAAATATTTTCAAGCCTATAATAATTTTCATAATCTTATGTGAGAGTACTATCCGAAAATCTTTTCTCACAACAAATTGACATCAGAACTTTCGATGGCACAACAAACAAGTTATCAGAGCTTTTGTTGTCATAACTATATAAACTAAAAGTTGGAAGGAATTAGACACATCTCTCAATTGTGACACTAGTAAAAAATGAAGCACATCATAGACATATATATACTTTCTTCCTTCCTACCCAAAAGAGCTTACTTAACAATATTTTAGGCAACAAAATTAGTCTCTCCAAATATGGTTAACAAGCCTTTCACTAAAAGAATTCAAAATCAGAAGTGTTTCATCTATAAGGTGCTTAATGGCCCAATGAGGAGTCAACTTCATTTATTTGTAAAGGGAAGGATAACATTAAGGGCATCTCCTTCACAAATGACTAGACTCACTTTACTATTATGTATTTGTATTATATATATTTGAAAACATCGTTGTCTAGATTTTTATGAAATATCTTGATGCTACGAAGGCACAAGAGCATTGATCATAGTATGTGGCCTATAATTATGTCGACATGAAGTTTTGTGGACGGAATTTATCTATTAGGAAATGATAAAGCAATTTTGTATTTTAAATAGAAACACTACACAAAGCTTAAAAATAAAATAAAAAAATCACAACTACCATGGAAATAGATCCAACCAATTTATAATCTAAAAGAGGACCACACCTTGAGAGGTCGAAATGGGTGGTAAATGGAATGTGGGTCCTACCACGAGCCTGTCTCGTGATTTGGGGGTCTCTTGGTGTTGATAAGATTAAGGGACCATTGAGAAGCCAGGATTTAATTTACCCAATTATACAAGACCAGCACATGGCTTTGATAGTTGTAAATCCATCATGTGACTAATAATTTTATTTTATCAAACTTAATTTTATTCATATTAATTAAATTATTCTTATCTCTAGCGTTATTCTATCCTTCAAGATTCCAAAGATATTTTCCTCGTTGCGATTGACAAGTTACTAGCTACTAAGAAATATTTTGGAAGTTAGAGGATACTATATGATTACTTAAAAATTAAAATATTATTTTTATTCTCTTTAATTTGAATTTAAATCTAAATCTAACCGCTATTTCATTTTCTTAACTTATTTTGTGTTTTTATTTTGATTTAATGGACAATTCTTTAGGTGTTATTCTTTCAAACTTCCTAACTTCTAAGAAATATTTTTGAAGTTAGTCGATATCTATATGATTACTTAAAACTTAAAACATTATTTTTATCATTTTTAATTTGAATTTAAATTTAGTTGCTATTTCATTTTCCTAACTTATTTACGCTCGTATTTTAGATTTAAGATACACTTTCTTCGGTGTTATACCTTAGATCTCTTATTAAATTTAAGAATACACAACGTAATATCTTTACCAAAAAACTATAAAATTCAACTATGTGTCTTAATGGTTAATACAATCACATAGTTGAATTTAATTGAGAAATCTAATTTGCAATGCATATTAGGATCCTCTAGAAGTATAGAACATAATTATCAAACCCGGACGAGACATTAACCTGATCTAGGAGTCAGGCCATTGGGTCACTGATACAATCAGTGGGTCACTGGTCGAACTGCAGTTCAAATACAAAATTTAAAAATATAAAACTAAATTTGAGAAATCATAAAATAAATAATTAAATTGAAAATAAGTACACCTAAAATAATTAAAATAAATAAATGTCTTAAAATTCTAGAAACTAAAGCATATCTCAAACTTATAATGTACAATGCAGATTAGATCCTCTAGAGGTATAGACTATAGAGGTTTTAGAGTAACTCCATCATAGAGTTCCTTAGACCTTATCCATCAATTTTGAAATACATATATAATTCAGATTTTGCCATGTCATTAATATTTAAACAAATTTGGATAACCACTATTTTAAAATTTGTTTAAATCATTAATGGAAAGGCAAAATCCGATCCGATCAACCGCATATATGAAATTATATTTAAGTTTTATCCTTTAGATTTGCTTACCCTTTTTTGTGGTCCAAAAAATGACTTCTCAATTTCTTACACTACTCTAAAAGACTAAAATGTCAAAAATCATCATTTCTCTCGGAAGAAAAAATCAACTATGAATGGTCTAACTCCATCACTACCACTAGTAACTGGGGTTTAGAATGATTCAAAATCGGATTCAACTCATAACTGAGTTTTAATTTGAAAAACAAAAAAAAAAAAATAGTCAAAAATCCTCATTTCCTTCGCAACAAAAAACAAACTATGAATGGTCTAATTCCATCACTACGACTAGTAATTAGCTGGTAGTTTGGAATGATTCCAAGAACCAAATGGAAGCACTCAACTCTCAACTGGGTTTTAGTTTGAACCATCTTTGAAATCCTTACCATTGAGCCAGTCATGTAATCACATAACCCCATTTTTGAATCAGCATGTTCTTGGATTTTGCAAGCTTAAACACAAAAAAGGTTACGCATCTTATAATCTTATCAGTTATCACATGACAAAAATGAGTAAAAAAAAAAAACAAAAGAATGGTCGTGTTTGAGTTGGAGTCATAGCTAACCGAATTAAGCACGTTGAGCTAGCGTACGTTGCACATTGCGGCAGTATTCTTTTTCTAAGAATTTTCTCCAAGACTCTAACTGGCTATTTCCTCCTCATTTCCTGTCGAGTTCTCTTGCCTTACGTTATCTAACACTTAGCTATGCAGCCATCATCTACATACGTTGGCATAAGCTGCCAATTGCCAACAAATCATAAGCACTCCACCTGGTAATTATGAATACAATTTATTAGTCAAAAAAACATCTTAGCTTGTGGAAATTAGAAAAGTTCACCACATAAAAGCATTAAAATATCCCTTATATTATGGACTTAATGGTCGGGACAGTGGGACTAGACAGCGAAGTCCAACTAAATACGTTCTATATTTTGGCGTTTCTGCCAAATAGCAATTAATGGAGGATGCCTTGGAATGTTAATTTCCCCTTTGGGCTGTGGTGCTTATGGCTGGATAAGAACAACTTGGTCTTCAGCTCTCAATCCTGCCATTTTAGACCTTGTGCTAATCTTGTAGTGGATTGTATCCAAAGACCCTTAGATTTTTTTTTTGGTTGGAACTTCTACAAAGTCCTGGAGCCTGAAACGTGTCCCTGTTAAATGGACTCCTCCAAGACTTTACTGTGTTAAGTATGAATCATCCTTAGATTTTTATTTTTTTTTTGTGGTTGGAACTTCTACAAAGTGCTGGAGCCTGAAACGTGTCCATGTTAAATGGACTCCTCCAAGACTTCACCGTGTTAAGTACGAATATAAGTATGAATCATCCTCGAGAAATCCGGGGGCAAACTAGTTGAAGTGGAGTTAATACAAATCATCTATCCAACTTTTTTAATTTTATTTTATGCTTCTCCCTCTTATTTGATTTTCATTTTTCTACGAGGGATGTGAGTTTGATTGCTCACATTTTCAATTTAGAATTAAATTAGAATAAGATTTCTATCGATACTCAACGAAAATTACAATCACGTATTTTTTTTTTTCTTTCCTTAAAAAAAAAAAAAAAGTTTGATCTTTCCTTAAAAAAAAAAAAAAGTTTGATGTTGTAATTAGTGGAGTATAGATTGGAACACAAAAAATGAAATAAAGAATTTGTATTCATTATTTGATCAAGACCACAATAGAAACTAGGTTTGCGAGGCATATTGGAGTGACCTCTAGTCAGGGGCAACCAATCATTTTGGGAGTCTCAAGCAATATCTCAAATTGGAGCATTTAACCATTTAATACTAAATTAAATTAATATTTATGAAAAAGAGTATTGGAATTTCATTCTTCTTGCTCTTTAAAATGCAAAATTATTGATCACACGTTTATAATCAATTTTCTTCAGTATATTCTTTTCAATTGATAAAATCGCAAATCTAGTTAATCTTTCTTGTGGCATAGTTTATCTTTGGTAAGATTTTATCAATTTTTAATTCTGAAAAACTTCTTTATGAAGAAGCAATTGTTACAAGATTTGTTAATAAAATTCTATATATGATACATGCATTCGGAAAAAATTCTAGTTATATATAATTCAATACGTCAACTGGAGTGTTCTTCTTTTCTTATGTTCTTCTTTTTATTGTATTCTCTTGTAACTCTTTTAAATGAATTTCTTATTCATTTGTTGAACTATTACCTAATTTTTCTGTGATATTTTGTTTATTACTGGTAACAAATTTTTCAAGAGCTCCCTTTTGGGATTCAATCAATTTTTCTATTCTTTTTTTTTTTTTTTTTTTAAGTTTTTGATGCCCAGATTCATATTTTCGAGGAGCCATATTTATATTTAAAATATATATACGAAAAACAAAACACTATAGTTATAAAATTAATTTTTTATCATCAATAGGTAGTAGCAGTAAAATAAAACATAAAAAGAAAAAGAAAAATGTAAATGTAACTACATAAACATGTAATTTAACAATTAACAACATAACCTAATTAACAAACAAAAAATTTCGTAAAATTAAAATAAATTGAATTCCAAAAATATAGAACAATACAACCCAATTTAGTGATTTATACCAATGGTCACATAAGATAGTAAATATAGAAATACCCTGAACATCATAATTTAAGAAATCCTAATTTACAAACCCTAATTGCATAGAAAAAAAAAAAAAAATTATTTAAGTGGTTAAAGATTGATACCGTTACTTGTTTATGTGCCGAATTTGATTTTTGTAGAAGATCTCAAGTCCTCAAATGTGAAGCAAGAAATAAAATAGAAGAAGATTGTTTAAAGTCCTCAAAGTTTAGTGAAGATTGAAGAAGAGAAACGTTTAGTAATAAGGCAAAGAAACCGAAAAATAGAAACCCTAATCTTGTCATTTTTGACATTTTCTATTAGTTATGTCATGCATCGTGTACATTGAATCATAAAATTTGAGGAGTGAGCCAAAGCTTAGTTGAGCTTAAGTTTTAGTGAAGATTGAAGAGGAACGTGTTTAGTAATAAGGCAACAAATTACCGAAAAAGTTATAAACCCTAATCTTGTCATTTTTGACATTTTCTATGAGTTATGTCATGCATCGTATACATATGAATCATAAAAATTTGAGAGCCGCAAGCCAAAGCTTAGTTGGCTTAAGGTTTGGGCCGGTTGCCTCTAACGTGGTGGCAGAGTTATGCATTATTTTAGACTCATTAGCTAGTGTCTAATTAAGGTTGCAACTATGTTAGCATTGAATTAGATACACTCGTTGTAGTTTCATTTCATTTTTTTAGATTTAAAGTGCATCTTAATTTAAAGTCTCTTATGGATAATTGGAGGTTTATGTAAAAAAAAACAATAGAACAGTGACTCAGGTGAACGGGACATTTGGGACTCACTCTCTATATTTGAACTTTCCTTTTTATTTCATCTTTAAATAAAAAAAGTAACAACAAATAAGTTTAGTCAAAACTCAAAAGCAAAAAAAATGCATGGTATGCTTCAGAATGCGACAAGTCATTCAGCGTGCAGATCACGTAACATTTATGATTATTAAATTACTAACTAAAAATCATCCTCTATAGAATTGACTTGACAAATGGATAAAATTCAGCAGAGACACAAACTAGTCCACTAAACAAGTCCGTCAAAGTAGCAACAAAAGTCACGAAATGTTAATTGCTGCTCATATACGGATTTACGCGTTATTTTCATAATTTTGTTGACCATTAATTTTGTAGAATTATCCCTAATCATTTTCACAAGTCACATTGAGAATTTGAAGTGACAGAGCCAGTTATTTTCTTCTTCTTATGAAGTAAAACGATAGAAGTGATGAAGCCACTTATAGCAGGGGCTTGATGCAAGTGAAACTATAAGTTTACACACCATTTAATGTATACGGTCTGTAAACACTAGGGGTGTAATTGGTGAGGTGTGGTGCAGTTTTCTCTGGATTTATACACCTACACCTTATGTGCGGTTTTCCTATAACACGCACCTGCACTTGCACCTATTAAGATCGGTTTTGGCATGGTGCGGTGCGGTTTGGTGCGATGTGGTGTAGGTGCGGTCTTGCGGTTTGGGTTAGACTCATTCAGGTCGGATTGAGCTAGCCCAAATGTTAATTTTAATCTAAAAAATCCACATTTACAACAACTCAAAAATTTGGCTGACTATAACATACAAATATAAATCATAGTTTTCAATTTCAACCTGAATATTTAAGAAGAAAAAAATTATTCATATCTCATAAAATGAATCATAATTTCCAATCTCAACCTGCACATATATACCATTCTTATACAAATATAACTCAATCTCAGCCTTCACATATTATTAGCCTACAAATATAACATAATATCACCTGCATATAACATAATATCACCATATACTATATAGCATACATTAGCATACAAGTATAACATACTAGGAGTGTAATCGGTGAGGTGCAGTGCGGTTTTCTCTGAATTTATACACCTACACCTTATAGTATGGTTTTCCTATGACACGCATCTGTACCTGCACCTATTAAGATCGGTTTTGATGCGGTACGGTGCGGCTCAGATCGGTTCTCTCGGTTTTGTCGATTCTGTCGGTTTCACTTACACCCCTAGTAAACACTACATTAATATATATATATATATAATATGTGAATATTTGTGAACGTTAATATCCACATGTTTTTATAATTTATAAACATCATAATATACAATAATATTTACCTATAAACTTAAGAGAATTTCAAAGGCTATATGATAAACTTTCTCTATCTTAAATATCAATTAATATATAAAATATAATATAAAAAATAATAATATATATATATAAATATATGTAATTTAATTCTAGACGTTTTTAAATAAAAAAAATATCCATAATATATATATAATATATCAAATAAGATAACTTTTATATTATGATTTATACATTTATATTCTTAACATCTCACTTAATATTCAACAATATTTGTTAATTATATTTAATAAACATTGTTTTGTAATTTTGAGAATATTCCCTATTTATCTTGGAGTTTAAAACTTGAAATTTAAAGACCCCTCCCCCCGCGTCCACATTTGTAAAAGCCCCAATTAAACAACATTCTTGATTTTTTATTTTTTTTTTTTTTTTTTTTACAAACATCCGCGGAAAAAAAAAAACCTTGGGAATAATTGCAAAAATAAAAATAAAAATTGACTGAGCAGATTAAATATTTAATTATATAAATAAACTTTATATTTTTTTTAATATAAAAAAAATAAAATATGGGTAAATAAAAAAAGACCCAACATATGACTTCAAGATGAGAATGTTTGTTTTGTAATTTTAGAATATTCCCTCATCTATAAAAGAAATACCACAATTTGCCAAGGTGGTAATTTTGGTATTTATGGATGAGAAAAAAATTTTGTGGGCTTGACTGGGATAATTTAAGGTAAATTATAGGTGGCTTACTTATGGGCTTCAAGTGAGCCACTGGGTGTCATTGAGTTTGTGAGTTAGTATTTAGAGTTTTTTTAGATTTGGATTAGTACATCTTCATGAGAGGTTTTAACTTTTAAGTGTGTTTGCATTTGTGAAAGTTCTGAGTGTTATTGGTGAGAATGTGTAGGTTTGGTGTGTGATAATTAATTAGCCTTTTGATTATAATTATATCATTGGTAGTGAGATTTTGGTTGGCATTGACTATACATGTAGGCGTGGAGTTAACCGAACCATGTTAAGTATTGTTGTATTATATGGAAGTTTTCTTGAGAGTGTGAATGTTCTGTTGCTAGCGAATTCATGTTAGGATGTTCCATAAAAACAAATCTGAATTTATATACTTTTTTAAAACGTTAACATTCATTAAATTTTTTTTTTTTCATAGCAATAATAATGAGGAAATTCTGCAAAACTATAAGAATTTTAGAATATGAAATCTCAACGAAAATAATTGTCACAATATTGATTTGAAAGAAGAATTCCCTATACAAATAATATCACATACATCTACTTAAAAAATAAATAAATAAATCCTTGATAGAGCAACCAATCATAATTCTAACTACAACCTTCTGATTGGTATATGCTAAAATCACTTCCACGAAATTGGTGGCCAAAAGTCTATAAGAGAATCCCCAATTATTTTTAAGGCACAAAACACAAATACTTGATTTTTCAATACAGCTTGTAAAAATTGCATTTTGTGGGAAAATTATGGAGGTACCCCATGACACGAAAAGACCAAACAGTGTTATTGCTTGACTTTTCAAGAACATCTCATGTGCTTTACATTTTTTTTCTTTTCTTTTTAAAGTTCTTTTCATCCCTCTTTAAAAGGAGAAATAGTACTAATGCCTGAAGAATATGTTTAGTTTGAGCTGAAAAGCCCACGGGGCCTGGTAAAAACTAAAAAGGGCATTTATTCCCACCAGCTGGACAAGAGCAATATAAGATGTGCAACGAAAAGAACAATCAGATGAAGCTTGCTGTTGCCAGTTCTGCAGATTCAGCAGAATTTTGTAATTTGTTGGGTAGCAAGATGGGGGGCTGCTGATATTCTAGTTAAATGGAATTTTACCCTTAATTTTAATGGTGACTAGCAGTATGCTGAAAAACTCATATGTAAAGTAAAAAAAAAAAAATTTGATGTCATCAAAATTGAGCAATAATAATAATAAGTTTACTTGATCAAAGGAATTTTTATCATAATTAAAAATCATGGTAGATGATTAAAAAAAATTGAAATAAACAAATTAAACTTCACTTAAATCTCTTAAACTTTGGTATTTAAGTTTTACTTGGAACATTGATAATAAAGTTTGCTTACAATAAATTATTTTAATAATTTTAATACACTTAATTGCAAGTCACATAGTGGAAGCACGTTGTTCAATGTAATAGTAAGTTACATAACAAAAACGCATTGTGCAACTTGTAATCTTTACATTGAATCGTATGGCATGAACACAATGTCCATGACCCAATTTTTATTATTATATATATAGTTATTATATAATAAAAGTTTGGTCTTACAAGTTGTGATCGTGCCAAGTGTCTCAAACATTAGTGTTGCACACGTCGTATAATGAGTTTTACCATATTGACTTGATAATATTGTGCCACATAAGCTTTTTTTAATTTGTATCTCACAATTTTACATCTCTCATTATTTTAATATATATTTTTAATTAAATTTAAATTCTATTCTATAATTAAACATTCCATTAGAATCTTGACATAATATATTATTCCATATATACAAACATAATCATAATAAATGTTTAATACTAGAATATATTCTATATATAAACACAATAATATTAAATTTATTTTAATAATTATCATAAATTAGACAAAATATAAAAAAAATAAAGAAAAAAAATCATATTATGTTAAACTAAACTTTCTCTTGCATCTGCACGCATTGCACCAACTAGTTATACCAACTAGTTATTATATAATAAAAGTTTGGTCTTACAAGTTGTGATCGTGCCAAGTGTCTCAACATTAGTGTTGCACGTCGTATAATGAGTTTTACCATGTGACTCATTAATTATTAAAATGGATTACTTTCCATGAAACTTTAATACCAAATAACAATCTGATCTTTCCCAAAAAAAAAAAACTGGTTTATTAATGGTTAAGATATATAGTTTACTATAAGTATAACTCTAAAACCTAAATCTTAAGGGGTAATTCAACTGGTTTAATCTTGGATATGCACTCTAATAGTTAATAATTCGAGTTCCCTCAAAGCCACTTACTCAAGACAAAATCTTGCGACTATCATGATACACGTGGCTAGTAGGGTGTTACTTATCCCCCTAAGATTAGTAGAGATACCCGTATATACGAAACACTAGCCAAAACACTTAAAAATAAATAAATAAATTTCTCAATAATTGTTTTTAAAATTATTGTTATTATTAATTATTTTTATCATCTATCATTATTTTGTGGCTCAATATATGGAGAAATTATTCAGTCCACCAGGTGAACCACATCATTTATCCACCATTCCAATAATTAAACGCCACGTATGTTAATTTAATGACTCATCAATATTCATAAAGTTATTATTATTTTTTTTTTCTTTCATACGGCTCATTAATTATTAATATAGTTAACGTATTCTAAGTGAAAATTTATTAAAGTTTCAAGTGGCACATTAATGATTAAGATAGTTTCAGTTATATTAGTAAAAAAAAATTCTTTAATTTACATATATTTTTTAATTAATCCCTTCATTGCAACTATTAGTTAAAATATATATTGTAGATAATTAAAAAAATAATATCAATAATGAACATCTTTAAATTATTAGGAACTTTTCATAATAGAATTCTATAATGGGACTAGTATTTATAATTTCTTGCAACTTTTGCATCTACATATAAAATATATATCCTGTCACATGGTGTGATCATGACATGTAAGACAATTTGGCAATAGAGTTTTACTTAAAGAAAACTTTGTTAATAAAACAAAAAGAAAAAGAAGAAAAAAAAAAATGAGAAAACATCCACTTGACACAACTACAATTTATAAGAACTAATTTTTATTATACAATATATATGATATGATATGTTTTCTTGGGATTTTCTGTGAAAAAACATTAGAACCTTTATATTTATTCTAACCCATTTCTGGTGTATATGAGTTTTCTGTGTGCAAAAAGAAGATGGTGCTTGCTAAAATATACTTTTTACCCCTTACATACCACTTTTTGAGGGTTTGTAAAGGAAAATAGAAACTTTTTGTACCACAAATATTATAATTAGGTGGCATAAGAGAATCCTTCACATTTTTTATTGGAAAATCAATTGCCAGATCTTAATTCTCAGTTATGAGAATCTTTACATAATTTATATCCTTGAGCGCCTCCAAGGCTCCAACCATTAAATAATATTTTGTCACATATTCGTGATACCCTTAGGTAGTTAATGTAGCTCATATTAAAGCAATATAGTTGGACCCCAATTAAAGAATAGTTGAAAGAGGGGTATCCCCTACAACTTGGAGAAATGCAATATGATAAGCTAGCGATATATAAAAAATAAAAAATAAAAAACGAAAAAGGCTCAGTATTGTTTGTATACCTTCTTCTGTGCACACTTTTCATTTATATTATTGATTACATCCAATAATTTTAAATTAGAATTGATGATATAGATGAGAGGTGCCTAAAAAAACGTCTAAATATGATTTTCTAGAAAAATATTCCTTTTGATGTGCCTTGATATAATCTGAGAAGAATCCTGCGCCAAGTTCTGAAGTTCATTGGACCTCCACTAAGACAAGATTGAGTTTGTACGTTGGCTCCCACTCCCCCCTTTTTCTTGATGCAATTTGTTCTATACAGCTTACAAAGATTCCAATGTAGAATTGTTATTTTCCCAAAGAAGGTTATTGCCACTATTGAACAATGTTTTAATCAATTTCTTTGGAAAGGTAGAGAAGGGATCAAAGTTGCTGGGAAAAAGTATGCGTACCAAAGAAATTAAGGTGGTATTCTGCAATTATGAAACTCATTTGGAACCTTTCCACTCAAGTTGGTTCTTTATAGGGTTGCGTGGGTGCAAATTGCAACAATATCTTCTTAAAGGAAAATGCCTATGGACAATTAAAATCCCTGATTGCACTTGCTGTATCAATAAGAACAAATGCAACAATAGGTTTGCAGCGTTTGCTATATCAAGAATTTAGATGAGAAACACAATTTGGGAAGTCTATATTGCATATTCTCTTGTGTAAATTACAATCATATCCTTTGTTTATATACAAAGACCAAAATCGAGAACAGATGCTAGAACAACTAACAAAGCTAACAACAATGAAAGTGTTTGAAAACATATAAAAATTTATTTAAAAAGAAATAATAGATATCAAAGAAGTACAATATACCCATAAAATGTTAAATGATGTTTAAATTAAGTACAAACCAAGAGTTCAAATAAACTATGGTCAACATCAAACTAAGAAAACAGAACACTTCAAGATGATCCAATAAGAACATCATCCCGTTCCTTCATCGTCACCATCATTACCATCCCCACCATTAAAAATAAATAAATAAAAGTCCCCCAGCTGCAGCTCATTTGGTGAAATAATTCCAATCAAAAGCAACCCATCTCCTCCAAATGGCGCATCCCAAGTATCACTTACAATGTCCTACTTTTGAGATATTCCTTTATTGTACTCTTCCTTATTCTTGAAAAAAGTTGAAGATTAGTATGCACATGTAAATATTCAACACGTTTAATTAGGAATAATTTTGTTCCTAAATAAAGTTGTATGTACGTATTACAATTCCTCTCACAACATGATGATGAATAAGGTTGTCCAAAAATCTTTAAGGCTCTGCTTTTAGGAATTGGTAATGAAGACCCATGTACATACCACCAAAACATTGGTTCTAAGTTCCACCTATCTTCCAAGGAATCATAAATTCATAGTAACAAAAGCTCATATCCGCCGAAAACCTACCATACTCCATACACACATTCTTTCTATCTTCACCATTTGTAAATATTTCCTTAAACACTTGTTTCTGATCTCATTAGAAATATTAGTATCTTTATGTAGAGGAACACGATTTGAAGACTTACCAAGCCAATATTGAATATAATCCCTAGCTAAAAATAAATAACCATAATAATAATGAGTTTATTTATGACAAAAGGAAAAATATATATATATATATATATATATATTAATTATATTAAATTATTAACAATGAGTGAGCAAGGCAATGAAGTAGTGTGCTATAATTTTTAGGTCAGCACCGATCAATGAATATATTATATATCACATATATTTCTTTTTTTGAAAAAAAAAAAAAAAAAGACTTATACAATATGCTTATGTCATCTGTCTTAAAATAATTTTTATTATTTAATTTGAATTATTGTTAAAATATTTTCTTTAGTTTATATATTGACAAAAGGAAAATTAGTTGGGTCTCCAGCATCTCCTTGAAAGTCCCTTTTGGGCCGAAAACAGTATTCACTCATTAGTTTAAAGGCTGACCCAACCAGCCCGCCCATAATAATTTTTTCTTAAAATTGGAAGGACAGCATTTCATAAGAGTTTTGTCTGTACTTGAGCAAAACAGTCTCGCTTATGTAGTCTCAGCCAGGCTTTGGTCCAATGGATGGATCAGGGCTCAACGATGCAAACGTAGTCAAACCCAAGGTTTGGATTCTAGATGAAGCCCAAGAGAGTATTATCAAAAGCAAAGCTTATTAATTTAAAACTTTTGGAAAAGAGATGTTACACTTGCGGATATCTTTTTCCTCTCATTTCTAAACAATTTTTATTTTATTTTTTTTAACAATCTCCTACTTTATCAAAAACTTTATAAAAAAAAACAGTCTCCTAAATATACGACATATTCCATATGTTTATAATATAAAATATTTTTTCTCTAAATTGGCAAGTCGTTGGATGTTTACAGGAGAAGATATCTGTATACCCACGATATAACATAAGATAATTATTGGTAAGGTTGTTAAATTGAGATCCTATATAAGATTGATAGCATGGTCTTCCACACCAAATCAAGAATCTTAATATTTTACTTTTATAATAATAAAAAATAAGTAAAAAATTACCAATAATATTGATGTGTTCAAGAATCATCAATAAAGGTTTTAAAATCTTCTTAGTAGAAAATAAGAATGATAATTTACAATAAATAAAATAAGTTCTAAAGAGATAAAATTATTATAAAAAAATATAAATAATTTTTTAACTATAAAACATTATAACAATATTATTGACATGATTTTTAATTTTGAAAACATTAATTCAATTAAATAAAATTTAATTAATCATTAAATGATTACAAACTGGTTTGTAATCAAACTCTATCCTCATTAAATTGCATTGTCTTCATTTCTCTCATTTGTTTTTCATATGCTAAATAAAGAGAGAACAATTTTTTTCTCGTCTTGGTGATTAATTCAACAAACGATGAAAATTAGAGTTAGGAGGAAATTATTATATGTAAGATGTTAATTAGAGTTAAAAAAAAAAAAAATTTAGAGAAGTGGTGGATTTGTAGCAACAACTTTTACAAAAGTTTTTTCTTTTTCCTTTTTTAAAGTTGAGCTCAAATTTCCAAACAATTGTATATATTTTTGTTAAAATCTATGATAAGGTGAAATCGTGGTAAACCCAGAGGGGTAGCTCAACTGGTCTAATCTTAGGTGCTCCCTAATGGTCACTAGTCCCTCAGGGACACCTATCTAAGGCCTATCTTGCGCCTATCGTGGTACACGTGGCTAGTAGAGTGTTACGTGTTCCTCTAGGATTAGTTGAGGTGCGCGCAAACTGGTCCGAACACCTAAAGTCATTAAAAAAGAAGAAGAAGGTGAAATCGTGGTAGGACTAGCTATCCCACAAATCATACAATTTGTATCTAGATCCTTAAAAAAAAGGGTGAAATCGTGGTAGGACTAGCTATCCCACCAATCATACAATTTGTATTCCAAATCCTACCACAGTCCTATTAAGTTAAGATCTTAGTGCAATCCGAATCGTTTAGAAATTTAAGATTGTAACATCTTAATATCCAGTGATCGGGATTGAGATTTTAACAACCATGATTATTGGTGTTGCAAGGGGATTTACCTGACACGTGGATGGTTGATTGTTATGTGTGTTGTGACAACATCAAACAAATAGAACCTCACATGAAATTACAAGACCGCACGTGTGCAACCCTCTCTATCTATCTCTTGGTGAAAAGGTTTTGTCAATGTTGGCTTACCAACTGGCCAACTGCCTTTTAATGGAGATTCTAATACAGGGAAAAGCTAATATTGACAATTTTGAGGGACAGACTTCACATGTTGGGATGGTATGTGTCTTGTGAGCACAGAATGGGAGAGCCATCAATCTTAATTTGTTGCGGTTCTGTCCTTCTCAGTCTTGTCCATATACAGCGACATGGTGACCGACATGCTAATGCGCTATCAGCACTGTCAACCCCTTTTAATCTCTGGGCATCAAACGGCTTCTCATAGTGTCATATGGAGCCCAATTCTTATCAATCTGGTCCAAAATTGGAGCCCATTTCTGCTTCGTGTCGTTTGCTTCATCATGTTGTTTTGTGCTTGTCGTATATTGGTAAAACAGATGCTCCTTTTTTTTTTTTTTAATTATATTTATATGAAGCTTCATTTTGACAAATAATTTTTCAAACCAATCGAGTAAGCAAATTACAAGGACATTTATGGGAGCATACTGAAGCACCACAACTAGATGAAGTGATGAACTCATTAATTATGATGAAATCTTCGGTAAAATGGTCAATATGTTCTTTTCTAATGGTATAAGGAAGGGATAAAAATTAATATTATATCATTTATATTTTCAAAACTCTTTGACTGCTTGCATAATTTACTGATTTTTTTTTTTCAAAAAAAAAAAAAAACCTTTCATAAAATGTGTATTTTTATTTGATTGCCAAAATAAAGAGGGGTTCAAAAGAAATTTGAAATGAAAAATTAATATATGTTGTTTTTAAATAATTAAATGCAATAAGTGTAACCAAACTTGTCTAAAAATACTTAATTAAATTAACAAAGTGATAGAGACTAAGAAAATAATGTGTCTGTTTTTTTTTTTCCCTTGACGACAACAATTTGTGTCGATGTTTAAAGAGTTTTGGAATTTTTATGTGATATTTATATATACACTAGTGGGAACAAATTAATTTTTTCCCAACCGCACGCGTTCATTTTGGACCAATAAAAGAACTCAAACAATTTTTGAGATGTGAAGAGTCATCTTGATGAGAATAAGTGCCACTTTAAGAACTTGTACATGATATGCTTGCATGCATATGCATGCAGTGAAAACTCTACGACACAATAGCACAATTCTTTGACTTCCTACCCCGTTTATAAATTTTCATAGTGCCACCTGGCTATGACCCCCTTTGTTTTTTTAATCTCCCCAAATGAGCAATGCCAATCAATTAGTTCTTCTAAACCTAGCTTAAAAAAGTATAACTACATTCCAAGAAGTGCTTCACCATTCTTCTATTTTTGCCCAAATCATGAAGGCCACAACTACCTGGCGGCTGGTCTGAAACATGATGTACTGCTTATGGACTTATGGTGATGGCTAGCTCCATTTTTCTAAAGTTAATTTGCTATAATAACGCTCTAAATTCAAATGAATCTTCTAATATTAAAGCTTTTACATGTTAGTCAAGAAAGAAAAAAGATGTAACACGTTGGTGTAGAAATTTAAAATTTGATGAGCAATTTCCACAGGGACCCTTCAATCAATATCTTAATAATTGAGCTCCTCTCGGGGGATAATTCAAGCCCCTTTTACCGGCAACCTTTTAAAGAACTAGGAGCCATGCATGAATTTCGGTACAGAGACTTGATCAATTTTTCTTTTTCTTTTTTTATAATTCAATAATTAAAGGAGAGAGGATTTGAATCTTGTATATCCCAATTAGAAATGTCAGAATGTTATATAATTATTGAAGAGATTGGCTCAATTAGAGCAATAGAATTACTTTTCCAATGTTGGTTACTTGGTTTCATCCATATATCATCTACTATTTTAGCCCTTTTATTTATTTATTTATTTTCTTTTTTCTTTGTTTTGCAATTCCATATAAATCTAAAAGCCCATTTTCATCGTGAGGTAAATTAATGCAGCAAGTTAGTCCTCATGGGACAACCACCATAGGGATTCAGCAAAAAAAAAAAAAAAAACCACCATAGGGAACAGTTAAAATATTCTCTATAAAAAATTAACCAAAATAATTGCTTTTCCTAGCAATCTATTAATGCAATATATATCGGGGACTCAAACTCAAGAGTGGAGCAACACTTATTACAAGCACCTGTCCGTACTGCGTGGTCCAATAAGGTTCAAGAAGCGTATCTCTCTTGGGTGACCTAATTACTACTCATTGTGCAATTTCAGCCACAAGCACATCGTCAATGATGACACCAGATAACTTACTCAAAAGGCTAACCTTAAATAGTTAAATGAAAGAAAGTGATGCTTTTTCCATCAAGTGCCATAGGCTACACTCAGAAATTACAATCCAAATCCGATAAATGCTTCTTTCTTTCCTCTCCATTATGTCAAAATTGACCAACACTTGTGGCGTTGATCACTAGCATGGTTTGGACCCCATGATTATCTTCTTCTTTTTTCTTGTTGCGTGTTGGGATATACTTGGGCATATTATTTTATGTACTAAAATTATGAATTTTCCATTGTTCTTTGACAAATAGGCCAACTGTTAGTCTGTTAGATATATATTAGCATCTGAGACCACCTAAATTATCTCTAATATTGGACCTTTTGAATCACCTGGAGATCTGCTCTTTTTGGATAAGTACTTAATAGGGTTCAAAATTTTGAACCTGAAGTTGTAGTTTTGGTACATTTCAATTTCATCTTCTAGACTGCCAAACCGCATGGAAGGTTTGGGCAAACTAAATCCGGTTTAGGTTGAAAAATATTTACTTAAATAATCATAAGGTAAATATTGTCTAACATCATTCACACCACACACCACTTAAATTTAGACATCAATCTCCATAAATTGTGGACATAAATATCCATAAATGTCCACAATTTAAAAATATATATTTACACTTGATGGTGTGTATAAACTATAAAGTGATGTGAAATAAAATAATATCCGAAAATCTTTGCTTGATCATAATCAAATTATGTTATTGCTAGTCCCTTTTTCATGTAAAAGATCCCTTATGATATGCTTGGATTTATCTACATTTTTTTTTTTTTTGTTTTGAAAAAATCATACTCATACCTATTTAATTAGTCTTTCGTAGAGAAGATCATTGTAGAAGGATTTCAAAGGTTCTGAAACTATTGCAGTAAGAATGCCGCAAGCAGAGCATTTGCAAAGGTTACATAGCGAATTTAGGTTATAAAAGTTTTGTGAGTCTTGACTAATTTTGTAACTATTCCTTTATAGTGTATTTTCTATGTGTTCCTGCAAAGTGGCAGTATTGTGTTAGCTTTGATACTGGTAATTAATATACTTGTTACTACTAGAATTCATAATAAACTTGTTTAATTTCCGTTGTTTAGCATAATAGGGATAAAAAAAAAAAATTCAAAATCAACTTATTTTAACAAAATAAAAGCATGAAAAATTAGATAGTCTATTTTTACACAGCTCCCCAAAATGAAAGTTTTAATATACACACAAAGTAATTATCACTACGATAGCGAAAAAAAAAAAAAATTATTATCACTACTATATATGCACCTCCTAAAGGTGCAACAAGATCTTCAATACAACCTTTTTTTGGGATTATCGACAATGCTGCCAATGAACAATGTAATGATAATTAAAAAGCTTTCAGTCCAAAAGCTTTAAGGGAGAGTTGAATGACACGTATATTTGATCTCATCATCAAGGTCGAGTTTATCTTAATCGATCACAGAATAGAGAAAAGGGAAATGCTTTTTGTTCAGATTATATTGATCTCTTACCTTTAATAAAGTTGATATGAATGGAAGCAGTGAAAAAAAAAAAGGGAGGTCAAGATTTTATCACTACATTTATTAAAAGGTTGGACTTTCGGTATATTTAGGTTTTGGACTAGTGCATGTTCACTAATGGTGGTGGTCTATTTCAACTACGGAATCCATCTTGTTCCAGATTGGTCGTGGTGTGGTCTGTTTCATTCAACAAGAAATCCATTTTGTCCCAAATTGGTCTGAGATACATAATTTGCCTTCACTTAATTACGCGCGTGCACTAACACATGCCTAATTTATATGTACATATATCTTAATTTTGATAGGCTTTTACAAGTAAAAAAATAAAAATAGAAAATCTATAAAGTGGCAAAGATAATGGAATGGTAAAAACTTAATGTCAAGAACATGATTATTATTATTAATTTTTTTTTTTTTTTACGTAGAAGGATTTGCTAAAAGTCTAAAATCAAACTAAACCGAATATAAAAAAGAGATCCAGACCTATCTATCCAGTTATACATATAGAAGGATTTATTAAAACCAAAGTAAACCGAATATAAAAAAGTATTCAGACCTATCTATCCAGTTATACATGACAAAAATCAAGAACAGAAAAGATGTAGATGTTTCTCTCTTTACTATTCAAAAGGGCTTATTTAACTAAATTATCAACAACAAAATTGATTTCTCTAAATGTGTAAAAATAAACCTTTCAGAAGAGAACGTGACTCGTTGATACTTGATAGTGGAAACAATTAAAAAATTGTATTGTTTTGCTAGCATTGAAAGAATTGATGGTGGAAACAAATACATTTTTCTCTGAATTTACAACTACAATTTTCTTTTTTATTAATGTTGTGAAATTCCAGTCATTGCTGCACAAATGAACTTTCTGCAAGCCAAACAAAAAAGCGTGAATTTCAAGCCCACCATATAGTAAAAAGCATGATGTACATTTTTCATGTGAAAATAAGACCTTAAGAAAAGATGGGCATATGATGATTGGATTAGTATTAATCATAGACATAAGCAGCCTCAAATTGCCTTTCTTTTTTCAGTCAATGCTAAAGCTGAAATCCATTTGTCGTGTCACATTCATGGTGCCGATCCATGCGGTGCATGCGAATCTTTGACAAAGGGGGTGAGGGTGGGTAACTTGGGGAACCGAGTTATATATTTCATCTGACCAAAAAGGAAAAGCTATATTTATTTCATCATTTACCAACTACAACTGTGATTTTCAAGCTTTTAAGCTCTTAATTTTGACTAATTGTCCCAGCGAGCTCCACCTTAAATTGTCTGTAAACTACCGAATATTGAATATTAGATAGTACAAAGGTGGTATTTGCATGTCTAACCAAGCAGAAACTATAATTATAATTGTCATCATTTTATACAGTAAAGGTTATAATGACAACACTTTTCTATTAGACTATTAGACCTTCTTTGCACTCCAATTACTCTTCCTCAACGTTTATGGTAAAAGTTATCACTGAGGATATTATGCTACAATTTTTTTTTTTTAACTAAAGTAAACTGTTGTACCTTCATGTTTGGAGTGGTTTTCATTTTGATTCATTAAGTTTAAATTGTTTTTACTTTATTCTCCCAAATTTGAGTTCGTGTTTAAACTGATGATCATACTGTCCATTTCTGTTAGTAACGTACCAATTAAATGTCATATAAACTTATGTGTGACAATTGGTCCAATTTAAAAATACATCTCATCAAATTTTAAATTCAATCTTCATAAAAATATTCTTCTAAAAAAATCATCATAAAAATAAACAGTGTTTACCTCCAAACTAGTTTAGAAGAATTCTCTTTCAACGCACTATGTAAGTGATTTATAAGACTATTCACGTGTACTTTTAATCACATAATTTATTTAATGAGTTAAATGACTTGTTTAAATAATACACGTGTATTGTTTTATGAGTCGCCACATAGTGAATTAAAGGAAGATTCCTCCAAATTAGTTTAGAGGAAACTTTGTTCCATAAAAATAATAATAATAAAAAAAAAACACTAAACTATCAAACTATCATCATCTCTCTTCTCTCTCTCTCTCTCTCTCTTCTCTCTCTCTCTCTCTCTCTCCATCTCTCTCTCTCTCTCATCATCTCTGTTCTATGTTTCACCATCCATCATCTATGGTGGAAGGGGGGGGGGGGGGGTGTTAGATCTACAGCTTTGAAGTTTCTCACCTATCACCTTTCTCATATCGAGGATTTTGGACTACCTATTGGGGGGGGGGGGCGGCAGGACAGCCACCAAAACTGGTGTAGGCCACTTGCTTTTGTGGGTTTCGAAAGAGAGGATTTGGGTTTCGGCCATAACATGTGGCTATGCTACCGTGGGGTTGAGTTGTTTTCAGGTGGAGAGGCTTGTGCACATCAAAGGTGGTAGCTAGGGTGATCGTGGATGTGCTAGGGCAACGACTTATGGCAATTAAGGTGGATAATTTGGGTTGTGATATGGTTGGCTGATTGGTTGGGTTTGGGGGTTTCGAGTTGGTGGCACAATGGGTATTTGGGAGATGAGTTTGTGTGAGAGTTGCAATCATTGTTGTTGTTGTTGTTGTTATTTGAGGTTAAGATTGGGATTGAGATGTGGTGGAGGATGAGGATGTGATTGAGATTTCAATTTCTCCCAAATGAAATGACATGAAATTGAAACTTTTTGAATTTTGTAGAGTTTCGAGGAGAGAAATGAGATGGAGACTAGACTAGTGGAAGAGAAAAGAAAAGGAAAAAAGAGATAAGTTTTATTTTATTAATTTTTTTTCTTTATTTTCTATTTATAAAACAAAAAACAAAATGCTAGGTCGGTTGGCTTAGGTGACATTTAACGAAAATTAGAATAATAGATTTGCACAAAATAATTATTTTGAAAACGAACTTAAACTTGTAGGACAAAAATGAAAAAAAAAAATTAAATTTAAAGGACCACAATGAAATCCACCACAACATAAAAAAGCCTAAAAAGGTAAAAGTGAACTTTAGTCTTTTGTTTTTTTTTCTTTTCTTCCCATTTTTTGAGTATCATGAAATTTGGAGAATGGCTAATAAGTTCTGCTCCAACAGAATAAATTGACTTGTGTACTGAGGAAAAAAAAAAAAAAGGAGATAAAATAAACTATGAAACAAGATATTGTAGGTGTATTTTAATAATAATTATGTTCATAATGTTGTCGTTACCAAAATTTTATTACGAAATATATTATAGCCTATTAAGACAAATAATTGTTATAAAGTATTTATGCCAGTATACCACTAACTCCACTATATATCTTGTGATTTATTCTTCATTATTTTGTGATTAAATTTTCTTAAAACTTACCGATATTTTAACTTTACATAGAGGAGCCTTATTAGTTATTACTTTTGAAAAGGATATATAGGATGTGTCTTGAAATGTACACATAAAATATGAAAGTTTATAAATGGAAAATACATTTAGATAGTGTGTGTTTTGTAGTGGAGCTTTCACTCTACACTCATGGAATATTCTTATTTGTCGTGATCTCGCAAAACTCCTAAAAGAGAATGAAATATATACATATGATATCTCTCATTAATCTTACTATTTTAAATTATTTATGCATTACATGTCTTTCTTTTATTTTTTATTTTTTTCATTCTAAAATCATTAAAATAATATGTGAAGATCATATGATTTGTTGCAAGTTTGTTATATTATATTCTGCACTTTTTTAATTATTTTCTAAACCGCAAAACTAACAATTTTAAAGTGTTATCCTAAAAAGCTTGCAACAAAAATATTTAATCATGTTGTAAATATACGCAAAATAATTTAATACAACATCACAAAATTTCCGGTTAACTCCAAGCCTATATTCATTAGTAACGTCAATTAAAATCCACTATAAATAATATGAATTACTATTACACACAAATTTTCATAAAAACTCTCAAACATAAACTAACTCAAAACCCTAATACACCCAAATGTATCCAATACTAACAAACTACACAAGACAAAGCTCAGTCTCTAATTCTCTCACTAGACAAAGCTTTGCCTTCTAACTTTCACACTAAATAAAAGTTTTGTCTTCTAACTCTCACACCCAAGGGCGGACCTAGGTGAGCACAGGAGAGCGCCACTGCCCCCACCATTTTTTGAAAAAACAATTAATAGTTAATATATATATATATATATGCATCTTTTTCTAAAAAAATTACACATTGACTAATATAACTTCAAAAAAATTGCTAATCTGATTCATCATGTTCAAAAGAAAACAAACAAAGAAAAAAACTTTTAAACCTTAACAAAACGAATGCCAAACCCCTAACATTACAAAGCTCTAATATTAATTTTGCGTGTATTGTTGTGCCACTAAATTATTAGCAATAATTTTGTTATGGTTTGTGAGGCCATGATGCATTTTTGTTATTCCTTTTTTAATTAGCAAAACTCATGATATCATAAATTTTGTTCGATTTTGTAAATCATGAGAAGGTCAACTACAAATTTCGACTTTTTCAAGAGAAAAAAATATGAAAAATTCAAAAGCTAATAATGTTGATTCATGAATGTCAATTTCTAGTGTTGATGTCCCAATTTCTAAAAATTCCTAAAAAAAATTTTGAGAAATCCAAATTGATGAAATTAATATCAGTTATTTGATATTTTGTTATTATATTGAATAATAAATAGATACTAATATTGATTTTATTAACTTTTTAATGTTTATACTTTAGCCCCCATCAAATTCAAATCCTGGTTTCGTCCCTACTCACACCCACAACATAGTTACATCACCACTCTATTTAATATCAGTTTTTTTTTTTGCTAAGATACCACTTTTACTAAATTAGAGCACCTTTTTTATTATTCTCCTAGTGGATGTGGGATTTCAAGGTTTTTTGCACGATATATGCTTTCTATGGTGCATTCTTTTAACTTCGAATGCAAATTCAATGCTAGGAATATTTTCTTTTCATTAAAGTTGGTATGAATATTGTATAACGTTGCATTGTGCATTTGATATACTTTCTAAGGTGCATTCTTTTTAACTTCGAATGCTCTTTCAATGCTAGGAATATTTTCTTTTCATTA
Organism: Fagus sylvatica; assembly: GCA_907173295.1. Classification (NCBI taxonomy): domain Eukaryota; kingdom Viridiplantae; phylum Streptophyta; class Magnoliopsida; order Fagales; family Fagaceae; genus Fagus; species Fagus sylvatica. Next base: position 22,657,746 of record OU015772.1, read on the forward strand.
AAATTGGTATGAATATTGTATAACGTTGAATTGTGCATTTGATGATATAATAAAATGAAGGTGCATATAATGAGATCCTATAAGTTGCATGGAAGTACAATGCTAGCTAGGAACACTTTCTACTTTATGAGGAATTAAAACAACTAGGATTTAGAATTCTCAGTAATAAAATTTATTTACTAACGAAACATGGTTTTAATAGTTGGATCTAGATTTCCCACATGTGCGCCGGTGGTTTTCCAACTTCATCTACATGGAAATGAGAAACACAAGGACCCCACGGCGTCTATGAATAGAGAGTATCTTGTTACAAAAGTAGAAAATAAATGAGAAGGACAACCCGCATTGGAAAATATGAAAGTGACTTTTAAATTGATTCATCAATGGCTAAAGCAGTGTGGGAATGTCACTGTATATGTGAATGACACAATTCATGGGTCTCGAACAAAACCAAGATGCCACCACCAGTATAATATCTGGTTCACTTGTGGGGGGGTCTTATGCATGCTCTAATACGTACAAAATTTAAAGCTCTTTAAAGGATTATATATAACAGACAGAAAGTGATTACACAATGTATCAATGTAGGACATTTCATATTTCTTTTGCCTAACAAGACATTTCATACGCATATCACATTTTCATTCAGAGATTCATCAGGCTTTTGCCTGTTACCACGACCCGACCAGCCATAATCGGTGTGTCATTTCAATATTTTGGTTACAAGTTGTTTAACTGCCAAAGTATTTATGAAGATATGGACCTTCCTATTTCAAACCTGTACCAATGTCATAGTATATAGCTCATACTAATTCTCTAGCACTGGGGTCTGGCCCCACAACTTTGTATTGATTTGTGCAATAATTTGTATTGTTAAGAAATTGCGTGAGAAATCTGTTTCTTTATGTATTGACTTTTCTTTTCATCCAGCTTGTAAATAAATAGTGGAGAGGCAAAGTAGATTACTGTGTCATGCCCTATTTTTGTTGTTTTTCTAGTTCTTTGGTTTACACTACTGACTTTGTTAACCATATATGGCATAAATCCAAGCCAAAAGAGGCTAAATTCCAAATTGAACAGTAAAAAAAAAAAATTTGAAAGTGATCCCACATGTGGCGGCCTCCAATCACCGATTATATAATTCTTATTTCTTATTTTGATTCTTTAGATGTCTTTGACAAATGTGTAATGCTATGGACACGATCTTTTTTCACAATTGTTGACATAATTTGTTATGATTAGAGTAACAATACTTTCATTTGGGTTCATCACTAATACCATTTTTATTATGCATCAATCATAATTAATCATGTCATAAGTTTGAAAAATATTGTTTTCCTATACTTATTTTTTTTTTAAAAATCTAGCATCTTCTTTACTTTCCTTTTACTCTTTCATTTATCTTTAATTTGTCCTTACTCCTTATAATAGACTTAATTTTTGAAAGAGATCAAGTGCTATGATTATCAGTACAAATTTTACAATTGGTGAGAGAGTAAATTATTAATTGCTCTTATTTCACCATTTTCATATAGGACTTGAAAGAGGTCAAGCACATTGCCCAAACCCTTTTGGACTTGGTGGGAGATTCCAGTACTAATTGCAAACTGTAAAGGTCCAAGTCTATACGAGAAGGGTCCCAGAAAAAAGTACTGGGGTGAATGTAGCGGTCCCATGTTGTCGGCTGGCCACCCCGTTGGGTGGCATAGGGAAAGGACCATTACGGCAAATGTGACTCTCACGTTGATGGTGATCGATTTATGGTCACAGCTCTCTTAATCTGTATCCAACACCACCCATATCCATATCTTACCCTCCTTTTACTAGTAATATATCAAAATTGCCAATTGCTTAGGTTTTTAGACTTCTATTTAGGCATTAATCGATATCAAAATTGCCAATTGCTTAGGTTTTTAGACTTCTATTTAGGCATTAATCGAACCAATACAAGCTTAGGTCTTGGTATTTGGTGAACAATGATCGAGCCTAGACAGAAATTCATTATTTTGCTCGAGTTTAGTGCAACATTTTTTTTTTTTTTTGCTAAATTACTGAAACTTCATTACTGTGCCAAACAAGTCAAATCTCTAATTCAAACCTCATGTACAGGGGAAGAGAGATTTGAACCAAAACACAAAAAAGAGACTGGAAGGTGAGATGCGAATTTAGCAAGGTAGTGGGCCATATTGTTCGCCTCTCGACCAACCCAACAAAAACGACAAGAATTGAAAAAAGAAACATAAGGCTTGGATTTATGTAGACACTCCCTGGACTTTATTATTTTCTGAAATATCTAAATCTCAAATGTTAATTTCACACATTATTTCTTTGATCTCTGAAAATTTTTCTAGTCCTTTTCTACCTAGTTGATAAGTTGCATGTTCTCTTAAGGGTTTGGCTTCTCTCCACCACAAAATGTAATTAATTAAAGATTTTGAGCTCTTAGAGTTATAATTCACAAGAAGTAAAACCAGGTGTCCAATAAAAATAATGAATATTGATGATTTTATATATTCAAATTCATTTAGTCTTTTTTTTTTATATAATAATAAAAAACAAAAAAGGGGGATTCGAAGGTACGGTCATTGTCCCGACCCACTTGAACCTGAATTTGACATAGTGTAGGGCACATCTGGGCAATAATGGGGCTTACCACTACTCGAACCCACAACTTCTGAACTCACAGGTGTGATAGGTCACGAGAGTTTCCTACCATTAAGTCACCTCCCCAAACGGTAGCGGTAGGATTTGAACCCTTATTTACATAGTTAACACTTAAGGTATTAACCATTGAGCCAAGGGGTTGATTCCCAATTCATTCAACTCTTTAAACAATAAAAAATAACCTTTGAATATCTAACAGTAAGTCAAGTGTCAAGCTATGATAAACCATCTAATTAATTTGACCTGTCAAATGCATGCCTTCCTTTCTCCCACGCTAAATATTTTTGGACTTTTGGGGTTGTCTTTACAAGTTGTGAATCAATAAGTGGACCATCCAGACAAGGCTAATTGAAAAGCGCAACAATTCTAGATTATCTTTGGTCGTCTTCCCTATTATACTTGTTAAAATATTGAAGATATTGCTCTAAGTTGGAAGAGAGGAACTTTCTTTCTCTTGTACCTTTCCTTACTTGCTTGTCTCTCATTAAATCTTGATGTTATAATCTCTTTGAACAACATTTGAAAAAAATAAATAAATAAATAAATCCTTTTTATACTTGGAATTAGCAAAAACAAGCTGCAAAGCCTCAAGTTGAGCACTCACTTTATCACTATGTTTATTATACACAAGTTGAGCGGGGCATTTTGATTTTGTTCACAAATGATGAGGATCGAGGCCCGAGGGGTTACCTAACTTGGCTATGAATTGATCGAAATAATTAGATTCTGGCCCATTTTTTCTCAATGTCATAAAATACACCTTATTTTATAATTTAATAAACAATACCAATACTACTTTGTATGAATGCAACTCTCTTTCATCGGCGGCTTATTAACATCATACGCTCAATAACTTGCTTGTTTATTTTTCGATCAATTGGGACCCGCATTCCTGTCAATCTCAGTCCTCATTGTGACGATCATCAAAGGCTTAAAAAATAAAAATATTTTTTTAATTTAATAAAAAAGGGAAAGAATGAAATATCACAACCTATATAAGAATGTGATGCAAAGTTGAAGAAAACCTTTTTCTAAGAAGTTGAAGATGACCCTCAACTGCTAGATTTACACACATTTAGAATTTCATTAATGAAACTTTACGGCCTAAAAAACTGCCGGACCATATGCCATAAATGCCTAAGAAAAAAAAAAAAAAGAACGGAGGTATTTGTTATTATAGCAAAACACAAGGGCAATCATGTTTTCATGCCATATCTATATATATAAGATAACACGTTTGATTTTTTGTCGACCTTATAATATTTTGTCACATAAGTTTTTGACACTTTACAATTTTACACGTTATTATTTTAATATAGTTTAAATTCTATTGTATATTTAAACTCTTCATTAGAATTTTGCACATCATATTTTATTTAAATAGTATAATAGATTAGTTCATATACAAGCACAATCATAATAAATATCTATTAATAACTATCATACTTATCAAGTTTCAAGGAAAAATAATTATATTTTATTAAACTTTCCCTATATTACACTTATTGACTAGTTTATAAATATTGTGTAGAGGCTGTAAGTTTGAAATATTAAAGCCATCTTTGATAGCGATACATATATACATATCCTATTCCTTCTTTTAACATCCTTTACTTTTTCGTATTCTTTTTTTTTTTTAAATTGTATATATATGATGTAAAATTATTTGGTTTAACCTTTTGAAGTATTCTAATTTTTCTCTAATATTCCCTTTTAGGAATTATAATGAAGTATAGAGGGGTACGATGTAGTGTATATAAAATAGTGTTTGACTAAAATATTAATCCCTTGGTGCACCGTGAAAAAAAATGGTGTGGCAATGATGAGAGGGGGGGCACAAGTGGGCGCAGGATAAGCACGTGGGCGTCGCCTTTTGAATTGCACGCTGGCATGGCCAAGCCAAAGTGCCTTAAACCTTAGTCTAGTTGAAGTTACAATTAAAATAGCAAAAAATGTTACATGGTTATGTTACATCTTTCAGGTTGAATTTTCCGATGAATGATTGGCACTTTCTGTTTCTGGGGAGTATCAAAAATCTTAATTCTCAGGTTGTAGATTAGAGTCCATTCTTTATTATGTTCACACTTTCTAATTTAAGTAATGTTTGTCATATAAATTTTGATATGTATATTTGTTATAGAGCTACTATATGTATATTTGTATTCGTATTTACTAAGCTTTTGTTTGATTGACTTGGTGGAAATGTGGTATGCGTGAATTTGATGGGAAGTCTCAGTGATCTTTTTTTTTGTTTGCATGTCCAAATCACATGGGGTATGGGAATTTGACTGAAAGGACAGAGACTTTGGAGTCTTTGATCTTCTGGGTTTCTGTCACTTATAAATTTTCTATATATAAAACTCTAATAGTTTACACCCACAACAAAAGCTCTCGGTATTCCTTTATTCTTGGATATCCTCTCTCCTCCGTTAAAATTTTATCTTTTTCTCTCTCTCTTTTTATATTCCCCTATGTATGAATTATTTAGTTTATGGGGTTGAGGTTGGCTGGGTTAAATTCTAGTTGGGTTACTAAGGTGGGAAATTTTAATACAGGAAATGGGTGGACTTGAATGTGTTCTTGCCAAGAGAACTTTTGCTTGCTATTGGAAGAGGAAGTTCTTGTAATCAAGGTGTACTTTTAAGAGAAGCTCTTTTTAGTGAATGTTTGTGTAATTTAAATTATGGTAAGGAGCATCTGATGAACACATAAAGCGTAGAAGAAAACAAAAAGGATCAGTCATGAAGTTTATGAAACTTGGATCTCGGCCGGATACTTTCTATACTACTGAGGCAGTAAGGTAAGATTGTCTCTGATTGAATATGAAGTTAACTTCTACAAAAATATGTTTTTTAGTAATACTATGAGTTTCTATTTCCTATTTCAGGTCAGTCTCCTCTGAAGTTTCTAGTGATCTCATAATTCAGGTGAAGGGAAGTAGATACTTGCTTCACAAGGTAAAGTTTTTACCTACTTTTCAGAATTTTCAGATTTAGTTTAGTTTGATATGTGATTGTATTAAATTATGTTGATGTTTGTCGCACACAGTTTCCTCTTCTGTCCAAGTGTTTGAGGCTGCAGAGGCTAAGCTCTGAATCTCCTGAATCCTCACAACACCAAATAGTTCAACTTGCTGATTTCCCTGGTGGAGTAGAGGCATTTGAACTATGTGCAAAGTTCTGTTATGGTATTACAATCACTGTCAGTGCCTACAACATTGTGCCTGCTCGATGTGCTGCCGAGTACTTGCAGATGACAGAGGATGTTGAAAAGGGGAATTTGATATACAAACTTGAAGTTTTCTTCAATTCATGCATTCTTCATGGGTGGAAGGATTCCATTGTGACATTACAAAGCACCAAAAGCTATCATTCGTGGGCAGAGGACCTTGCAATTACAAGCAGATGCATTGAAGCAATTGCTGCAAAAGTCTTAACTCACCCATCAAAGGTGAGCTTGTCACATAGTTATTCGCGGCGGGGAAGAGACGATGTATCATGCAATGGCACAGAGAGCCAAAGACATAAACTTGAAAGCAAAGGATGGTGGGCAGAAGATATGGCTGAATTGGGGATAGACCTTTATTGGAGAACCATCATAGCAATTAAATCTGGTGGAAAGATGCCCTCTCATCTTCTTGGAGATGCATTGAAAATCTATGCATCTAGATGGCTGCCCAACATATCAAGGGATGGATATGTGAATAAGCAAGCAGGATCAGACTCGGATTCGGATTCAGCTTGTGAGGTAACCTCAAAGCATAGGTTGCTCTTGGAATCAATTATAAGCTTACTTCCAGTGGAAAAAGGTGCTGTTTCTTCTAGTTTCTTACTTAAACTATTGAAGGCAGCCAATATCCTTAAAGCTTCTTCTTCTTCAAAGATGGAATTGGCTAGAAGAGTGGGACTTCAGTTAGAGGAAGCAAGAGTCAGTGATCTGTTAATACCCTCTATATCACACTCAAATGATACACTATATGATGTAGACATGGTCATGATCATATTGGAACAGTTCCTTTTACAAGGGCAGAGTCCCCCAACTAGTCCTCCAAGATCCAAGTTGGGGTTTGAAAGAAGAAGGTCCAGGTCAGCAGAAAATATTGATTTTGAGTTTCAGGAGAGTAGGAGGTCATCTTCAGCATCTCATAGCTCAAAATTGAAGGTGGCAAAGCTTGTAGATGGGTATCTTCAAGAGATTGCCAGGGATATGAATTTGCCTTTGTCAAAGTTTATCGCAATAGCTGAAGCCATACCAGATTTTGCAAGGCTGGACCATGATGATCTCTACAGAGCCATTGACATTTATCTCAAGGTAAATTTAACATAATGGTTACTTGAGTTCTCAGAATTTCATCCCTAGAAAAAAAAGCTCTCAGAATTTCCATAATTTACACAATAGGATAAGAAACAATTTCTGGACACATATCACTGTCACATTGTAACATGTGGATCAGCATTTCCAGTAGATAACCAACTCTCTTGACCTCAAAAGCTTGTCAGCTTCACAATTTATTAGCAGTTAAGAATAGGCTGACCCACCAGAAATTTTCCATATATTCATCTTCTTCTTTTTTTGTTGTGTAGTACATCCAAAATTTCTTTTAGATGTTTAATGGTTGATGTGATTCAGATGTCATTTGCAGACCCTTTAATAAATAGTTTCCCAACAACTTGAGGAGAAAATTAATTGGGTTTGGTAAGTAATTGCACATCTTCCATATATTCCAAGATAGGTGAAAAAAAGTTGTCCCTATTTGCAATCACTATTAGGATTATTGTCCTACTTCTACAGAGAAGTCATCTGAAAAATCCTTATGTCTAGACCTAATAATTATACCTCTGTTAATTATATTCTGATTTAGGCTTCCACAAACTTTTTCTTGCACAATATGATTCATTTATGTCAATTGTTGACCTTTAGATAGTTAAACTATGTAGAAAATTAGCAGAGTTTGACAAGTGGGTCTTCCTTATTTTCTAGGACAGTCATTCTCATTCAATTAAATTAATGGAAACTAAAGGTCAAAAGAGGGGAAAAGAAAGCAAAAACATTGAAAATTATTGGGTTATTTTTAGTATACATGAATTTTCAAATAATTGAAGCTCTTATGCCTGAAAATCCAGGCTCATCCAGACCTCAACAAGAGTGAAAGAAAAAGGTTGTGTCGAATCCTAGACTGTAAGAAGCTATCTATGGAGGCCTGCATGCATGCTGCACAAAATGAACTACTTCCTTTGAGGGTAGTTGTGCAAGTTCTTTTCTTTGAGCAAGCTCGAGCTGCTATGGCTGGTGGCAAAGTCACTGAGCTGCCTAGCAACATCAAGGCCCTCTTAGCCACACAAGGTATTGATCCATCAAGGCCTCCAGCACCATTAAGTACAACTACTTCAATTCCAGCTGAGGACCAGTGGAGTGTCTCAGGGCTTAAATCACCAAAGTCAAGGATGTCAACTTTAAGAATGAAGCTGGCTGAGGATGATGATTTGGATGACAATGATATGCACCCAGATGGAATTAATAGAAATTCTAGGCTTAAGGCTCTCTGTGCTATTCCTAATAGGCCCAAAAGGATGTTCAGTAAGTTATGGTCCATCAACAGAAGTGCTAGTGAAAAGAATTGAGTGGTTTTTGTTTAATTTTGAGGTTGGAAAATGGTAATTTAAAGGGTAACATATACTCTGCTTTTTCTTTTTCTTTTTCCTTTTTTTACTTTGTTCTTGCAAAATGCCTTGTAACATTTAGGGAAAAAGAACTTGAGAATCTTAATGCGCATTATTGATGTAAGCTATTGTAATAAGAAACAACATTTTCATGACATGAGAGAAATATCTCTTGGTGGATCACATTTTGTGGAAACTTGAATAGGACTCTTTAGGTCTAAATGACTAATTGTGGGACCAATATTGTTGTGTTTGTCTATAAATTTGTTAACACATGTCTTTGTCTAATTGTTACAGCTCATTGGATCCTCACCTTTCTAAATTGATTTATATATTCTTGGTATTTCATGTGACTGACAAAGTGCAGCGCTGTAAAATTGGAATTTCGTTGTCTTATGTCTTTGATTTTGACGAAATGTTAAAATTCTATTCAAGTATGAACAAATGCTATTGTATCTGTGAGTTGGAATCTGAATGGAACTGATTCATTGTAGTTCAGGTTATAACTTATAAGATTACAATGATAGACAACAATTCATCTCCGAACGTTTTGCAGCAAAATAGGGAGAAGAAAAACAAATGATTTTTAGGAAAAATAACACCCACAAGAAACAAAGTTTACTTAGTACCCCATTTATGAAAGTAGTTTTCAGTGTTGCTCTTTGATAGGAAAGGTGTCCACTATCAAATTAGCTTGGCTTGGAACACACCCAAATAAAAAAACAAAGATGACATTAAAGTTAAACTACTTGGTACGTGAATTAAATCCATGATGCAACAGAATATCTAAACCCAAGAAAACCCTGCAATTGAACCACTTTCATGTTGGTGATCTTTCAACCGTAAAATATGACATCTAAAACAAATCTGAAATGACAAACCTTAGAGAAAAACGAATACACATGTCAAGTTGAAAACAATGTGCCACAATTATTACAATCTTGAAAAGAAAAGAAAAAATGGTTTTTCCTTTTGCACATCTTTCTTTTATAGTTAGTAATTAAATTGACTTAATAATTGGCATTTAGTCATGGGGTCACCATCATTCTTTCTCATGTCAAATTGTAAAACTTCTGAAGCTCTCTTTGATTCAGCTTTTTTTCAATGCTTTACAGTTTTTAAGGTACAACTTTATTCTTACCAAATAAGTTAAATAAATTGATGAAAAGAAATCCAAACCCAACGCATACTACAAGTTTATCAATAATATAAATTAATGGGCAATGTGGATTTGCACCAACTCATATGATTGAGATCAATCCTGCATGCTGAAACAGACTTGTTGGCATATATAGATTAGAGGTAGGCCGAATCTTTCTAACATAGGTTATAGACATCAGTGGATCATAGTTTCCGTGGAGGTCAATTTCGGTAGTTGTCGTCATTATGGCGATCATGGTCATCCTAGTTTTCTGTTTTTCTTGACAAAAGTCCCAACTTTATTTTGATACAGCTGCAAGGATCTAACTCTGCCGTTTTGTTTAGGCAGAGCTATATTATTGTCTTTGTTCCCATACTTGGAAATTTTCTTCACTACAATCACTTTAATCATTTATGTTGTCTTGCTTATTTTCAACTTCTATTAAGACCTTTTGCACAAATGCGCTCATAGAACTTCTCTAGGCATCAACTAGCGTTGGACCCATTGAAGAATATGTGACTGCCTTCTACTCTTCTCTTTATATCGTCATTTTTTTATTTCCATTTTCAACATCAACTAGCATAGGACCCTATAAAATGTTGCTTATTGATTACTTGCCAATTTTGTGAGGACCTAGCCACTTTAATCATTCACTCTATCCGAATGCTGAACCATTAGAAGTGAGAATTTTTTATATAGTTTCCTTAAAAGCAATTTTATAGGTAGGTGGTGCACGCTAGAGCGTGCATACACCTTTTAAATTGGATATATATCTACAAATTGTAGATATTAACATTCACAAATGTCTACATTTTATAGATATATTTACATTTTAGATGGTTTATATGGTCGTACAAATGGTGTCCATTAGATAATGTACATGTATCAATGCCCTTAATAATATGCTATCCAGAGCAACATGCATATTTAATCATATCATTCACTTGTCCAAAACAAAGGATAGCGTGGATGATTAAGCAAGGAAAATATGTAAATTAAACGTTAGATATAAACTAGATGGTGGTTGTTTCCATATAATTTCCGGTCAGATGAGCACTAAATCATATGTATCTTCTGTAATATAGTATTTTTCTAATAATAACTAGAAAATTGAATTAGATTAAGGTCAAATTACATAATTACTCCATGGAGTTTGGGTCAATTGCAAACAGACTCCCTGAGGTTTTGATTTTGCAATATAACCACCTGGGGTTTTTTAATTGGTGAAATTAACCTCTCTAAGTACATTTTTAGTCGATTTTGCTAGTAGAAATTTGTCACGTGCATTACATGTGACCACTTTATAATAAAAAATTCATTATTATAAACCCAAGTGCAATGCGTGTGACAAATTTTGTTAGCAAAATTGACAAAAAAAATGTACTTAAAAGAGTCAATTTCACCAAATAAAAAACCTCAGATGGTAATATTCCAAAATTGAAACCCCAGGAGGTCAGTTTGCAAATGACCCAAACCCTAGGGGGTGATTATGCAATTTAGCCTTAAGATTAAAACTCTTGTAGACAATTACCTCTACAAGATTCTAGTTCCAAGACAATTAAAGAGTAAAGAGTGCACTTTATATTTGTATTCAATTGTTAGGTATTGTATTTTGGAAATAGAATTTCTGTGAGTCCCTTTGTACCGTTTCTGGAAATTTCTATCTATAAAGAAACTTCCTCCATTAAGTGCCTTGCCTAACCATCTTATCAATTTCACTATTTTTCATCAATCAGTCACAATGATTATAAGATAGTAAATTCCTCATGGATTCTACCAATGGCAGGGCTCAAATTCTTAGTGTAGAGAAACCTGAGACATTCAATGGTCTCAATTACAAATGATGGAGCATACAGATTTTCTATCAATTGATTGACCGTTGCAAAGGTTGCATACATACTTATTACTTAGCACTCACTCCATATCAATACGAAGATGTATATGATGGAGTACTTACCGAATGTCGGGGAAACAAATGGCTTGCAAAAATGACTACATATGTCGTTTCATGATCCTCAAATGTGTGAACCATGAGTCCATGACTAACAGAGCACTTATTTTCGGGTCCCCGGATCATATAATCACTTTAACTAGAAAAACTTACATTAGAGACACCACTAAGAAAAACCTGAAATTAAATTGATTAATGAAGAAAATTATGGCAATTCCAAAATTGAATATATATGGCTTAGAGTCATAGGTACAATTTATAAAACAAAAACAAAAATCGCATTGCCTTTTGGTCCTTACTAAGCTAGATGATTCATGAGGATTTAAAACACAATTAACTAGTTTGAATTAGTAATTTATCATGAAAACATTTTTGTCTTTTTATTCCATGTGGACACGTATCCATATTTATGGGGCTATTTCTTAACCTTATTTGACAAAGCTCATTATTTCATATGACCTTTTTGAGAATTTATTTGAGATAATATAACAGACCTATTCTAAATGAAAATTTTAAAAATTTCACTATGAAGATGATAATAGACGAGTATTATTTTAGAGCATAACTTTGATTGGGGATACTAAGTTTTTTATTTTTATTTTTTATTTATTTATAAATATTTGTACATGTATGAATATCAAACTAATAAGTATGTATACTCATTAGAGTTTAAAAGATGATAAGTTTTGTTCAAAAGTTAACTAGTAAATATATATGTCTAAATTGATAATTTTAAATGTAATATATTTGTCCAAAAGTTAAAGGAAAATGATATTTTCATACTTATTATTGTTATTTCCGCACCATTTGGTGTGAAAATAACAAATAATAGTGCAATATAACTATTATTTGTTATTTCCACACCAAATGGTGCAGAAATAATAACATCATGGTGTGGAAATAACACCACCCAAGTTAAATAGTAAATATATATGTATAAATTGATAATTTTAAATGTAATATATTTATGACTCATGACTTCCTCTAATATTAGAAAATTAAGACTTGTATTTTTTTTCATTCACACGTGTTAGTTATCCAACTCGATGAAACCAATCTAACCCAACCCAACCCGACGCCTTGGGTTCGTGTTTTTGTGTGTGTGTGTTATCCTACTCGACAAAACCAATCTAACCCAACCCAACTCGACGCTCCGGGTTCATTCTTTGTGGGTTAGTGGGTTAGGCTGGGTTGGAATTATTTTTTCAGCCTCAGGTTGGGTCGGGTTCAAGTTAATAGTTTTTTCAACCCAACCCAACCCAACACATATGTAAGCTTATTATATTTCCCTTATTTTAATTTCTTAGTTGAATTTACATTTGTATTTTGATCATTAGTTTTGATGAATTTGAAATAAAATTTAGGCATATTATGTGAATTGTTATAATTTAATTAAAAAAAAATAGTTTAAATAATTGATAAAACTCATTTTTGTTACAAGACATGAAACATTTATGCCTAATCCAACACGACCGACTCTTGTGGGTTGGGTTGATTTCTACACATGTGATGGGTCAGGTTGGGTTCAACCTCACGCATGCACACCCTTATGTTTGTGGACGTGTGTAGGGTTTGTTTTGACTAATGTACAACAACTTGGCCCCCAAAAACAAATAGTCCTGGCTCTAACCTTGGCTAAAGAATGAGGTCCCTTTTCTGAGGGAGTGTCCTAGGGCTCCATAGAAATCTTTGGAATTTTTTTATGGATAATTTTTTAAAAGTTTTGAGCCCAAAAGAGTTTTGAAAAAAAAAAAAAAAAAAAAAAAAAAAAAAAAAAAGTGCAAAATTGTTTTCAAAAATAGGAAAAAGAAAATTGATTAACACTTGGATCGGCATACAGTTTGTCCAATTTTGCAATTCATTCCAGAATTATAAGGAAAAACAATTTTTGTGCTATTTTTTTTTATTCAACTCCATTTTTCTGATTAATTTTCATGATAATTCCCAAATTTCTTAATGTTATAGCCTTATAGGGCTCTAATCATGGTGTAATTGATCTTGAATATGATTGGAAGGCCGATAGCTTGATTATCCACCTAATTATTTTAATTTGTAAAAAATAAATAATTAAATAGATAATTATTGGCCTTACCTTTAACTGGTAAGATTATTGTATACAATTAAGTGCATTGTATGAACCAAGGAAAATAAAACATTCAGTTGACTTTTACTAGTTCATCCAATTGTCATATAAATTGAAATAAAGTACTCATATACATTTAAGCTTAGCTTATGTAGGTTCACAACCTTCAAAAAATATTTTTTTTTTTAATAAAGTTAAGGTTATAATTTTTTCACAATATTTTTACAATATTGTCTAAATGACAAACTGTAATAATTTTTTCAACATTGAAATAAAGTGGGTATGAATACATAGAATTAAAATGAATTGATTTTGATTGGTGCTTGAGAGCAACTGTAAAATCCATTTAAATCTCTAATTCCCAGTGGTTCAATGAAAGATTACCAAAGGCATGCATGCATTGAAATATCCTAAAAATAATTGTAGAATTTCTAATTATCAAAATTTATTAATAATTTTTTCAAAAAAAAAAAAATTAGATTCATAATTTGGAAGACCCAATTCCTCATCCAAAATAATGTCCATTCTCTTTAAGAAAAATAAAAAATAAATAAAAAACCATATGAAAATTGTAAATTAATATATATATATGATATATAAATATATATATATATATATATATATATATATATATCACACCAGAGTTCTTTCCATTAATTTTAGTTGCTTTGACATTTGTTAATTAAAATCAACACAAGCGTAGTAACCATAAATTCTCACAGGCACTATCCATAGGGAAAAACTAAAAGCCCTCTTCATTGTTTTCGAATTGAGGTATACTCTATTATAAGGTCAACGAACTCATATACTCTATTTAAAATGAGGTCAAATAGCAAAATTGAAGGCTTAACAAGGGCCATCAAAGCATTCTACAATGGTATCGATAATAAATTTAGGCCAAATAAGTACAAACACCTGCATTTGAAAGTTCTGGCAAATTAAGAAACGGAGAATTAAAAATTATAAAAGCAATAATAAGCGATAATAAAGAACTATATAGCATCATTAATATCATGCACATAATTATTTATGAGAATCACTACTGGGCCTGTACTGTGTTCTCATTTCTAGTAGTATCAGCCGTGGTTGTGTTTGCCTTTGATGTTGAGTCCCGAAGGGATGTGGAGTCCATGCTTCTGGTTCGCTGCAGACTTGGGGAGCGATGAAGCCTGCACCTGAATGAACCTGCATGTGTGGTTGGAGAGCATAGACAATTGCTCTTTGCACCACTTGGCTGTCTTGTTAGCACAGACATGCTTGACATAAGCTCAGAATCCGTTGGAATCTCCACCTTCATATCCTTTTTGGCTATCTGTTCACTCTCCATTGTGATCTTCTACAATTTTTCAAAGCTTAAGAGCAATTTAATATTAGAGCTAAGTGGCTCAAAAATACCAAATATATAATGTAAGTAAAACTAACTTTTGAAAGAAAATTGGATAGATTTTGATACCTATGGAAGGCAATTGAATGGCCTGAATTCCACAAAGAACTTGGCCTTGGTGTCTACATGCATGCTTTTAAATGTGGATAAGATAAAGAAATACATGGAATTGGCTATGGCCAAAAAGATTATAAAAAAAAAAAAAAAAAGGTGATGTGCGTGAACTGTAACTTAAAACTTGATGTGTAAGCAATATTATCTTTATGTCTTTCTCGCTTCACGGGTGTTATAATCAAATGCATTAACCAGCTCCCACCTAAAGTTATCACTTTTGGTAATGCTTCAACCACCACCCTAAAAACCCATCATCAATAAGACCCCCCATTAGCTTTCTTGTTATCCATTTCTTTTCTTTTCTTTTTGTGCACTATGCATTGAATTATGGGAGATGATATCCCTGAAAATTCTTTCTAGAAGGTCCCCACCATTATGGGAGACACCTTCATGCTTGTCAATTAGTTTATTATCTGTGGGTCACATATATCATGTTATATATATTAGGATGTGACACTAGTCGGTATCCCAATGGGAGTACCATGATTTGGATGAGATTTGTCATATATATAATTTGGGTCTGGCTGCAATTTTAAAGTGATTAGTGAACAATATCTTTATTTTTAGGATAAGATGCATGTTGATATCATATCACACAATTAACCGGAAGCAGATGCAAAGATGCCAAAGGAGCCACATCACAAATTTTTTTTTAATTAACTGGAAGCAGAATGCAAGCAGATGCAAAGATGCAGATTTGTGAACCTTAGCTATACAGCAAGTCGTATTAGTCACTTGTTCAGATAACGACATGTCGGTCAGCATAACATTATGTAAGACTGTGAGTCGTGCAGCGCTATTCCTACAAGTGCAACTTCACATTTACAGATTTACTAGTGGACAACGTGCTAGAAAATTATTTGTTGGGGCTGTTAGTGGTGTTAGCTATTTGATCAAAACTTTGTTATATATTGATCATCCTAACGGCTATAAGTTTTAGTTAGTTTTTTCTTTTTTTGTTCTTTGCTTTGTTTTGTATATATGAAAAAATATATATTCACAGCACTTACACCTTACATCACTCAAATGTAGATGATGTTATTCACAAATTGTGAACGTTATTGTTTATAAATTTGAATATGCTCACAAATTATGAATAAATTGTCTACATTTTTAATGTTGTGAAATTATTATGTAAAATGATAGTATGACTGGATCAATGTTTTTTATATAAAGCAAGATACGTGTAGAAACTAACAAGTACTAAAGAAGAAGATGAATTTCTCTTCCAATCTCTTGCCTTCTGTTTCTTAATGTTGTCAACCAACAAATATTGTCACCATGGATTTGTCCCCCACTGTTAAGACCCTCAAATTAGTGGCCTCGGGTCTAATTATTTTGTATTGCTTTAATTCATGCATTGTACTCTTTTAGTTACATTTGAGTGTACAAGCCATTAAAGGCTTATGCCTAGCCTATTAGATTGTGCATTAGGGGATTGTACATTAATGCACAAGATATCCAAAATATATCCAATATGAATGAGAATCCTTTAGCTTTTCTCTCTAGCTTTCTTAGTGTAATTTTAGTGTAATTGCTTAGATTACTTAGATATTCTTGTTCTTGGAGATTGATCATCTCGAATTGATCATTGTTTAGCAATTAAAGAGTAGGAACAATCTAGGTTCTTAACACCCACCCACCCACCCACCCACTGCTCCTAAACAACCCACATTCTCGCAAGGGGCCTCCAACGAAGATCCTAGCAGTGCTGCCACATGCGTCAACAAGCATAGCAACTGCAAGAGCGATGACCAAGCCAATGGCGGAGCCACTAGTTGGATGGGCTGGACTGTAGTTTTACTGAGTCTACACAAACGTGACAGATAAATGAAAGTACTATTCTTTTTTCCCCTTTATTTGATTTTCTATGTTGATTTCACTGGGTAGCTCGTAAGGCCCATGTACCTCATGGAACTTCTAAGGTAATCGTAAAAACGTGTCTCCCAAGCCTCACTAATTTGCCCACCTCGTAAGTACTAAGTGGTCGGGCCCAATATATGATGTTTTGAGATAGAACAATTGAGAAGTAATAATGATACTTATCAAAAAAAAAAAGAGAAGTAATAATGACAATAAATCAACACGTCAAACAAAAATAGTATATATGCAAAATTATAGTAAGCAATCATGATTCATCCCAACAGGCATGACGACTTTGAGTCTAGTCGCAACAAATTACTTCACTGCTCTCCTTTTACCCACAATTGAACTTGTTTTAAGAGGAGTAGCTCGATTACAGACACATCGTGCACAACATAGTCACATCACCTTGGCATCACCATCCCCAATTGCTCCCTCTACACTTGACCGCTCTCATCTGAGTCTCCCAGACAAATTGAACATTCCAATCAAATCCAAAGGTGATCCAACACCAATACTGATCGCCTCTATTGTAACTTGTGCCATATTGACTGGCACTATGTTGTTCAATACCACACACATGCCCCGCTTCAGTCCTTTACAGGTGGCCAATTCAAACTTCTCCAGCTCATACCACTCAAATACTTCCCACTTCCCACTACACCACACGCAATTGTACTTCCCAGTTATACACACTAGTGTTTCTTTTCACTATAATTGTTATACATATAGGATCCACTTATAATTCTCAATTATTTGTCCATGATATTTATCTTGTTTATAAACTCATACTAAATCTCCTATTTGTTAGACAATGGGCTTTAGCTTTGGGGCTATGATATATTCTACCGCATACAAATTATACAATCCATGTCCGATTCCAGAAACCACGCATGACGTATCTGGGTGCCTTACACAAAAGTTCATTAAATCTTTGAATAGGTTCGACCCTAATTCCAGCCTGTTGCATTTGAGAGTGAGGGCCCAAATCGTTACCTTTCTGTGTTTCAAAATAGTTAATGTCGGTACACTAATGTCACTGAGTTTTTGTTACACAAAATAGAACCAAAAAAAACTGGTTGCGCTTTTCCTTTTCCCAATCTAAAAGCCCACAAATAAATTCAGCGGGGAAAGGCCTGAAATAATTCCGAATACTATTTTGGACTGAATCTAAGGACATTTCAACAGAGGCCCATGCCAAGCATGGCCCAAATGCCAGGCAAGTGTTTATTTCATGGCGCCTAAGAGTGATTATTTAGTAGTCTCGGATTACAAGTGAGTCTCATTAATTAAATTCATGGATGGGATCCACCACAATATGAGATGGGAGACTACCACATTTATTTGTAATCCGAAACTATTGAATAATTTTCCCAAATTTAGTCCTAATGGAACTGGCATAAATCATAATTCCTCAATTACAACCCCCCCTCCCCAAATTTTTTTTTGACAGTTTCGTTTTTTAAAAGTAGAAGAAGAAGAAGAAAGGTTGAAAGAAAACGTTGGAAAATATCAAGATTAACAACTATTAGCAACGACCTTATACTTTAATGATACTTCATGTTCATTTTAAAATGAAAGTTTTGAATTCAAACGTATTAATATTCAAGATTTGTATAGAGTAATCGGACTATCCTTTTTAAGAGATTTTTTTTCTATTATTATTTGGTGTATGTGGGATGGGGATTATATACACGCTCACGAGAATAATCCAATGCTTAAAAAATTGGGAACACTAACAAGAAACAAAAAACAAAAAGGAGGAGGAGGATAATGATTAGATATATTTTATGAACCAAAAAATAAAAACTGATGAGGATTAATGATGGCCTTTCTAAAGATCCACACGCCATCCCACTGCCAGTTAATGGTAGCTCCAAAAAGCTTGATTGTAATAGTGCCTCATTAAGAAGATAATTACGAAGAGGCTAGTATCCATTAAATACTTGGACTCCCCACATCTTTTGGAGTTTGGCAACTACCCCCTCATGCACGTAACACACTAACACGTTTCCCGTGCAATGCTCTAGTGCTCAAATATGGTCCAGGCCCTATTGATTTCAATTATTTCAAGGATACTTTGGCAAAAACAACGACAAGAAGTTAAACCTTTACTTAGAACATCTCCTATAGGCTACAGCCTACATGCTCTTTAAACTTTTTTGTTTTCTACGAATTTTGGAGAGTGAAACCATACAATTCATCCCTGATCATTTCCAGCAAGTTTTTGGTTTAGCTCTCTTCAGCCAAATCATAAAATTCATGCTCCAGCAACCTCTTTACAAGCTCTCCACGAAGTCTAAATACTACAGTAGCTCTCCACATGAATAAACAATCAATATCAACATGTTTTTTTCTCCATATGCTTTATTTGAGAATAAAGAATGAATAAAAAATATAATATTTAAATGGGATAGAAGAATAAAGAATAAATAAAAAAAGTATATTTAAAATGAATAGAAAAATAATAGAAAGTCTGCTGGAGAATGTATCTGAAAAAGTAAATAGAGAGGGACTGTTTTCTTCACATGTGGAGAAAAAAATAGAAGATGATGTTGGAGTTGCTCTAATAAAACTCTTTGTTTTTTATTTATTTTTTATACAGTTGATCTATCAATAAATGAAGGGAGAAAAAAAAATAGTCGCTATTGGAAAGTATATTTAAAAAACTAGAGAAGTCAAATTTGAGTGAGAAAATAAAGATGTTGAAGATCATCTTACTATAGCTTTTTCAGTTAAGCATTAGTAACATAGTGTGTGGTGATTAACCTCATAATTGACTTTAAATGCTATGCTCCCCCAAGTCCCAACTATTCATCAAGCTTCTTCTTAAGAATCAGCTTCTTTTTTTTCTAATTACAATTAATGTAGGTTGTTCAAGAATTATTCATGGCAAAATTTGGTCCCACCCTGATTTTTAAGTTTCTTAACATAAGCATGTTAACATCTTTCTTGATTCTATTAACATGACCTTAGATAGCATTTTTCTTTTATTATTTGACCCCGATCTCTTTTTAAACAAATAAAAATTCCTATTGGTGGCGTTCTCTTGTAATTTCAAAGCCCCACAAATGACTTAGGAATCAAAGGCCTCAGGCCAGTCACACTAGTGCCACTTCGAGCCAACTTGTTCCTCTTGCATATATCGCTCTGCTAGTCACCACAAGAACAGTTTCTAGTCAAACTACAAAATGATCAACTTCCCGGTAATAGATTTCCCTTCAAATTATAACGCTATCATCGGTTGGCCAATGCTCAACCAGATAAGAGTGATTTCCTCCACTTATCATTTCATGATGAGGTTCCCGATCGAGTAGGGAGTTGAAGAAGAAAGGAGACTAAGCGACAGTTTGGGAGTGTTACATGGCCCCCTTCAAGAGTAACACCTCCGAGGAAGCCCTCACCATTGAAGAAATAAAATTGGGAGAAGTGGACGAGTCAATTAGGCGAAGGACATAAGAAGAGCTAGAGAAGAAGATGCAATTCAGATCACATCTCTTATAGGATCTCAAGAGCAACGTACAAGAAATGTGGTCGTCTTTGCATGGATGCAAGAGGATATGTCAAGGATTAATAGTAATGGTTCACAAGGTGATTGTCAACCCCCCAGCTAAATCGATGCACCAGAAGCATAGGCCATTCACACCAATGAGGAACCGATCGAGCAATCGCTTAAAGGTTGATAAGCTCTTATATGTTGGGTTCATGTGGGAGATGTACTACATTGAGTGGCTGGCCGATGTGGTTAGGGTCGAAAGGCTTAATGCGAACTGAAGAAAGTGAGTAAAGTAAGTGGATTTCACAGACTTGAACAAAACATGCCTAAAGGACAGCTTCCTTCTTTGGCAAATAGATTAGATAGTCGATTATACTACGGGCCGCAAGCTCTTGAATGGCCGCAAGCTCTTGAATTTTTATGAATGCATATTGATCAGGGTATAACCAATCATAATAGATACGATGGAGAAGTGACTTGAAAATGTGAAACGATTACATAATAGCTTAAGTGATCTCGAGATTGTGCAGGTCCCACGACAACAGCATGCACGAGCAGACAAGCTTTCTAGAATGGCCTCAACATGAAAGCTCGATACTCAAAGCTTGGTCCTCGTCAAATTTGTGATGGAGCATAGCATAAACGCCAGCCTAGAAGTGATTCGCTACTAAGTAGAATCGTCGATAACCAGACTGCCACTATTATGTGTGTAAAAACTTACTATATATATATATAGGGAGGTAAGTTCCCTAAGCTTATAAAACACTTGGATGATTCTGATCTTTGACTTTTTGAAGGAAAAGAAACTCTCAAGAACAAGTACGACGAGCCCAGACAAATCATGTTCAGAAGGACTCGTTTCACCCTGTTGCACAAAACCTAGTATAATAGACGGCCCACGCTTCAATTCTTAAAGGGGTTAATATAAATTTTGTAGAGTAAAGTATTGTTTTCGTTACTAAACTTTACATGAAGTTCGGTTTTCGTTCTTAAATTTTAAAAAGTTCAACTTTCGTCCTAAATTTTAAAAAATTTCTTTTTAGACATAAATTTCTTCATTTTAAAAAGTGCAAATCAACACTTTATATTCATGTTAGGGACGAAAAACAAACATTTTAAAGTTTAAGGACAAAAACCTATTTTCATACAAAATTTAAAAACAAAAACAATACTTTACCCAAATTTGTAATCAAAACTTTGAAATAAATATAATTATTATAAAAAAAAAATTCAAAATTCGGGAGCAATCCTACATAGTTACACGACTGGTTGTCACGAATGAGGTGGAGGGAGAAAGAGGGAATTTTATATTTATTTTGTATTTTATTGTCTTTCTCTACATTTATTTCCTTTTTTTTTATTGTCTATATTTTGTCTTTTTTATGAATTTTACTATTCTATTTTTCTTGTAAAAATATATCATTGTTCAAAGGATCACATTAAAATGGTTATATTAATCATCAATTATATAAATTGAAAGTTCTTATAATTTTAAAACTGATTTAAAAGTGATCCGAAGATTTAAGATACAGTTTATTTACATATAAAATTTAGGTCACTCCCTCAGATGTGGGTGAGCCCAGGGAGGATAAAGATAATGGGCACATACCCTCTGCGGTGACAGGATGCTTACAGTTCGGCGAAAACGCAACGTCAATGACCCGAAGACTGGGCGCTGAAGCACCTAAGAAAAAATTGGTTTATCAAAAAAAAATTAGGTAAAATTCTTTAAATTAGATATATTAGACCTGGGCTAAGGCTCAATTTCCTTCAGGAAGGCTGGAAGGCCCTGCTGATCATTGAATGTAGATCCAAGATTCATGTACATGATGTACTGCACCTTAGGCTCAAGGGGCTAGGCCTAGCCCATCTATGTAATTAACTAACTAATGATCAGTACAGCACAAAGATCCGACCCGATCGTTGGAAATAGGTTCCCTGGAAGAAAGAACAGGACCATCAGACCCGTTGATCTTATTTTGTCCTTATACACAAGTCATCGCCCTGGCAGTATCACTTTCCCTCGAAAAGATCTCATAACCCTTTTTAGGGTTTACTTTCCAACAAACTTTCCAAACCCAGATAGAAACATCCAAAGATTCAAGCATACATCCTTAACCAATACTTCAAAGAAGAAAACAGAACCTAAAAGTGGGACAAAACAAAGCCTTTTTGGATCCAAGGTCAACGCAAAGCTAACTATGAACTATCAAACAAACAAACACTGAGAGAATGTCTTTGGATTTGTACTATATTTCTCCTATGAACAATGAAAGAAAACAAAAACGAAAATCCCAACAAACCTGCTTTTTATTATAGAGAAGGAATCGAGGTAGACAAAAGCATAAAAACACAAAAAGCATAAACAGCAACAGCTCATGGTTTACTTGCAATTAAGAAAGTGCAATATGAACATACAGATAATTAAGCTAAAAAACCAATAACATAAAATCTCCATTGGAAGAAGTACATAACAAAGCTTGATAAATTAGTCTTCCCGAATACCCTAAAGATCAACTTTCAGTTTCTATCATTGTCAACAAAAAACACAAAACTCGTTAGCTCCAAAGAGTTCAAGCATTTTGTACCCTAGCTGCAAAGGCACTCATAAGCTCGGGGTACTGAAAGATGTCATCCAACATGGTATCCGGCCCCACCTGAAGGTTCATC
Organism: Fagus sylvatica; assembly: GCA_907173295.1. Lineage (NCBI taxonomy): Eukaryota > Viridiplantae > Streptophyta > Magnoliopsida > Fagales > Fagaceae > Fagus > Fagus sylvatica. Next base: position 22,680,772 of record OU015772.1, read on the forward strand.
GCAGGCATCTCGTAACCATAGGGCACCGTCGCTTGCGGCCCAAAAAGCTCGTTTTTAAACCCGTTGAAATTCTCGAATTGCTGTGGCAGTACTGGAACTCCTTGATAGTCAAAGGAACAACCAAAATGCTCGTTCTTGATCCCCCTCCTCATACCATATTCCAAAGATGGAGCAACAGACATGTCGGAAACGAGTGGAGGATTAGTTTCAACGTTGCAAGTTTGGATTTCTGGAGGGTCAGACTTCTTGGATGATGGTTTTGGGAAAAACCCATGAATAACCTCTTCCAATAACCCAGAATCCGAAGGCTCTTTGGGAAAGAACTCTGAGCTGTAATCTATTTGTGGATTGGTTAGTCTATTGGGATTGGGATTGAAATTAGAACCCCCAGCTGCGTTGTAACTCTGATGGTTGTCTATGAGTGGAAGAGTCATGGAGGAAGAAGATGAAGAGGGTATGAAGGTGTTAGAATTACTAGAGGGATTCACCAAAGAAGACGAATTTGTGCCATTATTCATGTAAGGAAACTGGTCATGATTAAAAGCTAAGGATGATGGGTTGGAAGAAGGAGAAGAAGAACTAAGAAGATCACAAAGGAGAAACATATTCAGAGAACTATTTCTCTGTGGTATGGACCCAGGGTAGTGATCCCCACCAGCATGATTGTTTGAGAAAGGTGACCAATTTGAAGTGGGACCAAACTGACGATGATGATTTGGTGGGGTATTCTTAAGCGACGGTTGAGATTGTTTAGCAAAGTTGAAAGGAGGGAGGAGATGATGGTCAGTTGCAGAGTGATGAGGTGGTGAACTCGGATACACGAAGTTAGTCCGTGCCTTGAGTCCACGCATGGCTCGAGCAGCGCAGTCATAGGCGCAAGCAGCTTCTTCAGCCGTGTCAAAGGTTCCAAGCCAGCGGCGCTCCTTGGACTGTGGGTCCCTTATCTCAGCCGCATAGCGGCCCCAAGGCCTACGACGAACTCCGCGGTATCTCATGGTGGTACCGGTGGTACCTGTTTCTTTTAGGGTCCTCTTGTTTGTGTTGGTGGTGGTGGTAGAGGTGGTGGTGGTGGTTGTGGTAGTAGGTGTGGCTGTTGTGGTTGTGCATTTCTTGGGGTTGTGATGGTCAGATATAGGCTCGGACGTGTGGTGGGTCAGCCCGTTTAGCCGCCTAAATGCTTCTTCCATTTTTTGTTCGTTTGTGAAGGCTATGGAGGATGAGAACAAAGGAAGCTGAAAAGATGCCTGAAGGAATGAGTCACAGTCACAGAGGGCTGGGCACTTGCATTGGCGTGTCCGTAGGTGTATATATATAGATGAATAAATGTCATTAACTCAAATATACGCATTTATCCATTATCACAAAAAAATATATATACTCATTTATCCTAAATAAATAAATATTATACACATACAAGGGTCCAACATCTCGAAAGAAAGGAAAGACGAGGGGTGTCAAATTGATTAGTTTTATACTTTTATACTATTATGGAAGGTAAAGTATGTAAAAACGTCTAAAATTTTATATTATTACAGTAAAATTCTTAATTTTCTGTTGATTTAATATATAAATTTTGGTACTATTATAGAAGACTATTTTTATCTATTATTTGTTTATTTTAACCCTTTTTTTGTATTAAATCGTTATAAATAAATAAATAAAACTAAGAGCCCTTAATCTTTTATACTGTTGTAGTAAGATTTCATATTTTTCTATTTTTATTTTAATTGTTTTATTAGATCTGGTATAAAAAAAATTAAAATAGATAGAAATTGGATATATAGATGGAATTTATTTCATGAGTATCAAAGCTTATGTATTAAATTGACGGAAAAAAAAATTAAGAGGAGCTAATTGCAACAACTTAAAGTTCAGTAGACCTTACTGTATTTTATCCATGGTTTCATTCATGCCTAGTACAACTCAAATTCGTAAACTAATAAAGACTATGTTTTAACTTATATATTTATAATCACAAGTACACTGCTCACAAAGAAAATAATGGTGGTTGAGATTAATTTTTTGGATAAAACTTTTATACAATATAATTTTTTAGATGCAATACATTAGATTTTTTAATTAAAATCAAACATATAATTACGTTATATTTTATTGTCCTTGTAAAGAAAATATTGTTTTTTTTTTTATTGGTTAATGTAACTATACGTTTGAATTTATTCAATAAACCTAATATATTACACTTAAAGAGTTGTAAGTTATAGGTGAGGAAGGAAAGGGAAAAAAAAAAAAAAAGAGCCTTTTTCCCTCCCTCCTTTGGTGTCCCCAAGTGAACAAATTTGAACTCCACCACTATCCTTCCCTCCATCTTCCCTAACAAATAATGGAAAGGGTGAATCATTTCCCTTCCCTCCTTCTTTTCCACCTAAATAAACAAGAGTGTAAATTTTACCCTAATTTCTCAATCACTGGGCTATGAGTTTTTTTTTTATTATTATAAAATAAAAAATAAATAAATAATTATGAGGCTTGCGCAATTCGTATCCAGGAGATAACGTAATAATGGGTGTTTTAATCCCTCTCCTCTCGAGGTAGCTCTCTGCTGTCTTTGTTCAGGTAACAGTAAATATGATAATGCTCAATTAATATATATTGCACTGCAAGTATATTAATATTGGCCGACATCTTATTTCAAAGACTTTATAGCTCTTAACTCTTCTGTTTTGATCAAAAATACATCAGACTGCTTCAGCTAATCCAATTTCCTTAATAGTTCCATAATTAATTTAATAAGTAAAAATTGCTAAATGCATGATAGAACTAGTTATGATTTTTTATTCTTTTGGGAAAAAGGTAATTTGGAGCAATATTGCCTGTGCCAGCTAAGAGCAATATTGCACAGTAATTGTCTTCGGCTATTTCCAAGAGCAATGAAGGGAGTGAAAGTAGGAGAGAAAAAGGGATTTCATATGGATTTGTAAGAATATGATTTGATGACTTGATGTAGATAGAAGATTTAATGAAATTGTAATAATTTTTATTTTTTTTTTACCCCTTCTTTTTTCCTTGAATTAAGTGGTGGTAAAAGATTTAACAGATTTCTGAATATGGGTCTGCATCAACACGTCTCCATCTAACATGTAATTAAAGAATTGCGATTTTTCGGACAAGAAGATATTATTTTTAAATTTTTCTGGGAAGTTGGAGAAGAACTTCTTCTGGTCCTTGTGATTATCATTCTGAATGATTACACTGGCGGCGCTCAGAATTTGTTTCTCCCACTTTGGTTTTTCTTAACTTTATTTTGTTTTGTTTGAGTCGGTTCCATGGTATGTATTTGCATCTTTTATGCATGATTTTTGGGTTAGTGATGGTTAGGGTTTGAAAACCAAAGATTTATGAGTCACATGGAGTTGTCTGATATAGGGGTTTAGTAGGGTCTTTAAGGGATTGTTATTAGGTACTGTTGGTAGCTAGATGGAGACTAAAGTTGTTTGTGGGGGATGTACTCTCTGAGTCAGAAAAAGGAGGGAAAATGTCCGCAAACCCAAAGGTCACTTCATCTCACTTCCCTATCTATCTCGTTTCCCTAACTAATCTTTCATTTACAACTAAAACAATTTTCTACTCTTTTCTCATTCATGACTCATCTAACAACTAAAACATTTGTGGATTAGACTCAACTTGGAACCTTAGCAACTAATCAGTTTGACTCACGCCGTGGTGACCCAACAATCTAGAATCATTCTTTAGAACTTTCTTTACGAACTATTTCATTCGCATTAACCTAGATCTCTAGCCCTCCAAAGAATTCTTTGAAGGATTTATACCAATGAACTTACTAGTAGAGATTTAATAATCTTTGTAGTTTGAAAGAACTCATGGTGTAGAAACTCAAGAATAAGCTCATCAATAGAAAATGAAATATAAACTCCTGGGAAAGATTATCTAATAGTTTAGACTTAAGAAATTAAGGGTTTTTCCCTAGTATTAAAATGACAATCTTTCCCTATGAAAAACGTAAAAAGTGGGGCATTTTATAGGTAGGTTAAAGTCTAAAACTTGATAAGAAAACAAATAAGGAAAAAATAGCTGTAAACTAACTTTTGAAGATAATACAATTGTTTCAACTTTAAATGATCATATATCACGTATTTCAAATTTAAATTGGATCAAATTTTTTGAAGTCTTAAATGATTAAATTTGTGTACGATCATCATAATCTTCGTTAAGTAGTTTTACACAATTATATTGATACAACCTAAATCGGATGTTTTGACATTAATTAAGTGATTTTCCATCACATCTATATAAACCCTAGCACTATCAATTCAATTTTAAGTCACAGGCCGTCCACTATATATGTTCTTCTTCTTCTTTTTTATAATACCCTCAACTATATATGCTGCTCAATTTCACAGTGGTCACTTAAATTAATCAGGACTGATGCTATTTATATCATATCCTTCAACGTCATTCAAGAAAGCATAGATCACTGTCAGTTAGCCGAGTCCAGTGATTCGTTCAATGCGAGTCCCTATGATTGATATAATTGAGACTTTTTATATGATTCTGGCAGCCAATTTACTTTCATGAGATTCAAATTTTTTTGATAGAATACATGAGATTCAAATTTTGCATAACAAATGCGAGATATTTAGAATAGGCATTTAATCCCAACTTCGTAATTATGTGTACCAAACCACCAAAACAGAATAAATCAGTGCAACAATATTATTGAGTTAAACCATACGTAAGAGCATTCTCAGCAGGTTTTCTAAAATGTATTTTTTGCTACAATAGTCAATAAATCACAAAAAACTCACTCCAAACCGGCCCTCTATTTTAACTTTCGGATTTACACATTGCTCCAGTAACCTGTAAAAATACAGGTTACTGTAACAACTTGTATAAATTTTTGGGAAAATTACAATTTACCACCCTCAACTATCACCCTTTTTCACTTTACCCCCTAAACTTTAAAAAGTATCAATTGATCCCCTAAACTAATCCAATTGCACGGCCGTTACCCCCTCACCCTTTGTCACTTTACCCACCTGGGGTTTAAAACGTTAATCAGCCATTGACCCCCTAAACTAATCCAATTGCACGGCCGTTACCCCCTGAGGCCAAAATCGAGTTCAAATAAACGGAATAGAGCAACACATGACACGCACATGACATACGGGCCCACCAGAATAGCTATCACTCACAATTGCCTTTGAAAACCCGAAAATGCCCTCATCCACTTTCTTTCTCTTTCTTCTTTCCTTATTCCCCGATCTTCACCTTCTAAAACTCTTATTCCCCAATCTTCACCGAAATTCCATGACCACCATGGCCAAGAATAAGAGCTCGAGCTCGAGCTCTGTTTGCCACCACTCACCACCGGTGTCACCACCAACAATGGTGGAGGATTTTGGCTCTCTCTCCCTTGGTTGTTTTTCTTTCTCACGGCCTCCATGGCCTCACACTCTCTCTCGGCTATCTCTCTCTCTGCTTTCTCACCGAAGCTCTAAGGCACCCATGGCCTAAACAAGAGCTCGAACTCGGACTCATTCTCACTCTCATCGAGGTTCTCGATCTAGCCAAGGCTCCCTCACTGGAGCTCGACAGCCACCATGGCCATGGACAAAAGCTCTCACCCTCTCACTCTCTCTCGGCTATCTCTCTCTCTGCTTTCTCACCGAAGCTCTAAGGCACCCATGGCCTGAACAAGAGCTCGAACTCCTTCACGGACTCATTCTCACTCTCACCGAGGTTCTCGATCTGGCCAAGGCTCCTTCACCGGAGCTCGACAGCCACCATGGCCATGGACAAGAGCTCTCACCCTCTCATTCTTATGGCTCCAAACCTCACGGGTTTGATGATGGCAGTGATGGCGCGTGGGTAATAGATTTACGCGCGTGGGTAATCCAATTGATCAATGAGTGTCGTTTGTTTCTAGAATTTGTGAAGGAATAAGAGAATTGGCCCGTTCAAACCACTTGCTTGAATCACTCTGTTGTAGCCATAATTTAATTTAATGAGTGATAATTCATAATGTTCATGGCCAAATAAGATCTAAATCAGAAATATATATATATACAAAAAAAAATAAGGGAATAAAGCTCTGACAGTTTTTCAAGATTTTTCTAGTTTTGAATAAAAGCAGGCATCTTTCTAAAAAATTAATAATGGTTGATAGCTTAATCTTTGGCCATGGAGTTTTAGAGGAAGAAGAAGGAAAGTTCCATGGGTGAAGATCTGGGAATAAGGAAAGAAGAAAGAGAAAGAAAATGGATAAGGGCATTTTCGGGTTTTCAAGGGTAATTGTGGGTGATATCTATCCGGGTGGGCCCGTATGTCACGTGCGTGTCACATGTTGCACTATTCCGTCAATTCTAACGTGATTTTGGGCTCAGGGGGTAACGGCCATGCAATTGGATTAGTTTAGGGGGTCAATTGATATTTTTTAAAGTTTAGGGAGTGAAATGAAAAATGGGTGATAGTTGAGGGCGGTAAAGTATAATTTTCCCTAAATTTTTTTTTTTATTTTTTCTCTTTCTTCTCTCTCCTCTCTTTTTTTTTTTTTCTTCTTTCTTTTTTTCTTTCCTTTCTTCTGCTCTGCTCTCTCTCTCTCTCTCTCTCTCTCTCTCTCTCTCTCTCTCAATCTCAAGTCAATCGAGTTACAGGCAACCTCAGTACGAGCAACAGCCGAAGGAGAAGACGAAAAGCAAGTTCGGTGGGATGGGGACGGGATTGGCTGTGGGTGCAGTAGCAGGGGTTTTGGGTGGACTCGCGATAGCGGAGGGTGTTGATTACGTGGAGGACAAGATCGCGGGTTTGCGGTTTGCGATTGTGGTGGTGTGGGTTTGTGTTTTGGGTTGGTGGTTGTGGGTTTGCGTTTGTGGGTGGGTGTGGTGGTTTGCGGTTTGTAGTTGTAGTGGTTTGCGATGTGTGGGTTTGCGTTTTGGGTGGGTTGTGATGGTTTGCGGTTTGCCGTTATAATGGTTGCTGGCAGAGGGTGATCGATTCGGGGGATTGGATTATTGGGATTTTTCTGGGTTTTGGATTTTAAGAAGTGGGTTTTTTTATATTTAGTGATATTTCATTTAAGAGGAATTGAGGAAAATTTGGATTTTTGTTTTTAGTGAAATTAAGTTAATGGTGTGAGTTTCTTTGTAACTTTTGTTGGTGGTAGAGATGGGGAAAATAAAGCAGAGGTGGTAAAGATGGGGAAAGTAGAAGCAAAGAAATCACACGGTGAGAGAGATAAAGGAGGAAATAATAATAATAAAAAGAGAATTAAGTTGTAATATTTTAATATGATGTATTGTAAAATAGAGAATATGATGTGAAGTGTTTTGTAAGAGTGGATAGATAAAATAGAAAAATTACTTTTTAAAGATATAAAATTAAAAATAAATATAAAATGGGTTGGGAATACTAAGCTTTCATGGGTCAGTGTCTAAGGACACTTAAAAAGTGTTCAAATGTCTTTAGGGTTCGACGAGGAAGTTTTCCTCCTCACCTCGCATTACGCATCTACAGTAGTCAGTTCCCCTAATGCCACTAGTTACACGCCGATTACTTTGACGAAGGAAATGATTCAATTCAAAAGAAACATCCATCTATACAACAAGACTTGACATTTGACAAAGCCTCTTGAGGAAAACTTACAGACCAAGGCAACACAACAATTATAACTTACAGACCATTTCCAAAACCTCTTGAGATTAGAAGGATGCCATCAACCAATGGAATACTCAAAAATTGAATGGAAAAATAATTAAACAGTTCTAACTTCTAACGACTATGATCTTTTACTAGGCCAACCATCCTGAAACATGCAAATGTACACACTACTAGGGTACAATTTTCATAATTTTGGACAATCACACTCAAACTTGTATGAATAAATGATCCCTAATCCTTTTTATCAAATGTATCAGATCCTAAGCCCATGTCAAAATTAATTTTGAACAGTAAGTTTTAAATTGAACATATGTAAACTTTTATACAATATAGTAACATCGAAGAACATAATTGGACCGACCCCTGTTGTATCTTTTAAACGCCTGAAAGTATTGGTGAAGTCATTTTTGCACTTTTGGTGATCAAATCAATATGTTATCACATTACATCTATATACGGAGATCTTGTACAATACTTAGGTATTGCATAGATATTACACAGCTTATAATATTGCAATAATTAAAGCTTTTTTTACTTTTTTCCACTGTTTAACAGTTTAAAATTTTTTAAATTGCTCATTTAAACTGTGCAATACCTATGCAGGATCTCCATCCTCTACATCTACATGTCCATATAGCCATCATATCTAATCTAAGCATGATGATGTTGATCTCAGAAGATCACATAATATATAATAACTATCATCTCATGCATGGTGATATATTTTCGGTAAAACTAGTGGCTACCTCTTTTTATCCAGTCACTTCGTAGAAGTGATTAAATCACTAGCAGTTCTTATAATGAATATTGAAAAGTGACCCTTTAATAAATAAATATTTTTATGTATGAGAGAGAGAGAGAGAGAGTAAAAAAGGTTGAGGTCGAGGTTTTTAAGACTTGTTGAGAAGGGCGGAGACGCCAAGCAGAAAAAGATGAGAACCCAAGATTTTAACGACAAGAAGAGATCCTGTCAGATGTAATAGAATCAATAGAGTGAACAGCTTTTCACACTAGAAATAGTAGATGAGAAGCCCAGAGACTTTATGACCCACCGTAGGAATGTCAAATATCACTAAAACAATGTATTAAACAATTAGGGATATAGGGAATGTCTTCACAGTTCTCAGTGCCTTTGTTTTCATTACCATTGGCATTCATCACATACTATTAGATATATAAAAAAAAAAAATTCAATAGTACGGGTTACTTACTTTTTTTTTTTTATATGCTTAACAGATATATTCGGTTAGTTTAATTTGTCTAAAGGATTAAAAATTGATACTTTTTCATCTATACTGTGACTAACAGGCTAACAGTTAAAATTTAATGGTCGAAAAATGCTAATAGACCCTTTACCCACCTCTAATAAAATGGTCTTTACCCTATGGTTTAAAATTAATGAAAGCTTCATCTTTCTGTGTTTATTTTTTAAATAATCATTGGTTGCCAAGTTAAGACAATGTAATTTAATCAATGCCAATAGACGATTTAAAATCACTACATTTGTCTTAAAATGAAGGGTACTTTTTATCTTGGAAGTAAAAAATTTCAAATCCTAAAAATTTATTATGTAACAGTTACATAAGGGTGGACTTTATAGTTATGGGGTTCGCATCTATAAGAGAGATGTTAAAAGAGAAAATAGACGAAAGCTTTAAAGAGATGGAGATCCTTCCCTAAAAAAATCCAAAAGTTGTTAATTAGAATGTGACTTGATGGTACACGTTTGACTATGTGAGACATTTTAACGAGTTTAGCTGGCATCTTGGTTCCTTTGCTAAACTCCAAATATCAAAGTTTTATTATATATATATATATATATATTTTTTTTAATTTAGGGAATTGCAAATTTATTATTCTACAAGATTTTTTCTACGTACAAAAATGTGGCCATACTTTCAATGCTAAGTTTAATGCAATCTTGAAATTCTTGTGCCTCTTGTAAGTATAAGCATTGGGGTACGAACCTACTCTTTTTCTTTATTTTTTCAATGAAAAATAAAAAGAAGAAATTGGTCGTGGTGGATAACTAGCATATATGATGATGATGTACAGTACCGGGTTTAACGGTTCCCTACTGTGCGTACCGACCTTCCATCGAAGCAAACAGAGATTCTGATTAAATGACTAAGGTACAAGAGCTGTAAGCCTGTAAGCTCTGTCTCTCTCTCTCTCTCTCATGCTTTCATTAAAAATCCAGATTGCAGACTGCAACCTGGCTACTCTTTCCCGTTCGTACAACAGCATATCCCGATTGAATTCCTTTTTGCCAGAAGATTAAGATTCGCTTATACTTATATAGTTATACCTCCCAAACAAGCTAAACCCACCCCCCCACCCCCCCCTTTTTTTTTTTTTTTTTTTTATTATAAGTAGCTAACCCCCATATTGTTGTTTTTTGCCACTGCAATCGTATATGCAATTAATCCAGACTAGAGGTGCCTAGCCTCGTGTGCAGTTTTTGTTATTTTCATTTTTATGTGTGCTCATTTACTGCGTTTGTTTATTTTCATTTTTATGTGTGCTATAATAAATTTTTAATCTTTCTAGTCCAAGTTTTATCTGATCCATAATTGAATTTTAATATATAAATTGTACATTTTCTAGTCCAGTTAAACTTTCCATAAATTGTACACCAATAATAACACTTCAATAGCTAAAGTTATGAAATTGATTGTGGATCTAAATGTTCATGATATTCAGCAAAAAGTTAAGTTCATGATAGTCATTTTGCCTGAAGAAATGATGGGGATATGAAATGTACTTTGGCCTCTACAAGATATGACTGGTTGTATACTCTTAAAAATCAAGAAACTTATAACTATGACCTTCAATATGTATAATACTAAGCCCCAAAAAGATAAACATATACAATACCAGAACCCATAACATCCATTTGGTGAACAAAGTTCATATTATTAATAATCATTTGTTTAATTACATTAAATCAAAGTAGGGATGTACGAAAATTTGTTACATGCTATCTCTTTCTTACTTGGTAATTCACACTAATTTTACATTTAAATTTTACTTGTTAACAAGACCCATTAAAATAATACTGAAGTCATAAACCATTATTATTATTGGAATCCATAATTGATATTAACTATGTTGAAGTAATTGAGTAATATATCATTGCTATTATTGGGATCCATAGTTGATATTAACTAAAATTCTTAGAATTTTGTCATGAATCACAGCTTAACACTTCTTTTTTTTTATAAGTACAGCTTGACACTTCCAATTCAACCCATTATGAAAATTAATATGAGAACCAGGTGGCCTAAAGTTTTCTTTTTGTCTTTTACAGCTTCCTACCTTTTCAACGTACACCTTTTCGAGATCCAAAACGTCCAGGCAACCCTACAAACCCTACAAACCCTATATCTATGCTAACCCAACTTAGAAAAGCTCAACATCAAACATATAACATCACGAAATCCCCTGTTTGGTCGTAGTGTCATGCGGAACACGTGGCATTATCTCTGTAGAGCCTTAATTTAGACCAAATAACTTTTTGTTATTTTTTGTTTTGTTTTTTAACTGAGTAATTTAGTTCAAATAACTGACAAAGAGGATTAAGTGAAAGCGCCAAATCCATCCAGTCATACCTAGGGCCCTTTCAGAAAAGTTGGGGTTTGATTTTTAATAATTAAAATACCTTACTAGTACACTTTTGTACTGTTTGAAGAGGAACGAGTTGGATAGAAGATCTTTAGAAGAGACCAGTATCAATATGCTTGTCGGCCTTGGAAACGCTTTTTTCTTGAATGCATAACCAAATGGCCTAGTGAATAATACACACGCTCTCTTTTTTATCTCATGGAATTCAGAATAAAATAAAATAAAATAGGGGCTTTTATTTGGAATAGAATCCTGTTGAGTCTAGAATTTGAACAACTGAATTTGAAGACGATTTTTCTTCATGGAAATTTAGAATAAGAGATTTTTATCGTATAATCAGAAGGGCTCAAGCAGCCTGGTATAAAGAATTTTGTCTGCAGATTGAAGAAGTTATTTTATGGGCTCAAGCAGTCTTCTAGACAATGGTACAAAAGGTTTGATTTGTATATGATTTAGATTGGTTACATCCGTTGTGAATATGATTGCTGCATATATGTTCGTATACTTGAAGATGGTTCTTATATTTTTCTGCTGTTGTATGTGGACGATATGTTAATTGCTGTGAAGAGCATGTGTGAGGTTAACAGCTTAAAATCTTTGTTACATAAGGAGTTTGAAATGAAAGACCTGGGTGCTGCTAAGAAAATTCTGGGTATGGAGATTCGCAGGGACAGAGAGGCAAGAAAGCTGTGGTTGTCTCAGAAAAACTACATCATGAAGGTACTTCAAAAAATTTAGCATGTTGGATGCTAAGCCTGTGAGCACACCATTGGCGAATCACTTCAGATTATCCGGTAGTCAGTACTTGAAGAATGATGAAGAAATTGAAAATATGTCAAAGGTTCCATATGCTAGTGCAGTGGGGTGCTTAATGTATGCAATTGCCTGCACCAGGCCGGATTTGGCTCATGCAGTGAGTACTGTTAGCAGGTACATGGCGAACCCAGGGAGAGAGCACTGGAATGCAGTGAAGTGGATTTTCAGATACTTGAAAGGCACTGCGGAACATGAGATCTTATTTTCAAGACAGCCAGGGACTAATTCAGTTGTAGGATACGTGGATGCAGACTACGCAGGTGAGGTGGATGACAGAAGGTCTACTACAGGTTATGTGTTTACACTATCAGGAGGAACCTATTTGTTGGAAATCCACATTACAATCCATAGTAGCCATGTCCACTACAGAAGCTGAATACATGGCTGTAGCTGAAGCTGCAAAGGAAGCATTGTGGTTAAAGGGGCTAGTCAAAGAGCTTGGTTTGAATCAAGGTGGAGTTCAGATGCATTGTGACAGTCAGAGTGCCATTTACTTGGCAAAGAATCAGGTTTATCATGCTAGGACGAAACACATTGATGTTAGGTTGCACAAGATAAGAGAGCTGATTGTTACAGAAGATATTGTTCTCGAGAAGGTGCACACTTCAGAGAATGCAGCTGATATGTTAACGAAGCCGGTTACCGCAGCCAAGTTCAAGCATTGCTTGGACTTGGTTAATGTTAGCAGCTTGTGATAGCCCTTAAAGGCTAAGGTGGCGGCGATGGAGGAGTTTGTTTGAGAGGCTTGACCAAATTCAAGTCAAGGTGGAGATTTGTTGAGTCGGTGGCTTGATGTTGGCAAAGTTATTGAATCCTAGTGAAACTAGGATTGCATTGAAGTCTTTAATTGCCGTGCACACCAAGGACTTGAATGAAGTCCTAATTGGTTTTGTATTTGTCCACCGTGACACGATATTTTTAGCCGACTTAAGCTAGTATATATACATGGGTTCTCTCTTGTTTTTGAGTGAGCCGCATAACAACAATAGCAAGAATAAAAGAGAAGGTTTTCTCTTGGTTATTCTTTGTGTGAGAGAGAGTTAGGGTGTATTTGGGGTTTAGGTTCTTTGAGAGAGTCCTAGTACCACTGTTGTAATCTCCCTATTTTCTTAGTGAAACTTTCTCCCTGTCGCCGCCGGTGGATGTAGGCATATTGCCGAACCACGTAAATTCTTGTGTTCTTTATTTGTGTGTTTGATCTCTTTCTCTCTTCTTTAATCTTGCGCAAACAGTTAATTTCACAATAGATCATGTCCATTTAGAAATCTTTATATTTATCCATTTCATAGTTCAGATTTTATTTCACAAATCTAACAGTGTATAAAGTGTCTCGTCATTTAAAATTTTAAATAATGTGGCAGTCTGTATATTGTTAGATCTGAGATATTTAATTTAGACTATGAAATAGAGACTCTCTATTTCATTTCAAATGGAGAAGATCCTTATCTCTTTTATTCTATGGCCATAAGGGAGGATCGAAATAGTTTTTTTTTTTTTTTTTTTCTTACTTACTACAGCATGTTTATTTCTTTCGTTCGCAATATTTTTGAATGATCTAGTATTGATATAAGCACCTCTTTCAGAATGTCAAAAATAGCAATGCTGATGTTGCGTATATCACTGCTCAGTCTTTGCAGAGAGAGAGAGGAGTGACTTGAGAGGACATGCATGGACAGTGAATGCACATATGCACTGGTGGGTAACTGGGTTAGACAGTTGATGAGGACTTTAGAGTTGTTCCGAGCATTTCAGTTTGAGGTATAATTAGGTTTTATAAATTTCAAATTTAAATTCATTACCAACATAAATTAAAGAGAATCGGTGAGAAAAAAATAACTTTTAGAGAGGGTTGTGATTATTGAAAAATTAGTAGGTACTCTTGGAATTTCATTCTCTCGTATTAATAGTAGATTTCATTATAAATTTAATTAGTATGACTTATTATCATATGAGTAGAATGAGTATCATGTCGATGTACTTTTGAAATATTGAATAATTACTTGAGATAATGGTGATGATTGAAATTTTCAATCAATTACATATAGTCATATCAAACCAACAAGTCTACGTGGTAAGTTCAAAACGACCGACTAAAAAGAGCCACGTGCTATTTAGAGGATGGAAAAGGTAACTTATATTATATTTATTATTACACCTTTACTACATAGTAGTATATATGTAGTAAAGTCACCTTTTTTTTTTTTTTTTTTTTTTTTTTTTTTTTTTTTTTTTTTTTTTTAAAAAAAAAAAAAAAGCAAAGTCACGGTTCGAAATGATTTCTAATAATATTGTGTTTAAAAAAAAAAAAAAAAAAAAAATCTATGAAAGACAGTACCCATAAAAAAATTTTCTTAACCTTTTTAACTTTACACTGACCAATATGCAATCCAACTTATACATATTTTTATTTTGATGAAAATTAATCATCAGATCATGTTTATTTTAAAATAAAACATTTTCTCGAAAAAAAAAAAAATGTTTTTGCTCATTTTCGGGTGTTTGAGTCGACTAAGAAACTTGATTCACCCAAAACGATTTGATCATAATTTTTTAGTAATAAAAAAAAACAAACAACCAGCCACCAACCAACCTTTAAAGAGCTGAAAATGTGTTGCCACACGCCCATGAGAAAAAAAGGTGAACTCCTCACAGTTAAACATTAACACCATTGATGTTGTAGACTCATTATGAGTTTTATTTTTTGATTTTGAAATTCTTATGATCAAAACCAATATTATTTTTTGGACATCACTTAATCCAAAATTTAATTCAGGCATCAAAATCCACACATGAGCATTGAAAGTTGACCCTTAAATTGGTACTTTAGCATGACATCAACTTCCTTTTAAAACCACTTTTATACTCACACTAGCTTATTAAAAAATTCAGAAAATCATTAAAAATTATTATCACTTATACTAATCATAGTCTTTTCTATTCACAAAACGTGGTTAACAAAATCTATATATTTTAACACTATGTTTATATCAATTTATGTATTTACAATTTCGACTAAGTGCCACATTTCCCGATGAAAAACTTAAAGTTTTGAAAAAAAACCATGATTTGAGAAAAAAAGGTAGAATCATGTAGATCCTGTTTTGTCATCGGGCATGTTATAAAAAAGTGTTGATCTGAGAAGGTAACATATTTAGGTCATATTTTAGAATCAACAATCACCAAGGTTGTTGATCAAGTCGCGGACATGTCGGGTTCGTGTGGAAAAGCAAGTCACTAAAGTTCAATTGGATTGAAACCATGTGGTGTCATGTGAGTAAGTTTCTACTAGAGGTGGCAGATTAGAGTAGGATTAATTCTGTTTGTAAAAACTTAAATTCCGTAGTGATTTGTTTTCATTGAGGGTTTGAGCGTTAAACCCTTTAAAAAAAAACAATTTTCATTCAGGTTTTCTCTTCGTAACCAAAATTTGATGTATTCTTTATTTTCTGCACTTTGATATACTGCAATTTTAATTTGTGTTATAAGTTGATTAAATTGAATCTGAATTCATAAATGACTTAGTAATATGACCTAAAATCAATTAAACCGGAGTCTTTCAACTCAATCAAAAGATTCAAAACAATGAAAACTAATAATTTTTCCTCAACCAACGACATTTTTTTTTTAAAATCAGATCAACCAATGACATTTTACAACAAATCAAACGGATTCTTAAAGTAATTCAAATTTCATCCATTATATCAACTCAAAGTTAACCACGTGTTACAGGCCAACCATTGTGTTTTTATTTTTGGCTGAGTGGCAGTACATACTACGTACTAGAAATGCAATAATGTAGGTTTTTCAAAAAAAAAAAAAAAAAAAAAATGCAATAATTAATGTACCTCTCGTTAGTAAAAGCCTAAAACAAATGCAACGTACAAATAATAGAACTAATAATGGTAACACGACATGCATTTGTTTTAGGAGGGCCACCAAAGCTAATAATAAGTAATGACTAGAACTAAGGTGACACATTGAAGTAATATTCCGAAGCATGGAGCGAGGCCAGTGCCATTAATTTTCTGCTACAGGTGTTGGGAATTTATGCTCAATTGTTTTGGGGTGCTATGGACAGTGGTGTATAAATTCCTTCAACACCTTTAATTAGTCGGAGCAAAATGTTCAAGCCATTCAATGTCAATAAATAAAAAATGGACAGTGGTGCATGAAATAATGCTATAACCATTACATTTTTCGTACTGTTTATACCCAAAAAAATTGATTAATTTTTCCAAAAATTCATCATTTATAACACTTTATTATTTACGGTACATTTAAAAATTTAACTTGATCGGTGGAATATATTATTATTATTATATATGGTGATTAACCCTGTAATACCCACCATGTTCGCATCTAAAAGTATAATTAGTGGTCGGTGGAGGCAGAGAGAAAGAGAGAGAGAGAGAGAGGTCACGAGCAATTACTTAGACCCTTGTGTGAGGTAGTACAAGGCTACAAGCTACTGCAAAACTCACAGTTGTCACAGATCACTCCTGACCAATTTGTCCCCCAAACTAATCCACTCTGTTCTCTCCCTAATATTGTCTTTCCACTGAAACCTCCGCCAGTAAAGCCTGCTAGCATAGCACAGCCTTTTCTCCTCCTGGCAAAAACCAAGGCCTTAATATTAAGCAGAACCTGATCCTATACTTTCAACATCCTAAATAAATTCTCAGCAAAAATAAAAATAAAAAAATATCCTAAATAAATTCCTGGTAATGCATGTAACCATGCATGCATGCC
Source organism: Fagus sylvatica (assembly GCA_907173295.1). Taxonomy (NCBI): domain Eukaryota; kingdom Viridiplantae; phylum Streptophyta; class Magnoliopsida; order Fagales; family Fagaceae; genus Fagus; species Fagus sylvatica. Next base: position 22,697,596 of record OU015772.1, read on the forward strand.
AATCCGATGGCCCATCATTTCTTATCTGACACTTGTACTCCATCCACACAGTCCTGTCACCTCCATGGTTTGGCTCTTTAATACCGTAATAATAAGGTAACCATTTATTTTCATAAGTTTCTTCTCGCAACTTCTAGGTTTTTATTTTATTTTATGTATAATTTCATTTTCTTTTTATATTATTATAATTTATTTGTATAGAAAAGTTTATAAAAATTAACAACATTATTTCTCAAATTTTAAACTAGTTCACTTTTACCCTCTAATTTATGTATAATTTCATTTGTGATAGAAAAGTTTATAAAAATAATAACAACATTATTCTACAAATAATTTCAAATAATTTAAACTAAGAAAAGTTTATAAAAATAATAACAACATTATTTCACTTTTAGTTCACTTTTGACCTCTCTAATTTAAGAGGTGTTTTCATTTTAACTCCTTAATTTTAAAAGTTTCATTTGGGTCATTTAAATTTGTTTAACTTTCAAATGAGTCATTTCATCCAAATCTATTGGCATCTCCCGTTAAGTGCCACATGTCATCCAACTCAATATCTTTTATTATTATTTAATTCAATTTCAGCATTTTTTTAATAAAAAAAAAAAAATTAAATTTCTAAAAAAAATTATTAATAATAAAATGAAATTTAAAGAAAAGGTTTTTAGAAAAAAAAAATTTCTTTTAATTTCATTTTATAATTAATAATTTATTGTTTCGAAATTTAATTTCTTTGTTTTTTATTATTAAAAACGCTAAATTGAATTAAATAATAATAAAATATACTAAGTTGGAAGACACATTATACTTAATGGAGGGGAGGCTAACAGATTTGGACGGAATGACTCATTTGAAAGTTAAACATATTTAAAGACCCAAATAAAAACTTTTGAAATTAGGGGACAAAAATGAAAAACACTTCCTAAGTTAGAGGGCCAAAAATAAACTTTAGTCAATAATTTAAAACCCTACGCATGAACATGCACAATATGTGATTAATATAATATTTGTTTTATACATTTTATTTGAAGAGGGAAAATTCAAATCTGGAATGTTTTTATTAGAAATATCAACAACAACCAAAAAAAAAAATGTCATAAGGTATAAATGTATAATATAATAATCTAGTGTTGAATTATGAATTATTAGACATATAATCAGACTAATAAGGACAAATTGAATTTGGGAACTTGCAATTTGAATTTCATTGCAAAAGTTTCACCGATTTGATTATGCAAATTATGTCCCAGCACAGGGATATATGGCAGAACAAATATTTATGTCTTTTTTCTTTCCCAGCAGCAAGCTTTAGCATATCGGTGCATGTAACAAATTTTTATTTTTTTATTTTATTTTTGATAAAGAAGATAGAAATTGCATGGAACAATTTAATATTGTTTGAAATTTTATATATATATATATATATATATATATATATATATATATATATATATATATATATTTTTTATAGACTCATTAAATTCACTATTATGTCGTATTTAAGTTTTTTTTTTGGGAGGGGGGGGGGGGGGGTCTTAATATCATGTTCAACTGTACAAGCTATGATCACGGTGCATGGACAATTTAATATTGTTTGAAATTTGTCATCATTTACAGACTCATTCAATTTCATTCAATTTACGAATTCGTATTTAATTTTTTTTGGTTGTTATATCATGTTCAACTGTAGAAGCTAGTAGGGACCAATTGGTGAATGCATGAACAATTTTATTATTGTTCGAATTATCATTTTACAGACTCATTCAATTCACAAGTATGTTTAACTTCTTCTTCTTTTTTTTGCTAAACATATTTAACTTCTTCTTTTTTGGGTCGTAGATCGTAATATCATGTTCAATATGCATGAACAATAATTTCGAACTTCTTCTTCTTCTTTTTTTTTGCTAAACATATTTAACTTCTTCTTTTTTGGGTCGTAGATCGTAATATCATGTTCAACTTTACAAGAAGGACCCTATTTATACTGCTACCGTACGTCTATAATTTTAGAATTATTGAGGATTAAATAATGAACTGTCGTTTATATCGCGTTCCGTTATTAAATGTTCAAATACGTGGACCCATAGAGCTTTAATAAAACCGTGTTGCCATCTCCGCATCTGGCAACATTTTCAAATGTAGAAGGAAATTCAAAATTGATCATGTTTGAGAAAAAAAGCTATTCTATCCCTAGCCAAATTTTTTTTTTTTTGTTGTTGTTGTTGTTGTTGTTTTATGATATAAATTCTAATATAAATTCACACACACGTATATTTTGAAAATCCGGGGAATCGAACTCACACCCTCATAAATGAATGAAGTTTTTTTTGGAGAGGATGATTATTACTGGGCTGAATACCCAAGTGGTGACCCCTAGCCAAATTAGTGTGGTTTAATAGACGGTTAGTTGTATAAGTTGACTCAATTCATAAAGCTATTGAATAAGATATCTAAGATCAAATTCCACCTATACTGATCCGAGTATTCGATCCAATAAGCCTCTGATAAACAAAAATAAAATAAAATGTTGAACATAATAATTGAAGGCTTTTTAGATCAAATCATTTATAACATTCCCGTCGTAGTATGGCATGAACATCTTTATTCGATTAACTTTAGAGTTGCTTTATACTGCCATATTTAGTAGAAAAATTTATGAGGATTCTATTGCAACCTTATTAATTGACTTAACCCCATTTAAATTTGACTATAGCGTATGATCATATATAAGAGTGCCAATGGCCAGTTTTGTGGGCCTGAATCCCTTGGATTTCAAAGCCCGCCCCAAGTAAACTACACGAACACCCTCTTGAATCCAAAGAAAATAATGGACGTAATAAGAGCCCATTTGGGCCTTGGTAACAAAATCCCAAAAAATGAGGCCCAAGACTCCCCAAGAAAAGAACGAAATGATAGGCCCATTCTTCGGGTCTAGCAGTCACAATGGCCCATCAAATTAGTCAATCGACAAGATGTAAAGCGGTTCTACTAAGCCCAATCTATTCTATTAAACTCGATTTTTTATGCTAAGCCCAACAAAAGAAGAGACGATTGTTATTGGAAGATTTAGGGGTTTGAGAAGCTTCAGCATCGATGCACAAATACCCTTCTCAGATGAGTGTCAGCTTAAGGGCCTCAAGTTTAAAGCGGTTAGTAGCGTCAGTTTGGTGCATACAAATCCTATGGCTAAACCACTTCTCCTTTCTCTTTTTTTTTTTTTTTTTTCTTAGCCAAAATAAATGCTAGGCTTTTAATGCCTAGTTGCCCTGCATAATCTCGAGAAAGGTTTTCCTTGGTTGACCCACCAACGAGAAAGTAAATAGCTCAACAAAGGGTGTCAGCCTCTTTCCCATTTTGAAATGAAATGAGCCAATTACGTAAAAGGTCTTACTTGATTTGTGCAATGGGAACAACTGTTCTTAGAAAACAATGGGTGACCTTTGCCCCATGCATTAGGCATGAAACCGACTTATCATAATGGGAATCTTGTTCCCTACAACTGGTGGCAGGGTCAATTGATGCAGGGAAAGTAATGGGCTAGTGTTTAGGTTAAGAAATTAATGAAGAACTATGAAGTTGTTTAGAGAAATCTCATAGGTGGATAGCTCTCAAGAATGAACGATAGAGTTCTCAAGAATAGCTCTCAAGGCTAATTTTCATTACTAAAAGAAATCTAACAAGAATCTGTTACAATGCTAAAGCTATGGTATTTATACTATCTGCTTGAATCGACTTCTAATATTAACTAAAAGCCTATTGGCTAATACATTTTATTGACAACTCATATAACTAACTACCAGCTAATGACAACTAATATGTAATTGAAACTAATGCCATGATTGACTACAAGAATAACCAACTACAAACTGTTAACTAGTGCTAACTAACTTGGTTGTTGTATTATCATGCTGCTGTCACAATGGACTTATTATCTAAACTTGTTGATTCAACAAATGAAACACTAGATGCTCCTGCATCAGGGCCTCTCTCTTAAGAAAACACTTGTCCTCAAGTGGTCTATGGAGCTTTAAGATCATGGTAGGCAGGGAGGTGCTGAATATTGAAAGTGTTAGAAATGGCCATATGTGCTGGAAGTTCAACTTCATATGCATTAGGATTAATCTTTCTCAAAATTTTGCAAGGGCCATATTTCCTCTGCCTTAGCTTAGAATACTATCCATCTGACCTTCTATCCTTGGTAATGAGGACCCATACTAAGTCACCTACTTCAAAAGTCACCTGCTTTCTGTGTTGATCAGCTGCTGCCTTGTATATGGCATTAGTTGCTTCAAGCTTGGATTTTACTTGCTGATACACTTGCTGCATAATAGTGGCCATTTCTTCAGCTTTGGGGTGAACCTTCTTGGGAATAGGTAGTGGAGCTAAGTCAAGGACACTAGTTGGATTACTACCATAAACCATTTCAAAAGGGGCTGCATTGTGTGCTCCTATTGATTGAACTATTAAAAGCAAATTCTGCAATTGAAATGAAATCTTTGTAGGTCAGGTAGTATTGCCAATGTTTAATGGCCTGAACAATAGCATAAAACTCAAGGTCATAGGTGCAGTAGTTCAACTTGGCACCATTTAGTTTTTCACTAAAGAAAGTAATGGCCTTACCCTCTTGACTCAACACACCACCAATGCCAAGAATAGAAGCATCAGTGTCTAGTTCAAAGACCTTATTAAAATCCGGTACTTGTAGAATAGGTACTGTAGTGAGAGCCGTCTTTAATGCAGCAAAACTAGCCTCAGTTTGAGATGTCCATTGCAATGACTGTTGCTTCAAGCAATTTGTCAAAGGAGCTGCTATGGAGTTGAAATCTTTAATAAACCTCCAGTAAAAAGTGACAAGACCATGAAAGCTCCTCACTTCAGCCATTGACTTGGGCACAGGCCAATCAAGAATAGCCTTGACCTTGCTGGGATCCATTTTGGTACCTTTTGCAGAAACAATATATCCAAGAAACCCAACCTAATATGTGGCAAAAGTGCATTTCTTAGTGTTAGCATAGAATTTATACTCTCTCAGTAGTTCAAAGACCTTTTTAAGGTGCCCCACATGCCCATCTAAGGTTTTAGAATACACCAATATGTCATCAAAATATACTACTGCACAGATGCCTAAAACAGGCTGCAACATTTGAGTCATGACTCTCATGAATGTGCTAGGGGCATTTGTAAGTCCAAAGGGCATTACTAGCCATTCAAAGAGAACATGAGGTGTCTTAAATGCAGTCTTCCACTCATCCCCTGGCTTCACCCTAATTTGATGGTAACCACTCCTCAAATCTAGTTTTGAAAACACCTTAGCACTAGTGAGGCAGTCCAACATATCATCCAGCCTAGGGATAGGAAATCTATATTTAATGGTAATTTTGTTGATTGCTCTACTATCTACACACATCCTCCAAGATCTATCTTTCTTAAGAGTCAACAAAACAAGGATAGAACATGGGCTACTAGATGGCCTGATATACCCTTTTTGTATCAATTCAGTAACTTGCTTCTGCAACTCCTCCCTTTCCAATGGAGTCATTCTATAGGCAGGTTTATTAGGTAAAGAAGACCCAGGAATGAGATCGATACAATGTTGTATGTCCCTCATGGGTGGCAGATCACTAGGCAAATCAGTAAAAAATACATCATCAAATTCATTCATAAGCTGTTGTATGGCTATTGGAACATGCATAGATTCTAATTCTAATGCAGAAAATAGAATATAAACTTGTCCTAGTTCCATGCTTTCTTTGATAAAGGATTTAGTAACAAAAAAAGATGGCTTAGGATTAGGAGTAGGGTACTTAGCTCTTTGCTTCATAGGCAACAAGGTAAACTTCTGTCCTCCCTTGACAAGGCTGTAGCTATTTTTCCTTCCATCATGGATTGTGCCTCTGTCAAACTGCCATGGCCTCCGTAACAGTAAGTGACATGCATCCATCTTCACAATATCACATAGCACCTTATCATGAAACTGCTTCCTTATAGAAAATGAGATTAAACACCTCTGTTACCCAAATATCAACCTAAGAGGGGGGGTGATTTAGGTTGAGGCAAACTTTTTCGATTTAAATGAGGAATTAAAAACTATCTTCAGATAGCAAATGTTGATTTAGCAAATGTTTGATCACAATTCAATTGCAATATAGATATGATATGAAATCAAGCACAAGTATATATATAAGCAATTAAATATGTAAGAGATAGAGAGAGAGAAAATCAAACACGATGATTGTTATCGAGGTTCGGCTTCCGTGCCTACGTCCCCGCCTCAAGAACACTTCTTGAGGATTCCCAAATCCACTATTTGATAATCTTCTTTCGGGTGAAGATCAAACCGTTACAAATCTTCCTTTCACAGTGAAGAGTAACCACCGAGTGAAAAATCCTTTTCACTCCTTAGGATTTATACCAAAACCCTAACAAAATACTCACAGGTTTCAACAAAGTATTTGTTGTACAAGATAAGGCTCTCTCAAAGAGTAATTGTACACAATATGCTCACTCTAATAGTATATCAAGGATTTGATCAATATGGCTCAAAAAGTGTTTAGAGAAATTTGATTTTTCAATCAAGGATTTTGAATGATATGAAAATATAAGCTTGAGAAGGATGGATTGATGTATAAGATGTTATCTTTTCTATCTTTGATTTCTCTTGTATGCTTGATGTTTAGAAATGAAGAAAGGGATAGTATTTATAGCCATAATTGTTTTCTTCCCCTTATCATGTTGTCTTGCATTCTTCTTGATTTTCAATCAATCAAGTTGCTTTCTTTGAAAATTTTTCTTCTTAAGAGATTTTTCAACCATAATTGATATGGTTGTCTTGCATGTGAATTTCAATCAAGTTGCTTTCTTTGAAAACTTTTCTTTTTCAACCATAATTGATATGGTTGTCTTGCATAATTGATATTTATTTGAATTTCAATCAAGTTGCTTTCTTTGAAAACTTTTCAAAATCAATTTAAGTTGGTTTTAAAGTTGAGCCATAAATATCAAATCTTAATAAACTTTACATAACCTAACTCTTACTTCTCATATGTCTCGGAGCATGCTTCTTGAGTTTTGATTTCTTTGTCTTGAGATTTGATGACTTTGCTCTTCAATGGATTTTCAACTTGTCAACTTTGCATTTGCTTGATATTTGAAATAGCTCAATGTTGGTCCAATTAAATCAATAGTCAACATTAAGCTTTAAGACATAAATCATTAGTTCATATGAAAATATCATTAATGAACAACTTAAAATCATGGTTATCATCAAAACTACATGAATGTTCTTGGATTAATTAGCCAATTAATAGGTATTGAAACCTTGAGGCTAACAACCTCTTATCAACCTTTACTGAATTTCCTTTCTTAAGCCAAAGACAACTTATAGGGATTAGGGTGATCAATGGTCTGCAAACCCAACTTTTCGACTACTTCTTGAGACACGACATTTTCACACGAGCCTCCATTAATGACTAAATTACAAACTTTGTCTTTGATAGTGCAAGTGGTGTAGAAAATGTTGCCTCTAAGCCACTCACTATTCTCTTCCACCTTAGGGCTAAGTAGAGTCTTTCTTGTAACAAGAACTAAACCCTCTTCACCCTCAGAATGATTACCTAATTCCAATGCCTCTTGCTCATAAGGTAGCTCCTGATCTGGTTCATCTTCATGACTGAATTCTTCTGTCAGTAAGGCCTTATTCCTTGCTTGAATGGGAGGCTTCTTACATTCATTAGCCTTATGACCTTGTTCACCACATTTGTAACACTTGAAGGTAATTTTAGGCTTGTTAGAAGAAGATATTCTTGCTACAGTTGGTACTGCAGTGGTGTCTTTGGAAGGCCAAGTTTGCTGTCCAAGCCTGGAACTAGAGGTAACTTGGTTTCTGATACCCCCAAATAGTTGGTACTACAAGGCTTTTTTTGTGAGCTGTTTCTCGATGATCAAAGCTCTATTGTAAGCTTCAGATATTGACCAAATTGGATACATGCACAAGGCATCTTGGATAGGTGGCTTTAAACCACTCAAATATCGAGCTACTTGTTGCTTTTCAATGTCTTGGAGATCCAATCTGCAATTCAAATCATAAAACTTCTCTGTATGGTCATCAACAGAGTTCAGCTGCCTCAAATTGTGTAGGTTTTTGTATGGAGTCTGAGTGTAATTGAAAGGTAAAAATTGTTTATGAAGTTCTTTCTTCATTTTCGACTATTCTTGCACCTTCCTCTTCCCATTCCTTACTCGCTGTATCTGAAATTGTTCCCACCAAGCAGAAGCTCTACTTCACAATTTGATGGCTATCAACTTTACCTTCTTATGATCAGGAACCTCATGATAATCAAAGATCCTCTCTACTTGATTGAGCCAGTCCACAAAATCCTCTGCACTAAGGTTGCTAGAGAACTTAGGAAGCTCAATCTTGAAGTTGGACTCCCATCTTGCTGCTGGTTCCCTTGGTTGAACCATCACAAGGACATGTGGTCATTTCCTTTGTCCTGGAATAAAACCAAAAGGATTTTCATATTCTTCTCTAGCTGAAGTTTCACTCTCAACCTGATCATGGTGATCAGCGTGCTGTTGATGCACCTTATCTCTTCTGAGTTGCTTAGTGTAACTGCCTCCTCAATAATTCTACTTCAGCTTTTAGACCTTCACGATGCTGGTGATTCTCTGATTCATTAGCTTTAACTGTTTCTACTTCTACCTCCTGAGCCATTGCTAGTTTCTTTCCTTTGTCTTTCTTATACACCATGGATTCAAATTTGTTTCACAATTTGTGAGCACAATCAAAGCTAGATCTAATGAGAAAGAGGAGAAGTAAATAATCAAGATCTGGATCTGGATCTTGATAAATGCTGGGAAAGAATAGGAATAGGAATAAGCTAGAAAACAAACTTGAGTTGAGAGGATCTCAAGCTCTGATACCAATTGATGCAGGGAAAGTAATGGGCCAGTGTTTAGGTTAAGAAATTGATGAAGAACTATGGAGTTGTTTAGAGAAATCTCATAGGTGGATAGCATCTCTGCAAAGAATGATAGAGGTATCAAGAATAACTCTTAAGGCTAATTTTCATTACTAAAAGGAATCTAATAAGAATCTGTTACAATGCTAAAGCTATGGTATTTATACCATCTGCTTGAACCAACTTCTAATATCAATTAAAGCCTATTGGCTAATACATTTTATTGACAGCTCATATAACTAACTGCCAGCTAATGATAGCTAATATGTAACTGAAACTAATGCCATGATTGGCTACAAGGATAACCAACTACAAATTGTTAACTGCTGCTAACTAACCTGGTTGTTGTATTATCATGCTACTGTCACAATGGACTTATTATCTAAACTTGTTGATTCAACAAGTGAACATTAGATGCTCCTGCATCATCAACCTTACTAAAAAAGCAAGGGAAGCTAACTCCAATAAACAACAAAAGATAACGACAAGATAAGAAATTCCATAGACTCCAATATGTCTTCTAAGTATATGATATAACCCAAACAATACTCTAATAGGTCTTAAAGCATTCGCACCAGAGATATCAAACTGTATATTTGGTATATTTATAGCTATAAACCCATAAAACACACCCACACCAGCCTCCTCAAACTTCAAACCCGAACTCCATTTTCTACAGTAGCTCGCCCAAGCAATTGAGCAATTGTTTATCAGCAAACTTAAATAAGCTTTTTAAATATCCATTTTTTTTTTCTCTCCTTCATTTTGTCTCCAGTCGTCCCCCCCATCCCCCGCTCTCTCTCTCTCTCACGCCATTTCAGAAATAGTGAAATACCCATCAGAGAAAGTTGATCATGTTGTGAAGGGTCTTCTCCATCTTCCAAGAGAAGATTGGCCCATCCTAGTTATTAAAAACAACCCGACTAGCAATACTATGAACCAAGAAATTAGAACCTCAATAAACAAACAAAAATTCACAATAATTATTTGAGAACAGGGTTAGGTTAAAGTTAACGTGATATAAATTATTATTTTTGTCAATGTCACCTCATTTAAGTAAAGGAAGAGAGGATATATATGGGATAGATTCATCCTCGTTACTTAAAAATAACTCAACGAGCAATATTATGAATCATGAAATTATAATCCCTATGAATAAACAAAAATTCACAATATTCTTTTGGAAAAATTACATTTATACCCTATAGTTTAGGGGTGTTAACAAATTAAATCCTGTAGTTTACAAAAATAACAAATTAAACCTTGAAATTTCAAAAAGTAACAAATTTGTTACTTTTTCTTGTAATTTCCTAGGATGGTTTAATTTGTTACACCCCTAAACTATAGGGTTTAAAATGTAACTTTTTTTTTTTTTTTTTTTTTAAGGTGTCTGCTTCATGATAATTGCTCTTATCATTAGGTCAAGACACTAATTGATTTTTGACATAAACGAGATTCAAATTTAAATCTTTTACTCGACGACAAGATATTTTATTAATTGAGTTAAGTGTAACCCACAATATCTAAAGTTAAAATACTTTTTTATTTTTTTTAATAATAACTTAAAATAAACATGAGAATGATGGGTCCTATTAAATTTCTTGCTCAATCACTATACGACGTTCCCTTTTGCAGTTTGCTTCATAAAACCAGAAAACACGGGAGCATACCCGTTGGATCAGTACTTCATTTATTCATGTGTCGCACTTGTTCAATGGAGCATCATGACACGTTACTTTCATGTAGATTCATCTGGGGATACTGTGTTCCCAGTAAAACACCGCCAATCATGAACCACGTATATCATCAATTTGCCTTGAGCTATTATAAAAGCATAACCCTGCTTTTCACACACTCCCTCGTCCCCACTCTTGCAAAAACCTATGCTTTAGCTTTCCTTTAGCTCTAAATATTGCGGCTGCCCTTTTAATGGTTGACTTTATGCAAATTCGTATTAAAAATAGTAATACAATTATACAATATTTATAAATATATAACAATTATTATTTTTACAGATGTCCTTATCCAAATACACAATATTGGTTACATTTATAAACTGCTTGAGTTTTCGAAGATTAAAATGTTTGCTACAATAGTATCAAAAAAAAAAAAAAATGTTTGCCACAAATTATATTATAAATTATTCCAACTTATTTTCTTAGGTATTTAAAACCTTAATTTTTTTAGGTACATCTAATTAATTCCAATTTATTTTTATTATACCAAATGTATATTTGACAAGAATAAAATTTAGGTAAAATTCTTTCGATGCAGTATATTAAATTTTCTAATTAAATTCAATACAATAATCTTTGAAAAATATAAGACGTTAGGTGTTTGAATATAATTGAGGAACTTAAATAACTATATCTAAGGTTTACCCACTTGATAAAATATACTAGTATTAATAATTATAAATAAATCACTAGGATGGTAAGGTTCGATAATTTTTTTTTTTTGATAACCTTGGGTGTCCGAACTAGCGTTCCGTAGATACGCGCACCTCGACTAATCCCAAGGGACACACAACACCCTACTAGCACTTGTGCCACGATAATCGCAAGGCTTTGCCTTGGGTAGGTGGCCCTGAGGGGACTCGAACTAGTGACCATTGGGGAGCACACCCAAGGCCGAACCAGTTGAGCTACTTCTCAAGGTTGGTAATGTTCGATAATTGAGAGTGTTTGTTGAGGCATTAAGTTAAAACATTATCATATCTAAACATGTATAATTGTAATTGGTACTGTTATTAATTAAGGTGAAAAGAGGTGTACAGGTCAGCCAGCCAACCATTCAAGGAGAGGGTAGGCGTACAAATTAAAATACCTGCTTCCCTGGACAGTGGCAACACATTTCATCGAGGTGGGTGGGTTTTATGAAGCCTCTGAGGGTAGTGTGCCGTGAATAATAGACCTATTGTAAGAGTTATAAGTTCTATGATTAACACTATGGTCTGATTGTCGATTGTTGGTTCCCTTGTTTATGTTGAAGGTGGGGCTCATGTCCTTAACTTTTCCCCATCCCTTTCTTATAGTTTTAAAATTCTTCAACTACGTAATCTAAATCTGTAATTAATTAAGCATTTGTGCCAAAAAAATTTCTAGTGGAAGGTTGAGACCAACCATGGCCAACGGAATAGTTTGAAAAGCTTAAATTATTATTTGAGAGAGTAGGGTGCATGCATATATGTCCAATGTATTTGATTATTGATACTGATGAGAGAAGGTTGGGCATCAAAATAAGTGTTTGAGGAGATTAATGCATTAGGCACGTTGCCAAACGACTAGCTAGCTTTTAATCGAGACTCTCAATATGGCTGAACTTGTATAAACGCAACAAATCATTAATGGGCTAATGACCTGATGTCAAGTGCTAGAAGGTGTTAACTGATCTCATGAGGATCCAACTTGCAAAAGAGATTCCAACTCCTAGATAGTAGATAGTGTAATTGTGTAGCTTTGTGATTATTTCACTGCAAGGCTCTTAACTTAAGTCATAAGCATATATAACCTAACTAATTAAATTTATCTATCCTTCATTATTAGTTTGTTAATTAGCAATGAAAAGATAGATTTCTTGAAGATGTGCTTTACTTAGGCAGTATGTAAATAGAAGGAGAAAGATGTTATTCAGTGCGAGACTACCATGATCTTAAGGAAATCTTTTAAGGCATAATTTATCATGTGCATGTTAGAGCAAGATTGCGGTGCTTCTTGTTTAGTTGTAAGCTTTCATGTGTAGCTTTCTTCAGAGCCAAGATTTTAATTTAGGAGGAAAATATTAAACAACATATATAATTAAAAGAATTTAATTCAGAAAATATTAACTAATATAAGTAACAAAATAATGAAAAATTAAACATAGATTTAATTTTCATACAAAATATAATGTAACGTAAATTGCAATGAGATGGAAATATGAAAAATTATTCTTTAAGCAAAAGGACTGAGATTCCAAAAATTCATCTCAATATAAAGTTTATTCATGATCTATGCTAATGTTTCTCCCTAATTTAAATAAATAAAGATACAATTAAAAATATAAACAAAAATAATTAATGAATAATAAGTCATTTAAATACTTAAACATTGAGAAAATAAAATAATGATATTAAAAGTATGATAGTATAATTGATTTTTTTTTTCTTCAAAAAATTCTATATGTGCATGCCCTTTTTAAAGAAATTATACAATGCATAATCTTTTATTTTATTTTATTATTTATTTATTTTTTTACATTGAATTTTATTTCTTCTTGTTCAAAATCTAGATTTATCATAGAATGCCCAATAGCTCGTTTGGATGGAACTATTTGAAGAAAAATAATTGAATTTTAGTTTTAGTTTAAATTACTTGGATAAATTATGAAAAAGTATACATTTTTTTTTTTTAATTAATGAAATTCATAGATAGATTTAAATCTTATATGAAAATTTAAAATATTTTGTATGTATATTATTTCATTTTTATAACACAAGATTATTTTTTGGTGCAAAATTTTCAAAAGCTAAAACTATCTTGTGTTATTTTACATCAAGTAATTGTATATTCTCCACCTATTAACTTTTGATGCTATCTGATTGGATTAAATTATGTTATTGCTCGTGTGAATTAAATTAAAGAACCACAAGTAATATAGTAAAAACAAAATACCATGCCCTTTGATTTTTGTTTTCCAATCAAAGAGGAAGTTGTTCATATGTCCAAATTTATTACTATGGTCATGAATTGTTGTTAGTCATTGTCTGTCAGTTAATTTTAATTGATACTTTTTTTCATTTTGGCCTCCATAAAAGAATTAAGATTTTAGGAATTTGAAAGCACTATTACTTAGCTCATAAATGTAAGTGCCCGTATTATTTGTAAAAGAAATTGAGAAAATAAGAATGAAATAAAGAAGAGTTCAAGAAGCTTGTCTGTTGCTTTTTATTTTGTTAAAAAACAAAAAAAAAAAAAAAAAAAAAAAAAATGAAAAGAAAAGGAAGGAGGCCCAACGGGTTATTCGGCATAATTCTTCCTACATCCATAAAAATAGATTAGTACGAAGAAAGGCCCAGATGTTATGTGGGCCATCCTAACGAGCCATGCAAAGGGCCCAGTGGGGAGCCTGTTCTGGCTGAGTAACGTGTAGTCAGGTGACTACAAATATTTGTGAAGTACTGTAACGTAAAATCAAAGTCTCATCTGTCATTCTGTCATGCGTTTTGGCCTAATGGAAATTTTAGTTTAATAAAATAAAAAATTGCAGCTTTAGTTTGGTATACTTGTGTGGGGTTTGATTTTTAGTGTCTTACAAGTTCATACAGGGAAAAAATGGTGTTCATAACCATCTTATTGACATCATAAAATTTGCATTTATAATTGCTATGGATAATGAGTAAATAAGTGTTCATCCAAGTTGCCCACTAAGTATTTGGCCTAATGGTACAACCCTCCTTTCTTGATTCCCATCCTTAAAGGGCGTGGATTCGAGTTCTCACTTATATAAAATTAGTTTAGTGCGTACATGTGTTTTTATCGTCAATTCAAAAAAGAAAAAAGAAAAAAAAAAGTGTTCATCCAAGTCACCCACAAATAGAGATGAAACCACGTAGAGACAGGTAGGGCCGTTGCCCCTATTCGATTTTTTTTTAATTAAAAAAAATAGTAAAATTTTTAATACTTAGCATCCATCACCAAAAGGATTTGCAAAGAGGCCCATAAAACCCAAAAGAAATTTCCTAATATGCCCATCACATAGTCGACAAACAAAATCATCAAAAAATCTTGAAGAAAACAAATCCAAAACCTAAACAAAGTAGCAAATCACAAATTCCAAATCAAAAAATAAACACCAAAAAAATTCCAAATCAGTATCACCCTACGTCCCTATCTGTTGCAACTCCGTGGTCTCCGTCGCCATTCGCTGCTTGCCCCTGCCTTTGTCTCTAGCTGGACTTTGGACCATCGTCTGGCTGTTGCTCACCTGTCTCCCGTTGCTGCTATCTACCTTTGCCCACTGTTGACCTGTGACTGGTATCTGTTGAAGAAATTGATATGATCAGAATAAATACTGCGACTTTGAGATGTGATATCACTTTCTTTAAGGTGATGATTATTCCCGCTCTAAAAGAGTTTTGCTACAAGGTTAAGGTAGTTCACCTCCAGATACAAGTAAGTCACCAATTACAGAAAATAAATTTCTCTAATTCCCTTAAAGAGTATTCAATTCGAAATTGTGTATTTGACAGTTAATTAGGCTCCTTAATTTATAGTCATTAATTGGTACTATTTTAGAATAGTATAACTGTTCAAATTAATAACTGTCATAACAAAAATATCTTTCATGAGTTATGATTCAGTGCATCTCACTTAATTTAAATAAATTAAAAGATGACCGTTTGATCTTAATCACATGCACGTGCCAAGTGCGCTATATAAAACGCCACATTACGCCACATGCACGCGAGTAATAGAGCCACATGTCCATATGTCCACTTTAAATGTGTTGATGTTTGTTCCACCTTATAAACACGTTTATAAGTGCACAAACCTTGAACCCCTGCTTTAATATCACTTATAAAACAATAAAATTTACAACAATATCTCTCTTTCCCTCTCTCGTAAGGTAAAGACTTATTCGGTCTCTACGTGAAGATTGATTCTGTCTCTCTCTTGTAAACACTATAGGGTAAAGACTGATTCTGTGAACTTAAGGGTAAAGAGTAAAGTAGACTTATTAATAAAAG
This sequence comes from Fagus sylvatica, assembly GCA_907173295.1. Taxonomy (NCBI): domain Eukaryota; kingdom Viridiplantae; phylum Streptophyta; class Magnoliopsida; order Fagales; family Fagaceae; genus Fagus; species Fagus sylvatica. The sequence goes on from OU015772.1 coordinate 22,713,283, forward strand.
TCTAATTTTTTAATAAAGTAGACTTTACTTTGTTTAGCCAAAAAAGAAGTAAAGTCTATAATTAATTAATCTATTTATTAATTACGTGAAGTGACTGTGATTTAGGAGAGTGGGAGTGTTTATTTAGTTTTATAATAAGACGGTGAAGGGGATGCAAAAGTGAAAGAAAAATTAGAGAACAGTGAATATAAAAACAATGAATTCTTTATTAGTTCACGGTAAAGCCACACACCACTTTATTAGTTTACTTAAAATTTTATTCTTTAATTTTTTAATGTTATTAGCTGTGTTTTTGCGTTGTATTTCTTTCTTGCCTTCTTAAATTAGTAACATTAATATTTTTTTTATAATACAAACTGCAGTTGTTATTTTATAATATTGAATAAATGTTAGTTTGGATTTTCATTAACTTTGTTTTTGGTCTTCGCTTTGGCCATTGTCAAGTTTAAATCCTAGTTCTGTTTTTGTCCACAGAGACCAATCTAGGTAAGTAGATGATTTCGTACTTATCAATGTTAAGAGCTCGCCTTAGAGTTAAAGATCTCTAACGGACACTTCCTCACTTTTTCAAAGAAATTTCAGAATAGATTCATGCTTACTATTATAAAAAGGAAAAGCATGAAGATTGCAAGGGCATTGTATTGTGAACCCAAAGTAATTATTATGATCACTTAAAAAAAAAGGCAGCTTTACAAGAGGATCAAGACCATACTATTCCATCTTATTTCTCTTGTAAAAATAAAAAAAATAAAAAAAAGGTGAAGAGTTTTATAACTCAATTGATATTTTTCGGCATTCTCTATTGGAGATATCCAAAGTTCCTCTTCCCCCAACTAAAAAAGAAAAAGAAAAGAAAAGAGAACTAGTTCCTAACACTGCAACTCAAAAGCTTCCTTTACCCTCCTCCTTATTCCTACTTGCCTATCAACTTCTTCCATAAACTCTTTGTAACTATAGTTTCGATACATTGCTGGGTGCCCCTCCTCAATCAAATCTTCAATTGGACCAATCTCAGTGTCATTATTTGGTGCATAGAACATTGCCACTGATACTCGTGGCAACCACTTGTTGGTTACAGTCCTGTGAACCACACTCTTGTACCTTCCATTACTCAGAACCTGTGCAAAGTGAAAACATGATTAGAAAAAACAAAACAGAAAAGAAGAAGAAAAAACTCAATGTATAATCCGATAACAATTTTTTTTTTTTGAGAAGAGTCCAATATCAAATTGAGAATGAGTAATTTTTGCTAATAGAAATTTGATTGATTTGCGCCATTAAGATTGTAATTTGGGGACACGCTAGACCCACTTCGCAGTGGGACCTAACCTCAGTAGAAAACAAAAAATTGACTAATTAATTTAAGGTTGAGCCACTTGCGAAAAGGTCATCATTAGTGCACATCCACAATGCATGCACACTTTAACAAAATTTGAATAATATAATTAAAAATCTAGACAAGTGCATATAACGCACAAATCATTTCCGCTTGCAAAAGTACATAGCAGACATATTTTGTGGTACTCGCCTAATCCAGAAATTAGATATCCACACGTTTGTTCAATTTTAAATTGAGTACTACATGCTAAGTTCAACAGTGAACTACATTAACAATAGTGACACCAACAGACAAAGCCACCTATCTGCATAAGATAATTCCAACCATCAATTTTTTTTTAATTTGCTTAAGAAGTAACTATTTTCTTAGTAGAAGACGAAAAATAACGTGGCTACCTGAATTTGATCACCCAGATTGACAACGAATGCATCGGGCACAGCATCAACAGGTACCCATTTCCCATCTTTAATCACTTGGAGGCCAGCGACCCCCTCCAACTGTAGAAGTACCGTGAGTGCAAAAATATCACTATGAGCAGGCAATCCCATGGTGAGCTCGGGGTCTGGGCATGGTGGGTAGTAATTTGTTTGTGAATAAAGGGTAGGCCTCTCACCTATCTTCCTCTTTAAACAATCCTTCTCTAGGCCAAGCCCTTGTGATATCAAGCTAAGTAGCCTATCCATCAAAACTCCAATCTCCCTTGCATACTCAACGAAAACTTCTCTATAACAATCACACAAAACATGTATGAGTCAAAAAAGTTATTTAGTTTATGCAATCAAATAGACAAAATCCAAAAGAGGAAAAACAAAACAGTTGTGAGTGAGCCAAATATACCTATACTGGGGAGGATTTTTGGGTAACAAATGAGTGAAATCTTCTATAGGATGCCAAGGGTGTCTGAAGCTCTCACCCCACATATCGACCTTTCCTTGGCCTTCCACCTTTAGGAAATAGTTCAACACTCTTACTTGCTTGGTATGATCTGTTGTAAGAAACTGTGCCCTTTCCTCAGGAGGCAACTGAAAGAACTCTGTCACCACAGCCAAAACTCTTTGACATAGTTCTTTGGGGACTCCATGGTTTATAATTTGAAAGAAACCATACTCCTCACAAGCCTGTGATATCTTTGAAACTAGCGAGGATGACCCTTGACCATCATCATCAATATCATGGTCATTTAAGTCGATGATGGGAATTGAAGCCAAAGAAAATACCTCTGAAAGGACAGGCCTTTTCTCCTCTGGGAGAATGAAATTAGGAGAAAGTGAGAGACATGTTTTATTGGCTAATTTAAAGGGTGTCACCTCCATGAGAAAATATGATAGGAGCTCTGGCTGAAACAAAAGAGTTCGATCAAGATTGTCCTATATTATAACCCAAAATGTGTTTTTGAGATCTCCAGGAGAAAAGAAAAATCGATTTTGATAATATTAATGATATGTCTTTGGACAAATGTTTCTTTAGTCCCATTTTTTTTATTGGTGCTCTAGTCCCATTGGTTAATAACATTAGACAATCCGCTGGAATCTTGAAATCAAATGCTCCTTATAAAAAAATTATAAATAGCGGTACTGTACTTAGGGAGTATTCATTTGGAATGCCACCACATGACGCCTGAGAATGTATTTCATTTTCTTGGCTTCTTGGCATGAAATTATTTTATAGAACAAATATTAACTCACACCAATTAGGTGTGGACATTGATATACAATTTGCATATATTTCCACACACAAGTTTGTGTAAAAGAGTGTGAAATAAAATAATGTAAGATAATCATTGTGCTATTTTATATCCTCCATTTGGTCAATATAAAACTGCTTTTGATCATGAAAAGTTCCTGCTGGACACAACTGTTAGAGTTAGAACTTAGAAGCCGCTTGGCAAATAACTCACTTTCATTACGCATACATGGTAAAAAAACATTGAGAAAATAAGTCATTTAAAAACTTAAACATTGAGAAAATAAAATAATAATATTAAAAGTATGATAGTATAATTGATTTTTTTTTTTTTTTCAAAAAATTCTATATGTGCATGCCCTTTTTAAAGAAATTATACAATGCATAATCTTTTTTTATTTTTTTCTTTTATATTGAATTTTATTTCTTCTTATTTGAAATCTAGATTTATCATAGAATGCCCAATATATAGCTCGTTTGGATGGAAGTATTTGAAGAAAAATAATTAATTTTAATTTTAGTTTAAATTACTTGGATAAATTATGAAAAAAATATACAATTTTTTTTTATTATTAATGAAAGCCATAGGTAGATTTAAATCTTATATGAAAATTTAAAATATTTTGTGTGTATATTATTTCAAATTTATAACACAAGATTATTTTTTGGTGCAAAATTTTCAAAAGCTAAAACTATCGTGTGTTATTTTACATCAAGTAATTGTATAATCTCCACCTATTAACTTTTGATGCTATCTAGTTGGATTAAATTATGGTATTGACTGGTCTCTTTTACAAGAAGAAACATGGTTCAAATCTCTCTCTTACTTGTAACAATTAAATTATAAAAAAGAGCTACTATCGTGTGAATTAAATTAAAGAACAACAAGTAATATAGTAAAAACAAAATACCATGCCCTTTGATTTTTGTTTTCCAATCAAGAGGAAGTTGTTCATATGTCCAAATTTATTACTATGGTCATGAATTGTTGTTAGTCATTGTCTGTTAGTTAATTTTAATTGATACCTTTTCATTTTGGCCTCTATAAAAGTATTGAGATTTTAGGAATTTGAAAGCACTATTACGTAGCTCATAAATGTAAGTGCCCTTATTATTTGTAAAAGAAATTGAGAAAATAAGAATGAAATAAAGCAGAGTTCAAGAAGCTTTGCCTGTTGCTTTTTATTTTGTTAAAAAACAAAAAAAAAAAATGAAAAGAAAAGGAAGGAGGCCCAATGGGTTATTCGGCATAGTTCTTCCTACATCCATATAATAGATTAGTGCGAAGAAAGGCCCAGATGTTATGTGGGCCATCCTAACGAGCCATGCAAAGGGCCCAGTGGGAAGCCTGTTCTGGCTGAGTGACGTGTAGTCAGGTGACTACAGATATTTGTGAAGTACTGTAACGTAAAATCAAAGTCTCATCTGTCAATGCTTTTTGGCCCAATGGAAATTTTAGTTTAATAAAATAAAAAATTGCAGCTTTAGTTGGGGGTTTTTGGCAAAAAATTGCTTTTTTTTAAGTTATTTTGCTAAATGTTTCCCAACCGAAACAAATTTGAAAAATAGACTTTGTATTTGTTAAACACAAGTTTCAATTGAAACTTGTGTTTAGTAAACACAAGATTAGGCAATCTTGTATTTTAGAAACACAAGATTACCAACTTTTTAGTTTTCCCTTCCAACTTTTCTAGTTAGCTTCACGGGTGTGCAGAAGTAATATTAAATGAAACTTGTGTTTTGTAAACACAAGTTTCATTTAAAATATGAAATGAAATGACCGTTTGAAATGATCTGACCGCTGACGGTTGAAATGACCTGACCGCTGACAGATCACGTGTGCGTACTGTATTAAAGAAATTTTAAATGAAACTTGTGTTTACAAAACACAAGTTTCATTTAAATATGAAATGAGATGCTTCACCGTTCACGTCTGTGTTGTGTGCGAGAAAATGTAAATGAAACTTGTGTTTTGTAAACACAAGTTTCATTTAAATATAAAATGAGAATAGCTTGAAGCGTCTGTACAAAAAGTGGTGAGAAAAATTTAAATGAAACTTGTGTTTTGTAAACACAAGTTTCATTGAAAAATTTAAATGAAACTTGTGTTTGGTAAACACAAGTTTCATTTAAAATAAGTATCCGTGATATTTTACGCGTCCGTACTGTAAAAATTTAAATGAAACTTGTGTTTTGTAAACACAAGTTTCATTTACAACTTTAATTTCCCTTTTTCCCACGTTCTGACCTTTTCTTTTCCAGACGTCTGAAAATTTTTCAGACGATCTGACATTTTCTTTTTCAGAAGATTTGACATTACAGAATAAAATTGAATTTGTGTTTCCTAAATACAAGATTCATTAGAATTTTCTCTTCCAATTCATATTTCAGTCTTTCTTCTTCACGTCCTAATACATATCTCTCTTTTCCTCCTCATATTTCAGTCTTTCCTCTTCACATCCTAAATACATATCTCTCTTTCCTCCTAACACAGAAACCTCCCAACGCAGAAACGGCAATTTTTACTTATTCACTCAAATCTTCCCCTTACTTCATTGATCTATTTGGATATCTCTTATCTCAAAATACGGTAAACAAATCTACATCCTTATTATTTTCAGATCTCTTTCATCTATTATTTTAAGATCTTTTTTTTTTGTTAAATTATTATTTTCAGATGTAGTCTAGAAAACACTAATAATAATTTTGACAATCTCAGCAATAGACTATGATTTGTGGCTTGTTTGATGTTCTAATGTCTTTTTTTTTTTTCTTTAATAAATTATTATTTTAGATCAACATATATTTGATTATATCTTTTTGTTTTACCTTTATTTCTTTATAAATGTCAAACACTAGATTGGGTACAAAAAAAAAATTAATTGTTTTATTATAATAATGTTATGAGAAGTTTAATAAATTTAAGAATAAAATCTAAACTAAACTTTACAATACACAAGTTGAATGAAGAAATAACACTAAGTAACATTAATTGTGACAAGGAAAAAAAAAAACTTTCACAAAAAAATATAAATGAAGAAAAAAAAAATACAATTGGCTCACATTGATGTTCATAGCTGATGATCATAGTATATTTATAACCATCATAGGCATATAATATTGCATTAAAAAACACAATATAATATAATATATATATATAAATATATATATATATATATATCAGAAGAAAAATAGAATCACCCTAATAATATGTTGAAACCATTTATTAATCTTCTGAAAATAAAAATAAATAAGACACAGTCATCTTAAAATAAATTCTTGTACCACGAGATTCTATTGTGTTCATACTTAATATGTGTTATTTGTCACTAACATGTTATAATTTGAATTGATTTAAATAGGTTTATCCATGGCTCCAATTATCATCTATGTTCACTACAATGGAGAAATAACTAATAGTCATGAAGGGATTCAGTATCAAGGGGAACATGCGAAGACAAAGATTATTCGATTAAAACATAGAATTTCGAAGTTGAGTAAATTGAAGAAGCAAATATGTAGAGCACTGGAATTGGATCATCATTTGCATGTCATGACTATTACTTATCGGCATCCTCATATAATACTCAACAACGTTGCTCAGTTCATACCTGTTTTGATAACATCCGATGATGATGTTAATCTCATATTTGATGTACACAATGCTTGGCCTCAACTTGCAGTTATTGAGTTATATATAGTTGTGGAGCCTATAACACAACATGATCTTACCCAACCCCTCATAACACCGTATCATGAGGGACAAACACTCACGGAAGAATGTGGTCCCAGTAATCAACATGACTATTTTCCATCTGAACAAAGTCATTTAGATGAACAGGTTATAATGAATGCTCAGACTCTCCCAGTGGATCATCTTGATGATGAGTTCATTGATAGGATTGTTAGTGAGTCGAGACATCATCTTGATGTTGATGATCAGTATGAAGATTCAGATATTGAGATAGCCATTAGTGGTGGTGGTGTTGATGGTCAAGCTGCTGCTGATGATGATGATGATGACGACGATGACAATAATGCACTGGGGGATGATCAAGGTGAAGAAGAACACGCTATGCCTAGTTATCCTATCATGGAAGCTCCATCACCAGCGTTTATTGCAAATACATGGGACAACATTATAGTTCCATCAAATGATGAGGTGCAGTGTGTATCCGTTTGGAAAAGGGGGATGGAATTGAGCAAAGGGATGTTGTTCAACAACAAAGATGAGCTGCAATTCGCAGTTAGGGCGTACTCCATAGACAAGAACCAAAGTTATAAAGTGAGTGAGTCAAGCATGGTGAAATGGGCAACTTATTGCTCTAAGTGTGAATGGTACCTCCGGGCATGCAAGCGTAAGAGGAAAGAATATTGGGAGATCACAATATATAATGGTCCTCACACATGTACAAGTAGCACCGTTACTAATAATGGTAAGATGATGAATTCAAAATTTATTGAAAGACAGATTCACCATTTGGTAAAGACTGACCCTGCTGCCAAATTAAAGCTTTTAACTGCCGAAATAAAAGAGATATGGGGACAAGATATTTCTTATTTTAAGATATGGGATGCGAAACAGAAAGCAATTGGCAATATATATGGGGATTGGGATAAGTCTTATGAGGAGTTACCCAAGTTTCTGTTGGAAGTACAAGATAGAAATCCAGGTACACAAGTGGAATTCCAAAACATTCATACCAACCATGCAGGTATTAATTTTTTTCACCGTGTTTTTTGGGCGTTTGGTCCTTGCATTACAGGGTTCCAACATTGTAGGCCAGTTATCAGCATCGATGGAACACATCTTTATGGTAGATATGAAGGGAAGTTGTTGATTGCGATGGCCACCGAGGCGAACAATGAGATTTATCCACTCGCATTTGCGGTTGTTGAAAGCGAAAATGGTGATAGTTGGTCATGGTTTTTGGACTGCATTAGAAAACATGTCACTAGTAGAAAACATCTTTGCATCATATCAGACCGCCATGGAGGGATTTTGCATGCTATTAATGGGAGAACTGTTGATGATTGGCGGGGTGATAACGGCCATCACCGATATTGCATTCGTCACTTTGCCAGCAACTTCCTTAAACGATTTAAAGACACACGATTGAAAAATATGATAATGAAAGCAGGAAGTGCTAACCAGATCCGTAAATTTGACATGATAATGGAGGTCATTAAAAGATACAATGAGGAAGCTCGCATGGAGTTAGATACGATCCCGAAGGAACTTTGGGCACTGGCCCATGATAATGGACGGCGATATGGGGCAATGACCACAAACTTGTCTGAGTGCTTCAATGGTGTATTAAGAGGTTGCCGCAGCCTACCCATTACTGCAATGGTCCAATACATTTTTTTCAAACTTGTGAGTTATTTCGATGCCAAACGTAACCAAACTCAAGCTCAACTAGATGATGGTCAAGTGTTCAGTGAATATGCTACGGATATATTTGAGAAGAATAAAGAAAAGGCAGCCAAGCATGGACCAGTGACTAGATATGATCGTCGTTCAGGTATCTTTGCTGTTCAAACACCTGTTAATGCTTTCTCTGCAAATAGGGGCAACCACATTCAAGTTGTGAACTTGTTTGAGAAAAATTGCACCTGTGGGAAATGGCAATTGTATAGGATCCCTTGTTCACATGCAATCGCAGTTTGCAACAATGTGAGCGTTGATGTGCGGCAGTTTATTGACCCATTTTATACATTGACTGAACGACTAGCCTGCTATGATCATTCTTTTATGCCTATTCATGACAAGGGATACTGGCGTAATGTTGAGGGCCCTAGGCTAATACCTAACCCCGCACAAAAAAGAGGAAGCGGTCGCCCAAAGGCAACAAGAATAAGGAATGAGATGGATTGGATTGAGCGTCAAAGTGGTCGTCCAAGTTGTGGAATTTGTCATGAGGAAGGACATAATCGTCGAAGATGTCCTAATGCGAATCCTACATCAACCAGTGGTAGTGGTAGAGGTGCAAACTAGGTATTCAATTCAACCCTCATTGAGTTGTAAAATATAATGACTACTAAATGCAACTTCTATTGCCAATATGTCATGTTTTATTATTGAGATTAGTTAGCCCTTTCCTTTTGAATGGTTTTTTTTTTAATTTATCAATCACATAGCCATTTATATCCCTCATTCTTTTCTTGTTTATTTGAATAATTGCATATATAATAAAATTCTTCATCAATTTCTCATTCAATTCAACATGAATAAAAGGAAACATCAATAATTTTGAGATCAACAAAATTCTACATGAATAAAATTCTGCAACAATTTCTCATAAAATTCTGCATCATAAAATATCTGTTTCAAAATCTCATAAAATTTTTACATCAATAAAATTAAATAAGTTTGAAATAAAAAATATCTAGGTTAAGCCAAGAAGTTTAAAATAAAAATATCTAGAACAATATTATCTGTAAACAAAAAGTAAAATTTCCAGGCCCAGCTTTAACTTTGAACTTCACTTGAGGCATTTGCAAGATTTGAAGTCTCCAATGTCTCGACTGTCTTTGTTCTTGATGTGGGCTTCATCCAACGCATTTGGTAGATTTGAAATCTCTACATTCTCTTCACTATCCTTGTTCAAGATGTGGACTTCTAATGGCCCCAGATCCTTGCTTCAAGATCCTTGACTTTGGAGGTTAATGATCTCACATTTCGAGCTTCTGCTAGTTGATTGGAGGATGCTACCTATCACATAGATGTTAAATAGATGTAAGGGAGCTTATGTTTTCAAACTTCTTCCTGCCAAAACATTTCGAGCTTATGTTTTTGATATTAGCAGTTAAAAATCAATCTTGAGTTAGTTGGCTGCAGTCACCCTGAAATTTGAAAGCAAGGAAATAATTTTCAAAATGACCAAAAATATGTAGAATGGTTCAGCACCCTTGACAATAAATTAAGAAAGAAAATAAATTAAAATTGATTTAAAAAATGGTAAGAAAATAAAGGATTCAGTGTACTCCAGTTCAGAAACAAACTGTCAGAGAGAATCAAACTTTGTTATTTGGTTCTTGACTTTTTGTGGGGGGAAATAGACTAAGGATAATTGTATAGCCAAGAAATGCAGGACAGAATACATTTAAGGGAGACCTACATGACAACACTAACCAATCTGATATTACAGCTCAACCAAATTCCAAGAAAGGAACCTATGTTCTGAAGAAAGAAAAAATAAATCCCAAACCTTACACAAATTGTAAACTGCTTTCTCTCTGAATATGTATACTTCAAATCAAGGAACCCCGTTACCACTATATGATCAACTTCCTTATAAGCAGAAATATCTTAATAAGGAAGATGTATGAAATTCACAATCCTTCAGCTGTTCTTCACCTACCATTACCATGTGCTGTCCAAATTATTTTCTGAAGTCAACAAGCATAACTCAAAACTCAAGTTTTTAGTTGCCTAATTCTCTTTTACAGCATTATGCTTCTAAACCAAAGTAAGTGCAAAGAAGATGACTCAAGTTTATAGGTTGTCTATTTCTCTTTCATTGCATTTTTTGCTTCCAAACCAAACAAAGTGCAAATAAGATAACTAAAGATCATTTAATGAAGCCAAAGTGTTACCTCTATTTGATTGTGTAACATTTTATAATTATCACCAATATAACAGCTGCTAGTAAAATATCAACATGGTTCCAAAGGAACTGAACATGTATTAACATCCCAATGCTGGCAAGAAAAAGAGTAGCAAAGAAATTGCGAATAGGTTCAACCTAAAAGAAAATAAACCCCATATAAGAGTAGATAAAACAAAAAATCATCAAGCATCTTGTAAGTTCTGAAACAAAATACACAAAAGAAAGTACACTACTTGTTCAAGTGTATGTTGTGCAACGATCAGTTGTTGATACTACACCACAAAAATTTGAGCTCTAACTCACAAATATCCGTGCAGGGACATTTGGACTGAGTGATATGGATGCAACTGTATAGATCTCATCAACTGTCTGCAAGATTAAGTCATGATAGCAAAAAGGAAAATGAGTATCAGTTGCTTAATTGAATTTGAATTTCACTCTACATAAGTCAGAAGACGACCTTATTAAATCAGAATGATAAAGAAACAGTTCTTTATGTGTGTAAATGGCATGATTTGGTATTTTCATAACAATAACTGAAAAGTTCAGAGGCTTCTAGTAGACCAAGTCTTAACATTGTTTTTCATGGCTTCATCTTAATGATTTACAAAACCTGTACAGTTATGTACTTCTGATTCATTTTAATTTATTTTGATCACGTAACTTCAAATAGAAATATATGTAAGACATATCCATATCTTCACTAATCCTAAATATGCAAAAATGCCTGGTTTGCAACTTAAGGGCGCTATATATATATAGTAGACAACTTATAGAAAGACAAACCTTTGGAGGAATGTTAGTCATCTCAAAGTATCCACCTCTCTATCCACATTCACCCCAATATCCTTTGGACACAGTATGGAAAGAGTCAAGCTGGAGTTCCCTGCTTATGGGCGGCCTCATTTCCCTCAAAACCTTTCAATGTTATCGTAAACTAGAGTATAAATAACTCATTAAAAAAAAAAAAAAACTAGAGTATAAATACAATTTGAAATAACATGCAAAAACTCAAGACACAGATAAATCAAACAGCACAAGAATATATACCTTTTTAGCACTAATAAAAGGGCGCTCATCCTGGTATATGTTCTGCTGATAAAGAACCACCAAATAGAGAGATTGCAGCTGAGTAAAGTGGGTATTGGGGTACCGGAACCAAAACCATACTAATCAAAAATATTAATGAAAGGATTTATCTAGCAAATACAGAAAGCCCCCTGAAGTAACTAACAAGAGAAAAAGGTAACTTAATTAAGAAAAAATAATAACCACAAGGCGTCTTTTTCCTTATGCCTTTTAATAAGAATAAATAAGAATTGTTACTCAAAATTACCTGGAAATTGGCCTTCGCTGCTATTCACTCTGTCCCACATTGCCAACATTTTGTATTGCGTACTGGGTTCCTCCTAGGACGCTCCTCTAACTGCTGCTCTTGTGGCACATCTGGTTGAGGTACCTCTGCTAGAGAATGATGGCAATCTACTATGGTGGGTAAGGATGAGGCAGGAGGTGAATGTGTCAATGTGGGGTCAGTGGATGCCACCCCGGCATGAGGTGTGTGAAGAGATGGTGTGGAGATAAAGATACATGCTGAGCTATCTGACTCAACGTGTGTAGTACTGTGGTCAAGACCTACTGCTTGCATGTAAAACATATCAACACCGGACTGTGTAGTGGGGGTAACACTATGTGGTAGGAATGAGGCCATGTGATGGATAGGGGCAGCTGGGGCAGAGTCAGGAGAAGTGGGGAGTGTGGATGAACTGGGACGGATAGGAGTGGCTGGGGTAGACTCGAGATGACACCTCGGGGAGGGGGGCAAATGTGTAGTGGTCAAAAAGGTAGAGTCAGGAGAAGTGGGAAGTGAGGATGAAGGAGCAACTCTATGACGTTTGTGTGTACTAGACGTAACATCATCAGAGGGGCATGCAGTCGTAGATGGGGTCGGCTGTGCAAAGCTAAAGGGTATACTAGAGGGGCCGACACTCGTAGGTGGAGGCGGCTGTGCACTAGTAGAAGGGGCAGCTGATGGACCGTCACCCGTAGATGGGGTCAGCTGTGTACTACTAGAAGGATCGAGATTCATACCTCTAGAACCACGCCCACGCCCACCCCCACGTCCACGTCCACGCCCACGCTCTCGTCCTCGTCCTCGTCCTCGTCCACGTCCACGTCCACGTCCTTGTACTTGGGGTGGATTATTTGTAATGTGATTGGATACATTATGCCACACCAAAACGTCTATTCTATTAATTGCCCTTGCATGTTGTAGGACCATGCCAATATCCTTCGCCTCCTGACTTTCTGCTGGCCACTTACCGATGTGCTTGACCAAAAGATCAACCTATCACATAAAAGGACATGTTAGTATACATAGACTTAAAAATATGACTTTATGGACAATATCATTCATTAGACAAGTGTTCAAGTTCATGTGATAGCACTATGTAATAACAACTTTAAAACCTTACCATCTGATTATAATGGGCAGACTTCTTACAAATATAACGTCGAGTGATACGACGGTACCACTGCATATATGGGTCATGATATCCCATGACACCCTCAAATGGGGGACGAGTCACGACATGCTCGGCCCGATGGTTCCACTTGTCAATTTCGGTTGCCCAAGTGTTCATCCATGATACCTGTGTCTTCCCCCTCAAATCCATTGAGTGCATATCCACATTTGTATCAACAGGATCCGGAATGTCCTGTCGCATACCAAACTGGCGAAGAACACGGTCGGGCGTGTGCAACTCTACGATATTACAACATAGCATAGGCGTTACCGCACGATAACATCCATGTCCCGCCTTGCAATAGTCTGGCAACTCATCTAAAATATCTGTCGTGTATGGTTGCCAGACAATCTACAAAAAAAAATAATAAAACCAACTTCGCATTAGGTAATCAAGAATTTTAACAATTTATCACTGAATTAAACATATATATATATATATATATATATTTTATAAGTAACTGAATTAAACAATCTCACTAACATCTTCATAAAGCAACAAGGAAAATGTTGCACGGTATGTATCCAAAACATGTGTTGGAACCTCTTTCCGGCACTTCACCCCACGCCATCTACAAACATGAACACAAATACATATTCATGAATTTTCCTCATGTGATAAAAGGAACTAGCAAGTAGCAACATCATAAGCTATTATATATAAAAGTCAAAGGAATAAAAAAAAGAAAAAGATAGTGTACTCAAGCATGATTTTCCAACTGCATGTCAAAGGCATTTGTAAAATAATTGTGATTAATGTTTAATTAAAAAAAATTAGAATTATTCATGATAAACATATCAATATTTAGAGAATAACAAGATATTGACTTACTTAACGCCATAGGGACCGCGAGGTAGTGGTTGGCCATCGACATCCACACCATAATCTATTTGAGGCTCTGACACAAGTGAGGGAACCAAGCGTGGAAACCTACAGAAGGCCCACAATTGCAGCAAGTTTAGTGCCCCACCAATGCTTGTACTGCCCTCACAGGCTCGACACATCTCTCTATACAACCAAGCAAGGGCAGCACTACCCCAACTGTACTCTCCAGCTCTATCAAAATCCACCAAAAACTGCAACCAAAGTAGATGGACGTGGCTGATGGACTTGTCAGCAAATATGCTCCCCCCCATCAACACTAACAAATGATATCGAGCATAACGTTGCACTGTCTGCTCATCAGTCTCAGCAGTCACTGGAGCCTATACAAAAAACAAAAAAATAATTAACATTAAAAATATTCAACGAACATATATGCATTAATGTTTTTTATACTAATATTCACAAAATTATGCATTTATACTAAAATATACATATGGACAATTTGGTTTTTTTTTTTTTTTTTATATAAATATATGGACATAGATATGCATTCATAAAAAAAAAAATTTTGTTTACCAACATGAAAAAAAAATATACGTTTAGAGTTTTATAACAATGGCTACCTGAAATTGCTCACTCAACCAACACATGTTAATTCGCCCTCCATCCAACTCATTGCGTGGTGGAGTGACACCAAGTAATCGTTGGCAGAACTCAGGCCAATCCTCTTGAGTGGACCCCACAAGGGCTTTTCCGTCAACCTTCAATCCTAACAACACCTCAACGTCTTCTAAGGTGATAGTCATTTCACCATACGGTAGGTGGAAAGTATGTGTCTCGGTCCGCCATCGCTCTACCAATGCAGTGATCAATGCCCAATCAAGTTGAATGAAGCCTAGTGCGTATAGGCCATATAGTCCAGCCCGTGTGATATAAGACACAATCCGCGGATGCGGTCGAGGTGCCCGAGCTATCACCGCCTCGCGACGACGACAACAGAGTAATGGTTGATCCTACAAAAATAACAAGATAATAAATGCACCGTCTAGCAAAGA
Source organism: Fagus sylvatica (assembly GCA_907173295.1). Lineage (NCBI taxonomy): Eukaryota > Viridiplantae > Streptophyta > Magnoliopsida > Fagales > Fagaceae > Fagus > Fagus sylvatica. Next base: position 22,728,323 of record OU015772.1, read on the forward strand.
AATGCATTGTGTATGCCATATTACAAATAAATTATTTACCACAACAGTATTCCAAATGACATTGGATCGATGGTATTGTTGTCGTGTCAATACTGATGGGTCAATAGGACCCGGGTCCATAAGTTCTGGCACCACCAGTGACGGATCCAACGGATTTGGCTGCATCAGTACCTCTATATATGACAAATACTGCACAAATAAAGACATTGATATGTCCAATCAAAACATAAGTAAATTTAATGTTAATAACGACAATAAAGACATTGAGAGGTCAAATCACAAGATATATAATTAAATGTTAATAACGACAAAATAGACAATGAGAGGTCAAATCAATGCTAAAAGCAACCATATGATTTTAAATTCATAAACTTCAATTTAAAGACATTTAGAGTGAGAGTTTTACTAATCATCTATGTGTTATATTTTTTTTATATATTTTTTTTGTCATCATGATAATGTTCATAATTATTTTTTGGATGAACTCAATTAGGAAGAACATTTAGCAATACGAGAAAGAAAAAAGCCGGATGAGCCAATTGACTGGAATGACTACAAGTCTATGAGTTTCACTCGTGCTGTAAGCAAAATTGAAATTTCAAATAATGTTACATACTTCTTTTTTATTAATTAAGATACATTAAAAGATATAGATCCTATGCTCTTGGTACAGGTGATCCTTGAAACCTCAAGGTTGGCCACTGTGGTTAATGGAGTACTGAGGAAGACAACACAAGATGTGGAATTGAATGGTATGTTGACTCAACAAACCTATAACTTCATATATGATATAGTCTTTGAAGTTAAGGTTTGGCCACATCGCAAACTACATGCATGTGTAGGTGTAAAACCATAATGGGAAGTGATTGTTTAGTTAATTTGTTATATTTCTATTGGGTTTTTCAGGATTCTTCATTCCGAAAGGATGGAAAATATATCTTTTCACAAGGGGGATCAACTATGATTCAAGCTTCTATCCAGAGCCTTCTACATTCAATCCTTGGAGATGGCTGGTTAGTTAATTAGATAAACTAAGCTTTTTCTATTTTGCGTTTCTATATCGTTAAAAAGTATCTATTAATGAAATGGAATACAGGATAAGAGCTTGGAGTCTCACAAACACTGCTTCTTATTTGGAGCTGGAGGCACGCTGTGTCCTGGAAAGGAATTGGGCATAGTTAAAGTTTCTACATTCCTTCACTATTTTGTTACTAGATACAGGTTTGTTGCATTAGCCCACTAATTTATTTCTGAATACCTTAAGCATAATTATGCATCATTTTTCCTTTAATTCAAATATTATTTCTTGGGCAAATAAAGATGAAAATCAACATATCTCAGATTGGTGATAGCAGAAACAGCCAACCTAACCAGAGCCTATTCGCGTAGTAATTAAGCTGAAGATCGTAAATGAGAAAAACACATAACCAAAAAAAAAAAAAAAAAAAGAATCAGCACAAGAACCATGCATGATCAAAATCTGAATTTTAATATTATTCTCAACCATATTTTACAACAAGAACAAGTCTTCAAGTGAAATCCATTCTTACATAGATACTCATTTCAAATCTATTCCCAATGCAAAAGTACACGCAAGCCCAGTTCTACAAATTTGAAGCTCATTTCAAATCTATTCCCACAATGAGCTCATCAAATCAAACCCACCAACACCAAGAAAATTTACAATTTTTTTTTTTTTAAATGAACCAAAATCAAAGCTTGGAACTTTAACTCAATGCAAGCAAGCTGATATACTAATAATAAACAAAAATCAATAAAAACCCAGAAACCCAATTGCGTATCAAACAGTTCCAAGACACATTACATATTTCAAATCAATAATAAAAAATCATATCAATCACTTGCTTGTCAGTATTCCAAATTGGGTTTAAACGATCATCTAAAAAAAGACCCAGAAACTGAATTGGAGAAAGAAGAAAACCACACGCATTTAACTGAAACCCAAAAAGGAAAAGAGTAGAGAATTGTTGATACCCATTAGTTGGTGAAAACTCCAAAGTGGGTTCAGAGAGAGAGAGATCTGGCGGTGAAGGGTGCTGGCGGAGCGTGGAGGTGCTGGCACGGTGGTGGAGCGGTGGTCTGGAGCGGTGGGTCTGGCACGGTGGGCTGGCGCGCGAGGGTGCTGGCGGAGCGTGGAGGTGCTGGCACGGTGGTCTGGTGGAGCGGTGGTCTGGAGCGGTGGGTCTGGCACGGTGGGCTGGCGCGCGAGGGTGCTGGCGGAGCGTGGAGGTGCTGGCACGGTGGTCTGGTGGAGCGGTGGTCTGGAGCGGTGGGTCTGGCACGGTGGGCTGGCGCGCGAGGGGGTGGTGCCGCAGGGGATGCTGGAATGGGGAGGGTGGTGGTGCGGTTGCTGGTGGCGCTGGGGCTGGTGGCACGGGGAGGGTGGCTGGCTGGGGTGAAAGTGAGAGAGAGAGAGAGACAGAAAATCTGAAAATGTGAAAGTGAAGAGAGAAAGAGACAAACATGAAAGTGACAGAGAGAGAGAGAGAGAAAGGTTGAAAGTGAATGAGAAAGTACAATTTTGGTTTATTCGGTTTGGGCTTTGGTTAGCAGTTTTACCAATCTTGTATTTAGAAAATACAAGATTGGTATTCAAACTTGTGTTTAGAAAACACAAAGTCTATTTTTCAAATTTATTTCAGTTGAGAAACATTCAGCAAAATAATATTAAAATATGTATTATTTTGCAAAAACGGCCCAAAATATTTCGGTATTAGTCTATTCCGACGTACCATTTCGGGGTTACCACTAATATGCCCTTCCTCTTCATCACACTTCGTTGCTCCCATACTACCAATCTTAGCTTCTCTCTCGGCCAACTCACATCAAATGGTAGATTCTCTCTCTCTCTCTATCTCTCTCTCTCTCTCTCTCTCTCTCTCTCTCTCTCTCTCTATTTGGAGTTTTATTTATTTATTTATTTATTTTTATAAACGTAGTAGAAAATTTTATTAATAAAACAACCAAAATATAGAGATGCAAAAAAGATTACAAAAAGAACTTCATCAATCCAAACCCTCTCCCTATTACTCAGAGATCCATATTTAGCCTACATTACCACAACATGGTTGGACTCAGGGGTGACAGGCGACACCATGAAACGACTAAGTGTTTGTGTCAACACGTTGATGTCTTCAATCCACAAATTTGCAATTGCGGGCTCTTGAGACCTGCTCGACACATCCCGTAAAAATTGTACGAAAGGTCCATCCAATACCACGTCCAAAAACCCCATCTCCACTGCAAAGGTTAAAACCTGGATCATTGCACCAATACCTTGATGAACACCTCGAGGGAGAGCCATTAACTGACCCACGCTAGCTGCCATAACCCGACGCGCATGATCATGAACCAGGACTCCTAGCCACCCAACCTTGGATAAAGGATCCATGCTCATAGTCCAATTTATCTTATACCAGCCTTCTAGAGGAGGCTGCCAAATCACTTCACTTTGCGATGGAGCTTGACACGCCTCCTCCATATGAGATGTTGGAATACAGAGATGAATCCCCACTTGGTAATCCTTATGTAGAGCTTTTGCACATTTGATCATCGCAAATGGATTGTAACTGGAACGCTAATGAATCACCTTATTGCGCTGGTCCCAAATGAAGAAATCAATGCAACTGGAACACTCATGAATCCGTCAATCTAGCCTAAACATATGCCATAAGATCGAAAAAACAATGCATAGAACGATCCCATTTTTGCATATTCAAATTAGGTTGCAACCACATGTGAGACGGATTTCGTGTCTTGTTTGTAGCAGTAACATAACCCATCCTTTCTCATATGTTGATGCCATAGTAACTCATAGGTAGGAAAAATACCCAAAAAAAAAGCTTTCCAAATAAAAACTTCAACCTTAAGAGGAAGAGATAGTGACCATAGAAATTTCCAAAACTTTTTCTCCCCCCATCACCGAACTCTCTCCCTCCACACCTTGCGCTTGTTGATGTGCTTGAAGATAGTATGCACTTTTTACCGAGAATAACCCAGATTTTGATCCATCCCAAAATAATCTATCAGGTTTTGATCTAGATGAGTGGAATAGAACAAATCACATCAGCTTCCAAAGGAGAGAAAAACTCACAAACTACTTCTTTATCCCACCTCCAAGTGGAATCATCGATTAATAATGAAACTCTCTCATCCTTATCCAAACTCTCTTGAAATGAGAAGCAACAGAAAGGATCTGATAATGGGAGGCACAAATCTTCTAATAACCTCACTTGTCTTCCATCCCTAATGTGCCATCACAAACCCATCTTCAAAACATTTCTGGCCGAAGCAATGCTCCTCCAAGCGTAAGAGGGTCGATGCCCCAACCGAGCCTCCAAAAAAGTAGTCCCAAAGAAATATTTTTCCTTATATACACGACTAATCAGAGAATTTGGTTGTTGAATTAATCGTCATCCCTATTTTGCCAACAAGGCTTGATTGAACATTTTGAGATCTCCGAAAACCAGGCCACCCACATCCTTTGGCTTACAAAGCTTACTCCACCTAATCCAATGTGCCTTCTTTTCTTATCATGCTGACTCCACCAAAAATTACTAAACATATTCTTTAAATCCTTGCACAACCCATCAGGCAACCTAAAACAACTCATTGCGTAGGTAGGAATGGATTGTGCAACAGCCTTAATAAGAACTTCTCTTCCACCATTGGTAAGAAATTTCTCTTTCCACCCATTTATCTTCCTCTATACCCTACGCTTAAGCTCACCCAAAGATGTTGTTTTAGAGCACCCCACAAAAGAAGGCAGACCCAAATACTTCTCATGATTCTTAATCTCGGGTATTTGGAATACTTCTTGAATCCTATGATGCATATCCATAGTAGTATTTTTTATAAAAAATATATAGGTCTTAGCTTTGTTATGTTTTTGGTCAAACACCTTTTCATATTGTTGAAGAACACTCCGTACAGGCTCACAATTTCCCAAAGTAGCCTGACAGAAGAGAAGTGAGTCATCTACAAAGAAAAGATGTGAGATTTTCGGGCCCCCTCTACTAGTAGCTACATTAGTGATTTTTCTCTCCCTCACAACCTTTTTGAGTAGGAATGAGAGACCCTCAGCACATAATAAGAAAAAATAGTGTGAAAGAGAGTCCCTATGATGAATACCTCGAGAAGCTTGGAAAAAACCACACTACTCACCATTAATTAAGACTGAATTTATGCACATCATGATCATCTTAATCCAACCCTCTGCAAACCTCAACCTATGAATTACCTCCTCAACAAAAGCCCATTCCACCCTATCATACGCCTTACTCATGTCAAGCTTGATAGCCATTTGACCCTTCCTCCCTCTTCTCTTTAGACTCATGGAATGCATCACTTGAAAAGCCACCAACACATTGTCAATGATTAGACAACTTGGTACAAAGGCACTTTGAGACTCTGAAACCACGAGAGGCAACACCTTTTTCAACCTGTTAGCTAATACCTTTGAGGCAATCTTATAAATCACATTGCACAAATATATAGGTCGAAAATCCGTGATTATCTCAGGATTTTTAATTTTAAGAACCAGTGCTATGTGGGTGTAGTTGATCTTACGAAGCATGTAGCCAAAATGAAGAATAGAGAGAATAGCATGAGTTACCTTATGACCAAAATATCCCAGTAAGTTTGATAGAAGATTGCAGACATACCATCTACGCCTAGAGCTTTAGTTGGATACATTTGCTTTAGTGCCTGAGAGACCTCTGTAGGAGTAAAATCTTCAAGAAGCTGATTGTTCATATCATCAGTGATCACCCTGTCCATACCTTCCAAACATACATTTATTGTTCCCTGTTTAGGATTGGAGGAGGAAAAAAGAGTTTGAAATTACTCCACCGCTATATTAGTCACCCTTATTTTTTCTATCTGCCATACTCCCTGCTCATCCCTATGGCCCTTGATAGAATTCTGTTGCCTACGTTCGTTACATTAGGCATGAAAAAATTTTGTATTCTTGTCACCCTCCCTCATTAAGGACACTCGAGAGTGTTGTCTCCAATAAATTTCCTCCTTCTCTAAAAGATCATTGAGCTCATCCTGGAGTTTTAGAATTTCTGATGACTTATGACCAAAAGACTCATTCATAACATGTTACAGTTGCACCCGTTTTTCCTTTATAGTGGAGGCTAAGGATCCAAACTTGATCTTGCTCCATTCGATAAGAGAAACCTGACACCCTTTTAATTTCTCAACCACTTGAAACATCAGGCTACCATCAGACACCATTGAGCTCCATGATTGGCCAATCACTTCTTTACACTTATCTTCTTTCGTTCACATAGCTTCAAACTTGAACACTTTCTTCTTTTTCCTATTTAAAGATGTAGTAGGAGTTGAAAGTACCACATGGCAATGATCTGAATTCAGCATAGCCAAGTGAGAGACCAGGCCACCGCTCCATCATACTCTTCTAGCTAAGAAGCTGAAGCAACAACTTGTCAAGCCAAGTAGTAACAAAACCTTCAACTTCTTCACGCCTATTTCTCTATGTAAAAGGATGCCCAGTAAAGCCCATATCATGTAGCTCGTAATTTGCAACTGCTTCTTGAAAATCTTCAATCTGCCAACCCAGTCGAACCCCACGTCCCCTCCTCTCACTATTATCAAGGATTTCATTAAAATCCACCATGCATACCCATGGTTCTGCACTGAGAGAGCTCAAGTGCTTAAGTAAAGCCCATGATTCCTTACGTTTGTGGGTCTCCGCTTTACCATAGAAACATATAATTCAAAAACCTTTTCCTATCATCTTCTCTGTCACATAAGCATCAATGTGATTCCGTGAGTACGTGGATATAGTCAAATCCTATAAGGTGGTCCTTACTGATTCACACGGGATTCCACGTGCCCCATGCTACTCCAGTCAGAGCATAAGCTAGTGATGCTTTCAGCTACTGGATTCTCGCCATCTAGGGTGCATCACTCCACTGCTTTGCCTAATAGCACGACGCTTGTATTGCTCTCCCACAACCTTGTACGAGTAATCCTAATGTATGTAGATTTGGTCAGGGGGATGCAGAAATAGTACTTCAAGATCCATTATGTGTCCAAGGAATTTTGTAAAAATGAAATCCCCCATGCATACCCATGGTTCCGCACTGAGAGAGCTCAAGTGCTTAAGTAAAGCCCATGATTCCTTACATTTGTGGGTCTCCGCATTACCCTAGAAACCTGTAATTCGAAAATCTTTTCCCGTCATCTTCTCCGTCACATAAGTATCAATGTGGTTCTGTGAGTACATGGATATAGTCAAATCCACTTGGTCCGACCACAACAAAGCTAGACCACCACTTGTACGCAGACGTTGTACACAAAAATGCCCCTGAAAACTTTAACTTCACATGTAGAAACTCAACACCATCAATATCCAGTCTCGTTTTAGATAGAAACAAGACTGGGGGAACTTTCTCCTTGTTTAAGAGGAGCAATTCACGAAATGTATAAGGGTTCCCAAGCCCCCTACAGTTCCAACATAGCAACCTTATTGGTCCCGGCGGGTTGGGCAGCAGCCTTCGTTGATAAAGAAAAGGTTGAATCACCATTGCCATCAGAAACCTTGAGCCGTTTGGTAACTGATGCCTCATGAAACACCACAAACAGATTCCCATCGTAATACCACTTCCTTTCCCCTTCTCACGTTCCAATCTCTTCCACGACTTCTGTCCCTTATCTTTTCCTTTGGTTAGTGCTGCTGTAGAACTTGCAGGGCCCACATTACCCATCTCACCCCCACGTGGCGACTTGGTGGGTGTGTGGGAACTAGTTGATCCCACATCCGTAAACCCATGCACCTCAACTTCCATGACCACCGCATCTCCAGTAGCATGATAGGTGGCTATTGAGGAATTCGATATCCCATCTGATTTTTTGGCCCCCCACCGAAAACAACTAATCCTATCTTAAGGATATTTCTTAACAGAATTTTGTTTTTGCAGTTCGAAAGCTGGTCCTTGGAAGGCGCAAAATTCGAATTCGCCGCTTCATCTTCGATAACCACCTCCTCACCTAAACTGCTATTCTTTTCCACGCACATTTGAGATACTTCCAGATAAGCTGGCAAATAGGCTCTTATTTTTCTGAGGTTTCTCACGCACCCTGCTGGAACTAAACCTGAGATATTTCTGGCGGTTATTTCAAATTTGAATTCGTGCCACTTCTAGCACCACAGGCATGCACCGACAAGGGCTGTTGCTTCATACACTGACCACCACTCACATCTTTCCACCGTGGCCCCAATTCAGCAGCACGAAGCCATGAACAATATTGCTTCATCTCCCCTGAGCTGCTACTATTGCTTCGACTTTTAGAGATACAATTTCGTTCCAAATGGCCAATAATGCCACAATGGAAACACAACCATGGTAAATCGTTCATATTTGAACACAACCCACATTTGGCCAAGAGAACGAAACGTAACCAACCTACCTCTCGGGATTGGTTTGGTTATATCCACACTAATACGAACCTGCAGATAAGGCCCCCATCCAAATTCATTCTCCGGGACATCAACCTCTTCAACATGACCAAAAGCACCTCCCACTCGTTCTCCAGTTTTCTTTGTCATGTAAGAAAGAGGAACACCATGAAACTGCACCCAAAAACTACATCGCGTAAATTGTATTTAAGGACCAAGTTTAGATCCTTCAAAACCTTTCCGCAATAGCAGACAATTGTCAAACAGCCATGGAGCACCATTTAGAACTCTTCTACGTTCAAAATCCTCCTTGAATTGAAAAACAAACAGATTCTGTCCAATATAATAAGCAGTGATCCCTTGAGTTGCACCCCACAGTCGCAGCATTGTAGATTTCAATGCTTCTTTGTTGAAAACTTGTCAGTTAACAGCTTCCGCAGCAGGCAATGAGCACCAATGGCTTCCAAGTTCCCCATAGCATCATCTTCTACTGTGAAGCCTGACCCTTCATTTGCCATGGGAGAGAACTTCCTCCATTCTTCCACTAATTCATCTGCTATTACCCCGCCCTTACTCTTACTATGGTGCAAAAAGAGAAAGAAAAAAACTACACTCCTTCCCTATAGACAGTCACTGACTTCACCTATAAAACTCTAGGAAGAAAACTAGAGAAAAACTATAGAGAAGACCTGATACACATTAGCGTATATCCCCTAACCAAGATGAGGAAACAACCATTAACAACTCTCTATTTGGAGTTTGGTTGCAGATGGTTGAGTTCATGCATAATCCAAAGTTTTCAGTGCTATATGCCATAACTAGTGAAATTTTTTAGTAAAAACAACCCAAAAAATAAAACAAGGCATATATGTTCATAACGGCCGAATCTTGCATTTCGGTCGGAATTACTCGAAATGGACTGGAATGGTCTGAAATTTTATTCGAGATGTAATGGGAGGGTTACCGGTACAACAAATTCTGATCGGAACGGAACGAAATCAACAACTATGTCATGAACCCCACTAATGTCGTGTATCACAGAATGTGGTTTTTCTCCGAACAATCTCACATGGTAAGCCATTCCTTCCCTCATGTGCCGACTCCTCAAAGGTGATGGATCTGGGATTTCCAGAATTAGAGTTCGACCACAAAGTCTTTGTGGACTCAAACCTCCATATAGAGAAGACATTTGGCTTTGAAGTGAATAAGATAAGTTCAAAGATCATGGCGACTCAGTTAGACCTTAAATGGTGTCTATGACATTGAACTTTTTGTCACCACCACCAGAGGTGGAAGCATAAAGAAGTAATCTTCCACTGGAGTTGTCAATGTTAATGGGTTGTGAAGAAGTGCAGTTGACGTGATTACTACAGTGTAGACATAGCCATAGCCCCAGTTTAGGAGGATCTTGTGGCCAACAGTGGAGATGGGTTTGATGAGTAAGAGTTGAGAAATGGGACCCACTCACAACAGTAAGTGGGTTTTGCCAAAGAAGTGGAATGGAGAGAGAGAGAGAGGAAGAGAGAGAGAGAGAGAGAGGGTCAAATGATATTTTAACAATGAGATAGATTCAAGTTATACCATATGTAACTTTAAAAGAGTTACATCTTTTTTATCCATTGATTTCTAAATCATCTATTAGTTTAAAAAAATATCATCATTAATTAATTTTCACATCACCAAACATCATTTATAACATATATATATATATATATATATATATATATATATCTATATATATATATATAACATTCCCCTCTCTTCCCCTTATCTCCTCCACGACTCTCTTGGTTCTGAGCAGTGGTCATTAGTGCATGCAATAGCAAGCAAATGACAATGAAGGATATGACATTGATTTTACAGTATAAGCATTGGAAGACATGCGCAAGAGCAACCTAACGATTCTAAGTTTTTAGTTGAGTGAACTGGTCAGACGTGGGAAAGAAAACCTAAAATGAAACATGAAACATCTTTGTAAAAAAAAGAACAGACGCTATCAAACAAACAACCAAAAAAATTCTGGAATAGTTGAGGAAGAGATCTGACTTTGAGAAAGAATAGGATGGTGTGGGTGTCTGTTTGGAAGCAACACTACCTTTAGGAATCATAATATGAATGCTTTGTATTAGTGGAAAATAAATCCCGTTATTAAGTCCACAAATCTTAGTATCTAAATCAAATCGTTCTTTTTCGAACTACTTTGAGTTATTATTAATAATCATTATCTATAATCTATAATATAAATTAAAATTTGAAGCAAAGAGAAATTTTTTTGCCTCTTCCAGAGCCTACCACATCAAAATCTCTACTTCCACAAAATTTCACATCATCCTTCACTCTCTCACACATCTACCCTCTCTCACATGTCCAGCCTAGTTGATTATCTAACGTACTTTGTTAACTTTAGAGAGAGAGAGAGAGAGAGAGAGAGAGAGAGAGGCACAAACAAAGAATAATTTGTGTATTGAATATTCTAATTAAACATATATAGCTAAGAGAATATATATAGGCTTAAATTAGGGACAATATAGTAAATATATAGGAAACCCTAGACTAGTATAATAACAATGCTATATACATATGCTAATATCCCCCCTCAAACTCAAGGTGGTTTGACAGAAGCCATCTTGAGTTTGGAAACAATATCACGAAAACGACCAGGAGGAAAAGTCTTCATAAAGATGTCAGCAGTCTGGTCAAAAGAGCTAACTAGAAGAAGACGCAAGATGCCAGCAAACAGATGATGACGCACAAGATGAAAATCAATCTCAATATGCTTGGTGCGCTCATGGAAAACATCATTATGTGCAATCTGAATAGCACTACGGTTGTCACAATATATGACTGTCGGTGAAGAATGTGTAAGACCCATATCTTCCAACAGCCAGCGAAGAGCAAGAAATTCAGAGGTAGTATTAGCCAGAGCATGGTACTCTACCTCAGTGCTAGAGCGAGACACAATATGTTGTTTCTTATTGTGCCAGGAAATAAGAGAGTCCCTTAAAAAGAAACAAAATCTAGTAGTAGAGCGGCGGTCAGTAGGATCCCTAGCCTAATCAGTATCAGAATAAGCACAGAGGTCAAGGGTAGAGTGAGCAGAGAAGTGAATACCATGAAACATAGTACCCTTGATATAGCGAAAAATGTGAATCACTGCAGCATAGTGTGTAGAGTGGGGAGCAGCCAAGAATTGACTCACCAAATGGACAGCATGAGCAATATCAGGACAGGTTACAGTGAGATAGACTAAGTTGCTAACAAGCTGACGATAGAGAGTGGCATCACTAAGAGGTGTGCCATCCAAGGGAGTAAGGCGAGCATTCATCTCAAAGGGTGTAGAAACAACTTTAGTGTCAGTCAAGCCAGCACAAGATAACAAGTTAGAGCCATACTTAGCCTGAGAGAGATAATAACCAATGGAATCAGAAGAGACCTCAAGGCCTAGAAAGTAGCTCAGATGACCAAGATCCTTCATCTCAAATTGTTGGTGGAGGAATTGTTTGAAATCAGAAATGCCAGAGTGGTCATCCCCAGTAATGATCATGTCATCAACATATAGTAGAAGAAGAATCATATTCTTATCTAAGTGGCGGATAAACAATGTTGTATCATAGAGATTGGATGAGAAGCCAAACTGATGCACAATACTGCTAAATTTGGCAAACTAGGCTCGAAGAGCTTGCTTAAAACCATAAAGAGCACGACGAAGAAGGAAAACCTTGTCAGGACAGTCTGAATAATCTGGAGGTGCCTGCATATAGACTTCTTCAGTGAGATCACCATTTAAAAAGGCATTCTTAACATCCATTTGAAAGAGGCCACTGATGAACTGCAGCAATAGTAAGAAGACTGCGAACAGAGGTAATACGAGTAACAGGGGCAAAAGTCTCCTCATAGTCAATCCCATATTTCTGAGCATATCCCTTGGCAATAAGACGAGCCTTATACTATTCAATAGTGCCATTAGATTTGGTCTTAATCTTGTAGACCCATTTACAACCAATGAAAAAATTACCACGAGGCAAATAAACTAAATCCCAATTGTGAGTCTTCTCCAAAGCTTGAAGTTCCTCTATCATTGCTTGCTGCCAAAGAGGATTAGTATAGGCCTCACAATAGGTGTGAGGCTTATGAAGGGAAAATACAGCTAAAAAACAAGAATAATCACGCAAATGAGCAGGAGGTGCTCTTACCCGGTCAGAGCGATGAAAGGGGAGGGGAGGAGTCTGATCAGTGACAGGATCCATGGGCGGTGCAGGTTCTTGGGGAGAAACCGGAGAATGAGCAAGAGGAGAAGCAAGAGAAAGGTTAGAAGTCTGATCAAAGATAGGATCCATAACTGGTGGAGGTGTGAAAGAAGCAGTAGGAGGAGTAGTAAGAGGAAGGTCAGGAGTCTGATCAAGGATAGGATCCACAACTAGTGGAGATGTTAGAGGAGAAACCGGAGAATCAGCAGGAGGTATAGGAAGAACTGCAGAAGGGTCTGGAGAGGTATCATGAGGAAACAAAGGCAGTGATGGATTAGTAAAAAAGGAAGGAGTGGAACAAGTTTTAAACTTGGATAGAGAATTGAATGTGGTATGTTCCCAAAAAACAACATGACAAGAAATGCGAAGACGTTGGGAGATAGGATCCCAACAACGATAACCTCTGTGTTCAATCCCATACCCAAGAAAACAACACTGACAAGATCGATGTTCTAATTTGGAATGTTTATGCGGATGAAGTAAAACAAAGCATGCATAACCAAAGACGCAAAGAGAAGAATATGAAGGTGGAGTACCATAGAGACGTTCAAAGAGAGAGACATTTTGGAGAGCTGAGGATGGAAGACGGTTGATGGTGTAGACAGCAATGAGGGCGGCTTCCCCCCAAAAATGTTTAGGACATGAGGCAGAAATGAGAAAAGCCCTAACAAAGTTAAGTATATGACGGTGTTTGCATTCAGCCCTACCATTTTGCTGAGATGTTCCTGCACAGGAATGCTGAATAATGGTACCTTGTGTGTGAATGAAATCAAGGAATTGAGAGTCTTTATATTCCATGGCATTATCAGTCTAGAAGACTTTAATGGCTTTTGAAAACTGTGTGGAGATCATTTGGGCAAATGTGCGATAGATTTGAGCTAATTCAGAGCGGTTGTGCATAAGGTAGATCCATGTATATCGAGGGAAGTCATCAACAAATATGACATAATATTTAGATCCGCCTATAGTAGCAGTGGGGCTAGGTCCCCAAATATTAGAGTGAATCAAGTCAAAAGAGGCATGAGAAAAAGAATCACTATTATTAAAAGATAAAGCTGGTTGTTTGGTCAACTGACAGGATACACAGTCAACTGAATTATGTTTGACTTGATCCAAGAAACCACTAGAAATTAAAGAGCGAAGTTTTTGAACTGACACATGACCTAAATGTAAATGCCAAAGACTCAAAGGAAAAATAGAAGCAATATGAGTAACATGAGACGGAGGGTGTGGCGATGTGGAAGGTAGGTGGAGTGAAGTGAGCTCGAACATCCGTCCCACTCTACGGCCTATCCCAAGAACCTGATTCATCCGAGGATCCTGCACACCTGCACACAACAACTAGAAGAACCAAACCACAAGTCAAAACCAAGTTCACATAATTGACCAATAGAGATGAGATTAAGAGTAAGGTTGGGAATAAAATATGTGTCAGATAGAGATAGTGTAGGGGCAGAAATAGAACCAGTATGACTGGCAGAAATGTGTGAGCCATTAGCAGTTTGAATAAGAGGAGTATGGGTAGTAGGAATGACAGAAGAAAATAACTGAGAGTCACGAGACATATGATTACAACAGGTAGAATCAAAATACCAAATTTTACCTGAGACAGCAGAGGAAACCTTATTAGAGGTAAACAACAATTGTTTGACCATGGTAAAGACCAATGGTCCTAACTCATTAACCGAAACAGATGAGAGAGAGGGATCTGAGGGTGACTCCTCAACAGCAACAGCAACAAAGTGATTAATAGGCCTTGGAAGAATTCCTGATTGACTTGGCTTGGGAGGCTTGGTAGGGCAGTTGTATACAATGTGACCAATCTTATGACAATACCGACATTGGATGGTAGGACATTAGATAGAAGATGTCCCTGCTTATGACAGTTTTTGCAGTATTTCAGACCATTCTTGGATGAGGAAGAAGGACGAGCAGTAGTAGCAATGATCGCATCAGGGTGATGGGGTTGAAGAGTGTTTAGACGAGTCTCATGAGAGAGAAGTTAACTCATAGTAAATTTCAGAGTAGGAAAAGGGACCTGTTTGAAGTAGAGCAGCAAGAACTGGTTCAAACTCAGATGTCAACGCCATCAAGAACTGGATAAGACGGAATTGATCTCGTTTAGTAGCTAAGATTGTTGCATCTGTAGGATCCTTGAAAATATGGGTGGACTGCTCCAACTGATCCCAAATAGACTGCATACCAGAAAGAAACTCATTGATCGATTGTCTAGGTGCTTGTTTCATGTTGACAAGAAGACCCCAAAGTTGATACTCGTGAGAGAGGCCGGCAGTAGTATAGTGACGACTGAGAAGATCTCAAACATCCTTAGCATTGTCATAGCAACCAAATTGCTGATGAATGGTAGGTATAGTAAAGTGGCGGAACCAAGTTATGATCTGGTGATTCTTGCAATCCCAGTCTTCAAGAAGATTAGTGAACTTCGTATCATCTTCTTCCTTAGAACGAACAGAAGCGTGGATTTCACTTGTGACATAATGCCATAAACGATGGTCTTTGAGGAAGCTACGCATGTCTTGGGACCACACGACATAGTTGTGCCCATTGAGAACAGTGGTAACATTCTTGAGAAGTTCAGTTTTATCCATTAGAAATGGATAAAAAATATAGAAAATGCCTGAAAAAAGACAAAATAAAAAATAAAAAATCAGTAAGCTTTTTTTTTTTGAACACTAGCTAGGGCTGATGTTAGCAGCTCACAGAACAGGCGCAGGTCATGGGGCGCTTTGCTGGTCGGGTCTTGTAGGTCTGAAGTTTTTTTTTTTTTTTTCACCAGAACTACCGCCGGAGTGTGGCTACGCATCGGAGCTCCATTGGCCATGAAATTCTGGGGTTTTGTAGATTGGAGGGTGGTCTATCTAGTGGTGTTAAGCATTTGTTAATCATAGATGTATAGTGATGGCGAGAGGACAGAAGATCCATGGACCACCGAGAGATGTTGGTGGCGCAATGCGGCGCGTCAGGTGGTTTTTTATGCTAGAATTCCTTAAGGTTGTCGTGCGGTGATGGGCGACGTTTATGGTTGGTGATACACAAAGAACAGATAGGTGAGAGACAATGAAAAATAGTAAGAGACCCACGACTAGCTTGGGGATTTCAAGAGGGACATAATGGACATGTAGACCACTAGGTTTATGGCTTTGATACCATGTTAACTTTAGAGAGAGAGAGAGGCACAAACAGACAGAGAATAATCTGTGTATTGAATATTCTAATTAAACATATACAACTAAGAGAATATATATAGGCCTAAACTAGGGACAGTATAGTAAATACATAGGAAACCGTAGGAAACCCTAGACTAGTATAATAACAATGTTATATACATATGCTAACATACTTAATGCTCTACTAATTTGCATTACAATTAATTTCTATCAAAACCTTATCAAAATAATTGTTATCAATTATCTCTTCAAATTCTTCAGTTATCCTCTCTTTCCCTTATCTTTTCTTACTCACAGTTATCCTCTTTTTTTACTCTCTCTCTCTCTCTCTCTCTCTCTCTCTCTCTCTCTCTCTCTGGACTCCTAATGTTCCCATCAAACAAAAATGGCTCTCCCTCTCCCCATTATATCCAAATCACCGTTTTAGCCCAATTCTAAGTCTCTAACGCTCTTTCGGCTCTTCCTCTCCCCATTGTTTCCTTTAATTGCTGCCCCCTTTAAAATTAAGACCCACTGGCTTATTTTTCTTATATATTCCAATTGCTCTATCAAAACCTCCACAGAAGCCACCAAATTACAAGCAGAATTGGAAAGTCCTTTTGAGGTGAGTTTTTTCTTCTTCATTTTTCCTCCCGATCTTCTTCAGTTTTTTCGGCGCATTCAAGGGTTTGTGGTTGATTTTCTCTTGTTGGGTTGCAAATACTATGTGTGTTTGTTTTTCTTCTTTTTTTTTTTTTTTTTTTTTTTTTTTTTTTTTTTTTTTTTTTTTTTTTTTTTTTTTTTTTATTGTCATTTCTTTTTACACCGTACTACTAAATGTGTGACCATTGAGGGAACAATACATGGAAACACCAACTTGACTTTGAAAATACATAACAAACCCTTGAAAAAAAAAACCATTATCTGATCCTTCAAGCAAGATAGATACTAATTTAAAAATGATTTGCAGATTCTAGAGCTCCATAACCCGAGCCAATGACTCACCTTCATCCACCACAGTCCACATAGAAGAAGAAGAAGAAGGCAAGGAAGCACGGGTACGGCATCTTTGGAGGAGTACCCGTACCGGGTATTGATAAGTCATTAAATATGACTTATTTACCTATGTTTTAGAGAGAATTTAATGAGATTATTATGCATGATACTTTGAATTACACATAAGTTTTACAATTCTTTAATTTCATTGCATTGCATGAAATTTACCATTTATGTGAGTTATATTGATCCCATGAAGTGTTAATATAGTTTTTTATGTTTGTCGGTCTTAATGAAGTAAAAGAAGATCAGCCCAATTCAATTGGAGTCCAAATAGAACAAGGAATCAAAGAAAAATCGCAGTCCAATTCGTACTAGGATTTCAGCTTGCATATGTCTTCGTATTTGGGCCATAAATTTCAGCTCAAATATCGGATTGATACAATTCAAGTTGGGCTGGAAAGCTGATTCAAATGGATACAATTTTGTGTCTAATGAGAAATGGCTAATTCGGACGTATAAGGGGTCAAACGTGACGGTCAAGTAAAGCTTGAAAATCTTGGATTTTAAACCTACGAAAATTCTAGTTTTATTAGGACTTCTAGACCTATTTAAAGGTTCATTAGGTCAAATTTAAGAGTCTCTCTTAGTCTCTCTTTGCCTCTCTTTGCCTCTCTCCCCTAATGTTTTCTTTAGATTTTTGTTTAGTATTTTTCATGGAAGGCTAAAACCTTAGCTTAGACTAAGGGGGATTCCCCTTTGTAAAATAGTATTGATTCTTTTAATGTCATGAATGTGTTTCAATATTTATAATTTCTTCTATTGATTATTCATACCTATTATATTATTTTTTGATTTGAAACTTTTAGGATTTGAACCGTTTCATAAGTTCAGTCAGGTTTTTCTTATAGTTATATAAGAACCCTAGATTTATCAAATACAAAACCTTAATTGCATTAGATATTATTGTTTGCTGCGTTATTGCGTGAGAGTATATTGTCGTCTTATGATTTTTCTAGTGTAGTTATTGATTTCATACTTAAATCAATGGACAATCTTTAGAGAAATTTATATTAGAATTATTTTGCAAAGTCTTTATTGCAAATCTTCCGATTGATGGTTTGGGATGAGAAACCATCAATTGAGTTATCACATGGTAAAATTGAATTAATAGTATTCTTATAAAGTAGATGAACCTGAAGTCTATGCATTTTTTCCCATCGCATTTTTCTTAATCTTAATTATTAGTTTTCTACAAACCTCAAAACATTATTCTCTTTACTTTTACTCTTTTAAAAGTGTCTCTTGAAATCCAATTTCCCTGTGATTCGAAAATTCTCTTCACTACTATACTATCCATCTCTCATCAAAATTGACTCGACATCAGGTACGGCTGGGGTACGGATTCTACCTGGGTAGCTTGCGTATCAAAACCACAAAGCAAATATCTTTTCTTTTTTTTTTTTGGATTGAGATCCTAGCTATTGCACATGCAATAGTTAGTTCAAAAACTTAAAAAAGTGAAGGGTAAAACAGTAAAACACCAAAAACATAAAAAGTTGTGAAAAAATTTTGTTGATCCAAGGGTTGAGATTAAAGTTAACTTTTTAACTTTCAATCTCAACTCTTAAAAAAGGATTGCATGGTGCAATAGCCCTAACTATTGCACCAAATCTCAATCCCTTTTTTTTTGTTCTGCAATGCTTTTGATATTGGGAATAGGCGTGGGAAGAGATAAGATGGTGAAAAAGTCAAAATTAATGAGTGGATGTTATAAAAGGTGTATTATTTTTTTAACATTTTTTTTTAATAAAGGCAATAGAAATTTATTAATAAAAAAAACATCTTTATAACCAAACCAACACCATCAGACCAAAATCTTTGTTTCTTCGTCAAGTTTATATTTATAATTTTTGAAGTTTGGTTAGAGGAATAATTTATAAACTTATTATGCTATAATACGTGTACTATATTATGCTATATTTATATTTATAAAAGGTGTACTATATTAAGCTATATTATTCTCATTTATGGGGAAGAATTATATTATGGTATTATTCATCTCTTAAATTCATATATGTTTTAAAATGTATGTATAACAATATAAGAAAAAATAATAAAAAATATATCTCGTCGTACTCATATCCTAATTTTTTAAGAATTGCCATACTAGGAAGAAGCTCAGAAACCATAATTTTTTAAGAATTGCCATACTAGGAAGAAGCTCAGAAACCAAGCGACCTCAACTTGGGCAAGTGGATAGTTTTTGTTTTTTTTCTAAGTAGTCAAGTGTTTACTGATTATTTGCTTTTAGCTACTTTTTGTATTTTTTATTCTAATTCTGAGCTCTGTTTTGGTTATATTTTATTCCAAATATGGAGTATTATGTCTTATTATGCTTCATTTTAAATATCATTTGTTGCAAGTCTAAATAGAGAGGAAAAAAGAAAAGAAAAGAAAAAGTCTTTTGTTTGTTATCTAGGGATACGGATTGATTAAATAATGAAAATTCCTCTTTTTTTATTTATTTTTTATTTTTTAGCTTCTAGGAAGTTGTTGCCAAAAGTGAGTACAAGCTTACAGTGAGCTCCTATGGAGAAGATGAACTCATCAGTCTCATTCAGAGGTAAGTTTCAATATTAATGAGCATTAGTTGTTGATCAAATATTTTTTTTTACTAATTAATCGTCGTTTGCTAAGCAGCCAATCCTAAAATTTGGGACAAAGGTTTTGTTGGTTGTGTTAGTTGCTCGCTGAGCAAATAAACCAGATGAAAAATGTTAATGTAGGATTGCTTCAGTATAATTTGAAATGGATGATCACATGATCCATTTGGTTGGGAACTTGTAGTGCATTAGAATTTTGTTGATATTAGAAGTGATTGTAATGTTTATTAAGGACTTATTGAGAGTTCGTCCCTTGGAAATTGAGTGGTTTTATTGTGTCAAACAAAAAGAGAAATTGAAGTATCTTTCATCCAGAATAGTGTTTCAAAAAGGGGTCTATCTCTGTAGGTAATTGTTTATGATTTGCTTTTTCAAAAACCTCATGCCATCATTAATTGTTTATCTTCATACATAACTGTTTACTTATCAAAAAAAAAATCTTCATACATAACTGTATATGATCGGTTTTTAATTGTCTCACCATCATAAACAATTCACAACTTATGCGATAATTTCATAAGTCATCCATCTACATATTCAAATATGCCATATCACACAAACTCATATTCCCCCTAGACTATTTTTGTGATGTCAATCATAAATTCTGCCGTCCATTATCTTAAATTCTATATGAAGGACTACATTTATTAAAATTACCTCATCACCTATCTAATTGCCCGTGAGACTCTTAAGGAATGGTGTCGGAATAGTTTTAGATTAAAATACTATAATCATTCTTTTACATCTAGAATAGGACATATATATTGGAGTTATAATTAGTTTGATTTTGTAATGCATTATAATTAGAGGAATGGGAAAGTTAATTTGTTTTTAGTATTTTTTTTGGCCTTTAATGTTAAGTATAAAAATATTGTTGTGGTTTTATGAATAATGTGCTATTTATGTGACCGATGTTTATCTATATGTCTATTAGCTGAATGAAATTTATTGCAAATGTTGGTGTATCTCAAAATTAGGAATCTAATAACAAAGAAACTTAATTGAAATTTGATAGTATTCTACATCATCTTAAGAGATTTGAGACTATGTACATTAACAACTACTTTGTTATCTATTCTGAAAAATTGAGAATTTTTCTTTTTTTCCCGTGACTTTGTGAAAGGCAAAGCTGTAAAAATTAGCTCAACACTTGAAATATTATACCTCATTTCCTCCAGAGAATTTTAGGATTTTCTAAGTATTTTACAATATATTAACTTAATTTGGTCATCTACTAACTAAAGTAAGTAGATACGGTTAAAGAATCGATGACAAGCGAGGAGAATCAGGTTATTGTCTTGAATGTTTAGTTATTTTGGGTTTTTTCTATTAATAAATGTATAGGTGAAATTCTATTATCAATTGTTATCTAAGTTTGTGGCTGCAGAGAACAATTTTTACCTATGCATCTGTGCAACTTCTTTCCCCATTTGAAGCTCTTGGATATATATCTCTAGGATTTGTGTCATAGATCCCACTGTAAGCTCCTGAATGCATATATTAATAAGCTGAAGTGAGGCAATAGATATTTAAAACAATAATTCTTCCCAAATATTTGATTCAACTTTTCATGTTTTTTTCTAAATACGATGACAATAAATAAACATGATGTTTGAGTTGTTTTCTTTCCCTGAGGTAATATTTTGATAATATGATGTTGAATTTAATTGAACATACAATTAGTATGAATTTGTTTTCCTTTTTGCATTTTTTTTTTTTTTTTTTTTTGAGTTAAAACATGGATCCTTTTTGTAATGTTAAAATTAAATGAAAAAAGTTACACATACATATTGCTTTATATAATAAGCCAATGGAACTGTACTGTGCATAGCACGGGTCCACGACTAGTATAAATTAAAAAGCGGAGTTGAGAGAAATTTGTTATCTTCTTCTAAATACCGCCACATCAGAATCCCTACACCCACAGAAGTCTATGTCATCCTTCCCTCTTTTTCACTTTCTCTCTCACACGTCTCTTTTTTATTTCTCTCTCTCACACGTCTCATTTTTTTTTCTCTCTCACACGCCTTCATCTCTAATGCTCTCTCTCCCCTCCCCCCCCACCTCTTTATCTCCCATGGGATCAAAGTACAAACAGATGATTTTTTTACTTCCCCATTAAATCCAACTCATCGTTTCGCCCCTCCACCAATGCTCTATTTTTCGACTCTTCCTCTCCCCATCATTAATTCCCTCAATTGCCGTCCCTAATTAAAATCGCAAAGGTTAAGTTTTCTATTAAAACCCACCTTCTCTTTTCGATTTTCTCATGTTCGAAGCCCTCCCCATCTCTCAGTTCTCTTTCTCGATTTAGGTTCGTCGGTGCGTTCGGACATAAGCTTGGCTATGGGTCATGGGTATAACACCCCAAAATTTTTAACATAATTAGTATTTTTCAACCGGTTAAGTTTCAAAACATAGTTAAAATTTAATTTAAAAGTGGTATAAGATGATTTCATTTAATTCTTAAATAGGCCCAATAGTGGGCTAAATTAGATTGGATATTAAAGAAAAGAATTTAAATAAGAGTTATTTATTTTGGAGGGGTTAATTAGACAATAAGTATATTAAATAGGGTTATTATAGTAAATTGGCATAAACCCTAGCTAAGGTTGCCGTGTACATATATATATATATACATCTTCCCCCTCATTATTTAGTGTTCACACATAAAGAGGCCTCCATTCCATTAGAATTAGTTTGCTTCTCTAGCTTTTGTTGAGCCCTATTATCTGGCGTCGAAGGTAAGTCACTGGAGTTACATATTATAGTATATACATATCATGTTGGTTCATTGCTATAATCTTAAGGGGATGAAATATTCATATGGAGGCTATGAACATGATTCAACATAGAAACATGTAATAGGTTATATTAGAATGTATACTTATAATCCTAGGGTAATGAACTAGTAATATCTAGGAAGCAATAATATTATATATGATATGTATATACAAGCTTTAAATATAATAGTCGCAAACCCGTGCGATGCATGGAAATTTATACCTGTATTATAAAAAAAAATTAAATTAAAAAAAAAACTGGTGTTAGAAGGAATTTCCAATTTTGATGGTATCTTGATAGCTACCACAAAAGTGGAAGAGATATGTTTAATAATTTCAATGGATAAATCGGTTTCTGTATTTCTTTCATTCCGAACCGAAATTTTGTACGGTTTATCGGTTTAAGGTTTCAATCGCCAGTTCGGTACGGTTTTTATAACTATGGGTAAAACGCTTACGAAAAAAAAAAGAAAAAGAAAAAACATGAATAGAAGGAAGTTGCAAAGCAAATAAAAAAATATTCAAAATTAATCGAAAACTAAATTGAACAAAAAATGAGGAAAAAATCACTTCAGAAAGAGGTGCCAATTTTGACTGTATCTTGGTAGCTACTGTACAATTGAAGAACCAATGGGAAGGAAAAGATGTGAAAGAATTACATTTCATTCAAATATTGATTTAATGATCTTTTAAAGGGAAAAATAAAATTAGTTTTTTCATTGATGGCATATCGGTTTTAATTAAAATTCAAATAAAAGTAATAATATTCTTTTCATGGCATCAGTTTCTTTTCATTTTTTTTTTTTCGTTCAAAATTTTCTTTTTATATCTGACAGCTTATTATATATATATATATTATATATATATATATATATATATATATATATATATATATATATATATATATATCATTGTTGACAAACATTAATTACCTACAACCACTTTTCAAACGTTAGTGCCTTAGTGGCGTATTTGATATGAAAATGGAAAAGGTTAAATATCATTAATATATTGACTAATCGGATTTCATAACATATGAGACCTTGCATTATATAAAATCTGATAGGAGTGGACTTTCGTGTGGGGTGGGAGGATTTGAAAAGGAAAATTCTGAAATAGAAACCGGCGAATTAATACGAGTGTGGACTTAATGAGAATTTTTAGTAGGGAGGTGAGGAGCCGAAGGAGAGAGAAAAGAGAGGAAGGGGAAAAAGAAAAAGAAAAAAACCAAAAACAAACCTGTGATGAAGAGAGAGAGAGTATGAGGTGGAATAAATTTAAAGAAATTGAATGGTGGAATTAATTAAATAGATGAGTGAAAATATAGTTGAATTGGAGAGAGATAGTGTTAGATGAGGAGTTATGCATGAGAAAAAAAATATAACTAATTTGATTGCTCAATAAATTGTGTTTGGCCACTTGGGCATTTGACCTAGTGGCAATCCCCCTCCCCTAAAAGCCTCACTCATTTATGAGTGTGTGGGTTCGATCCTCAGGATTTTCAAAATATATGTGTGTGTGAGTTTAGATTAGAATTTTTATCATATATAAAATATATAAAAAAAAATGTGTTTGTATAGGAAATCCCTACGTATAAGGATAAAAATAAATAGGAAGGTTGATTTCCTTTATGAGAAGAATTATGGTTCAAATTCTCCATTAACTATTGAATTATTAAGAAAAAAAGAAAAGAAAGAAGAAGCTAGAATTCATTTTAAATTTATAGTACGACTTATGATTTATGAAGGTGATTATAATTGTATTAACAATTGCAAAGTTTGTTGTTACAATGATATTTCATAACATAGTTGTAAATAGGCGATACAAAAAGACTCATTACGTGGGGGCTCTCTTGCATCTTGTCATAAAAAAGTATGTCTTGGTAAAGACTATTCATAATTCATAAAGTATTTATAAAGAGGTATAGGTATTTTAACAACTTGGTAAATATCTCAAGCATAGTGGCCTCTTTTGGGTTTCATGTCCTATTCTACCCCAAATTAACCATCTTTTATTTTATTTGTTAATTTTTTGTTTTGGGAAATGAGGGAAAGCCGGAAAGGCTACAATTGGTAAAAATGCCTTTTTTTTTTTTAAATTAACAGTGACATATAAAATTTACAATTCTCATATGACATATAAATTTACAATTCTCATATGAATCATAAAGACGACTAAGGTGGGCCCAAAAGTTTATTAAATACATTAAACTTATAAGTTTGAAGTCTCAACTCAATTATCCTAAGATAACGATGCTACTTACATGCTTAGTGCGTAAATTTTTTTTATTTTATTTAACTCTACTTAATTTGATTCAAGTGAAGAATGGTGGAAGTGGAACAAACAAAGAGGTGTATGAGTTAAATTTCAAACACCCTCAAGACAGGGTAAAACCGTAGGATTGTTAAAAATGCTATAAAACATGATAAACATCAACTTTAAAAAGGTCATATTCATGTTTACAGGTTTAAGGAATTTATGTAACAAATCACAGATGATTGGGACAAAGGTAAGGACAGTGATGCCTCCATTTTGCATCATCATGGATGATGGAACTGTGATTCAAGTTTACTACAAAATACAACTTTCATTTTTATTGGACATCCTTTTAGAAAATACCACGGGTAAAATATTAGAGAACTGTGTTGCACAAAGAACCAATACTTCACTTATGCATAGCATTTTTCTTAGCATGATAATTCCAAGAACACAACCTTTATGCCAACAATTCATTCTTCATCCAATCTGTGACTCAGAAGGTAGACCAAAATCTACCACATGAGAGGCTATCAGACTTGATCACACTCCTCTTTATGCGCTCTTACACAGTGCAGGAAAAAGGAAAATAACAAAAAATTTGAAACACATAATAACACAACACATATCTAAAGGAATTTCACCAAACATATGGCATGCAACAATAACAAAGATCGATAACACCAAAAAACTCAAGTAGAAAAATAGCAAACACACCTTAGGAAGTCTTAATGTGAAAGAAACAAAACCCAAAGTCAAATCCAAATCTAAAATAAATAAATATAATCCTAGATCATAAAGCAAATCAAAAGAATAAAACTTTGAACCCACAGACTCATTGTCTCCAACAAGAGCTCTCATCTTTATGAACTACAAACTTGGCTTGGCTAAAGACGACGGCGGTTTCATGCACAACAGAGTGCTCAAAATACTGAATCCAAAACAACCAAAGCCTTCATGGCATCATCACTTGAGACAGAATTCAAGAGGAAAAAAAAATTCAGCTTTCCACAAAGATTTAAGCATACCCAGCCAGGATAAAACCTGAAAATTAAAATTTGGATAGTGTAGTAAATATAATAAGAAAGAAAAATAATATTTACGTTACCGATTGGTGCGACTCGCGTACTGATCAAGAGAATTCAAAAGCAACCTAAGATTGAGATTTCAGAAGGTGTGCCCGAAAAAGGAAACGCACAAAAGGGTTGTTGATATGGTTTGAATATTTAAATGCAAGTATAAGAGTAGTAACGGTGAACTAAATTAAATTAGGAAACCGAAAAATTTGGGAAGCATTAAATGCTAGCCATGAAGAAGAAGGAAAAAAAGGAAAGCTAGGGTTGAGGAAGAGTGTAAGGATGGTTGAATTAAATCAATCGGTTTTAATGGGGGAGAGGAATAGGCCAAAAAGGGAGGAAGAGAGTTGGAGGGCTGAATCAACGGGTGTGATGGGAGAAAATTTTGAAACAAATAAATGGTATCAATAAAAGGAAATAATAAATACTAATCAATAGGAAGCTGCCAACATTAAAATATGAGTGTAAATGTAACGTTAGGAAGGAGTAACTATTTAATAAATAAATAGGGGATAATTGAGTGTGGAGGAAAAAAAAAATGGAAATTTGTGGGAAGCAGAAGTCTGACGTGGCGGTATTTGGAGGAGGCTAAAAATTTTCTCTCAGCTTCCCCTTTTAGTTTATATTATAGATTATAGATTAGTTTTGGTTATATATGTATACTGATAGCACCAAATAAGGATAAGGAATATTACGTTAGGTTGAATCCGTGGAGACTAATAGACTTCTTGTTGGGTACTGCCATGTTATAGTTTTAGGTATTGTTATGTTATATTTTGAGGACTGCCTTAATGAGTTTAAATAGTTTAACAGAAAATTTTGAGAACTGAATTAATTAGGTATCAATATTAAATCCTTATATGTTCCTTAGAGTTTTATCTTCGCTTAGATTGATAGTTAAGTATTGTACCTATTCTTATTGGGTCATCTAATCTTTCTTTAAGTTCTAGTTGATATGGCCCTAGACATTGGAGGCAAAACTTGGCCTTGGCTATTCAAGGTAAGTTCTAGTTGATATGGCCCTAGACATTGATAGTGAAGTGAAGACTACGTTATATTAGAGAGACATGTTAATAGATTGGTTTTATTGTTCTAAATTTTATTAAGGATTGTAAACTTGTTAATTTTATGACATTCAGGATATAGTTTAAGGCTTATTTATTGTGTTTTAGGATGGGATATTTTTATTAGGAGAATTATGGTTTTTGGAGTATTAGAATGATATCTATGATTGGTTATATTATGGATATCTAGTTCTGCTTTACTCCATTTTTGGTTGTTAGTTTTCTCTAAGTTACAGGTTTAAATCTCTTGTTCTATTACTACTAAGCTAAGCTTAGTGTTAAATATGGCAAGTCATGTACCTAAATCTTTAGTTTGGGTTTGGGTCGTGATAGTTGTGGTATCAGAGCATAGATTTAAGATTCTGTAGACTCATAGGTTTAATCTTAAGGACTCTTAGAACAAAAGTATAAGTTTGGTCAATAACTTTAGTGGAAGTGTGATTCGACCTTATGCAGTATTTTTGTTAAAGTATGTAGAAGGTTCGTTGCATTATTAGTATGCATGATTTATAATTTGGGGTATCTAAATTTTTTACTTATACTACCCTATTGTACTGCATAGATGGCTCCACCAAAAAAGAACTCAGGGAACTGTCTACCAAGCACTGAGGGAACAACTGATATCTTTCAGACTATTATTCAAGCAATAGGTGGTTTGACCGAGGTTGTGCAACATCAGGTTGGAGCAACCAACTTGATGAGTGCTTTGGAGAAATTGATATCCTTCAGACTATTATTCAAGCAATAGGTGGTTTGACCGAGGTTGTGTAACATTAGGTTGGAGCAACCAACCTGATGAGTGCTTTGGAGAAATTTAGAAAGCTTGATCCTCCTAGTTTCAAGGGTTCAAAAGATCCATTGGAGGCTAACAATTGGCTTAAGGAATTGGAGAGGCTCTTCAAGATAATGAATGTTAGAGATGAGCAGCGAGTTACCCTTGCAGTCTTTGTATTGAAGGGTGATGCACTAGAGTGCTGGGAATCTACAGAGAGGAAACATGAGGGAGGAGTCATATCTTGGCAGCAATTTGTGGATCTCTTCCGGAAAAGGTACTTTCTTGACAATTTGAGGCTCCAAAAAGAAGCTGAGTTCATTTGCATAAAGCAAGGGAACCAGTCAGTGTACGAGTATGAGCGAAAGTTTGCTGAGTTATCACGTTTTGCTCCACACATGGTAGACATAGAAGTAAGGAAGGCTAGACATTTCGAGAGGGGCTTAAGGGAAGAAATTCAGGGACCGGTTTCCATGTTCAAATTGGAAACATATGCAAAAGTGGTGGATTGAGCTCTTATAGCGGAAAGGAATTGCAAATGCCTCTTAAAGACAAATGATGAAGAAAGGAAGCCAAAGTCGGGTAATTTCCTAAAGGGAAAGTCTAGTGGTGGTTCATTAAGAAACATGGGGTATCTAACTCAAGCAAGAAGACTCATCAAGCTTGTCCGAGTTGTGGAAAGAATCATAGTGGGACATGTTACTTGGAGACTAGAGCATGCTTTAAATGTGGCAAGACTGGACATTTCATCAAGGAATTGTCCAAAGCAGCAAAATGAGCAATCAGACAAAGCTAATGGGAACCAATAAAAACCGAAAGTGTAAGGTCGAGTCCTTGCTTTAACTAAGCAAGATGCTGAGACATCCTCATCTATGGTGTCAGGTACACTTGTTATTACTAATCAACATGCTCAAGTGTTATTCGATTCTAGTTCAACACATTCTTTCATCTCTCATGGTTTTGCTCGAAGGTTAAATATGATACCCGAGACTCTTGATTTTGAGTTTTCTGTTGATACACCTTCCGGACATGTAATGTGTATGGATAAAGTGTACAAATCATGTAATGTCCTAGTCTCTGGGAGAGAATTAGAAGCAAATCTTGTGTTGCTGGATAAGCATGAATTTGACGTAATATTAGGGATGGATTGGTTATCTACCTTCCATGCTTCCATTGACTGTTTTGGAAATAAGGTGGTGTTTAGAATTCCTGGTCAAGCTGAATTTTTATTTTAAGGAGATCGTGTGTGGTGAGACCACCTTCACTAGTTTTAACTATGCAAGCAAAACAGTTGCTTAGGAAGGGATGTAAGGGTTTCTTGGCTTATGTGTTAAAGAGTGAGGAAACAACGCAAAAAACCAAAGACATTTAGGTAGTGAAAGAATTTTCAGATGTGTTCTCAGAAGACTTACCTGGATTACCCCTTGAGAGAGAGGTTGAGTTTACTATTGACCTAGTTCCTGGAACTAGTCCAATTTCCAAGACACCATATAGATTGGCTCCTGCTGAACTCAAGGAGTTGAAAGAACAGTTGCAAGACTTGCTAGACAAAGGTTTTATTCGGCCCAGTGCTTCCCCTTGGGGTGCACCGATATTGATTGTTAAAAATAAGGATGGTAGCATAAGGTTGTGCATTGATTATAGGGAGTTGAATAAGGTAACCATAAGAAACAAGTATCCCTTGCCACGAATTGATGATTTGTTTGATCAACTTCGAGGCTCTCAAGTTTTCTCTAAGATTGACTTGAGATCAGGTTATCATTAGTTGAGGGTTAAGGAGGAAGACATACGGAAGATAGCTTTTCGGACTAGGTATGATCACTATGAGTTCTTAGTGATGCCTTTTGGTCTGACTAATGTGCCAACTGTTTTCATGGATTTGATGAACATGGTATTTCATGAGTACCTAGATAGTTTTGTTATTGTGTTTATTGATGATATCTTGGTTTACTCTAAAAGCCAGGAAGAGCATGAGGAGCACTTAAGAATTGTGTTGCAAATTCTAAGGGACAAGAAATTGTTTGCTAAATTTAATAAGTGTGAATTTTGGATGGATCGTGTGGTGTTCTTGGGGCATGTGATCTCTAGGGATGGAATTACTATGGATCCTAGCAAGATTGAAGTTGTGGTCAATTGGGCTAGACCAACTAATGTGAGTGAGGTTAGGAGTTTCTTAGGTCTTGCAGGTTATTACAGAAGGTTTGTGGAAGGATTTTCCTGCATCGTAACTCCTTTGACTCGTTTGATTCAGAAAAATGCAAAGTTTGAATGGATAGATGAATGTGAAAGGATTTTCCAGGAGTTGAAGCAACGGTTGGTTTCCGCTCCGGTATTGACTATTCCTTCGAGTTCTAGTGGTTTTGTTATATATAGTAATGCGTCCCAAAAGGGACTTGGTTGTGTACTAATGCAACATGGCAAGGTGGTTGCTTATGCCTCCCGACAATTAAAGAGTTATGAACAGAATTATCCAACACATGATCTAGAATTAGCTGTTGTTGTTTTCGCATTAAAAATATGGAGGCATTACTTGTATGGTGAGAGGTGTGAAATATACACAAACCATAAAAGCCTAAAGTACATCTCCACTCAGAAGGAGTTGAATATGAGACAAAGGAGATGGCTTGAGTTGATTAAGGACTATGACTGCTCAATTAATTATCATCCTGGTAAGGCCAATGTTGTAGCAGATGCACTCAGTCGAAAGTCCTATGGCTTCTCAGCCGCATTATTAACTACTCAAAAGCATATCATTATTGATCTAGAGAGACTTGGAGTTGAGGTTATGATCAGTGGCTCCAACCTTATTTGGCTAGTTTAAGTGTACAACCAACTTTAATTGAGAAAATCAAAGCTTCTCAAGGTTGTGATCCACAGTTGATGAAAATCATGGAAGAAGTGCATGGCGGAAATAAGCTTGAATTTAATATCTCCAATGATAGTGCTTTAAGGTTTGGCGACAAACTTTGTGTGCCTAAGGATTCAACAATCAAAAGGGAGATTTTGGAGGAAGCACACCATTCTCCTTACATAGTTCATCCGGGTAGTACCAAGATGTATCGTGATCTTCAAGAAGTTTATTTGTGGAATAACATGAAAAGAGAGATAGCTCATTTTGTGGAACAATGCTTAACTTGCCAACAAGTTAAAGTGGAACACCAAAGGCCCTTAGGGTTGTTGCAACCATTGCCTATACCTGAGTGGAAGTGGGAAAATATCTCTATGGATTTTGTGTGTGGGTTACCAAGGACATCTAAGAACCATGATGCTATTTGGGTGGTGGTGGATCGGTTGACTAAATCTGCCCACTTTATTCCAATTCGAATGAACTACTCTCTTGACAAGCTTGCAGAGATTTATGTTAACGAGATTGTGAGGTTGCATGGGGTGCCAGTTTCTATTGTTTCTGATAGAGATCTGCAATTTACTTCACGGTTTCTGGGGTAGCTTGCAAAAGGCACTAGGTACGAAGTTGAACTTTAGTATTGCTTTCCACCCTCAAACAAACGGATAGTCTGAGAGGACTATCCAAATCTTAGAAGACAAGTTAAGAGCTTGTGTCCTAGACTTCAAAGGTAGTTGGATTGATCATTTGACCTTGGTGGAGTTTGCCTATAATAATAGCTATCAAGCAAGTATTGGGATGGCGCCTTATGAGGCTTTATATGGGAGAAGGTGTAGGTCTCCAATCTATTGGGATGAGGTTGGTGAGCAGAAGATATTGGGTCTTGAGATTGTTCTAAGGACTTGTGAAAAAATAGAATTAATTCGGGAAAGATTGCGAGTAGCTCAAAGCAGACAAAAGAGTTATGCTGATACACGAAGAAGAGACTTGGAGTTTGAAATAGGAGACATGGTTTTCATACGAGTGGCACCAATGAAAGGAGTTGTGAGGTTTGGTAAAAAGGGGAAGTTAAGCCCTAGGTACGTGGGACTGTTTGAGATCTTGGAAAGGGTTGGCCCTGTGGCTTACAAGCTTGCTTTACCACTAGCTTTGTCTGGGATACATAGCGTGTTCCATATATCCATGTTGAGGAGGTATGTTTCCAACCCCTCACATATACTGAGTTATGAGCCACTCCAAGTTCAAGAGGACATGTTCTATGAAGAAATGCCAATGGAAATTTTGGATCGCAAATACCAGGTGTTACGTAACAAGACTATACGTTTGCTGAAAGTCTTGTGGAGGAATCATTCCACGGGAGAAGCCTCTTGGGAGAACGAGGATGAAATGCAATCCAAATATCCCCATTTAATCCAAAATGGAGGTACGTATAATTTCGAAGACGAAATTCTTTTAAGGGGACAAGGATATAATGCCCCAAATTTTTTAACATAATTAGTATTTTTCAACCGGTTAAGTTTCAACACATAGTTAAAATTTAATTTAAAAGTGGTATAAGATGATTTCATTTAATTCTTAAATAGGCCCAATAGTGGGCTAAATTAGATTGGATAGTAAAGAAAAGAATTTAAATAAGAGTAATTTATTTTGGAGGGGTTAATTAGACAATAAGTATATTAAATAGGGTTATTATAGTAAATTGGCCTAAACCCTAGCTAAGGTTGCCGTGTACATATATATATATATATATACATCTTCCCCTCATTATTTAGTGTTCACACATAAAGAGACCTTCATTCCATTAGAATTAGTTTGCTTCTCTAGCTTTTGTTGAGCCCTATTCTCTGGCGTCGAAGGTAAGTCACTGGAGTTACATATTATAGTATATACATATCACGTTGGTTCACTGCTATAATCCTAAGGGGTTGAAATATTCATATGAGGCTATGAACATGATTCAACGTAGAAACATGTAATAGGTTATATTAGAATGTATACTTATAATCCTAGGGTAATGAACTAGTAATATCTAGGAACCAGTAATATTATATATGATATGTATATACAAGCTTTATATATATTAGTTTTGGTTATATATGTATACTGATAGTGTCGAATAAGTATAAGGAATATTACATTAGGTTGAATCTGTGGAGACTAATAGACTTGTTGTTGGGTACTGCCATGTTATAGTTTTAGGTAATGTTATGTTATATTTTGAGGACTGCCTTAATGAGTTTAAATAGTTTAGCAGAAAATTTTGAGAACTGAATTAATTAGGTATCAATATTAAATCCTTATATGTTCTTTAGAGTTTTATCTTCACTTAGATTGATAGTTAAGTATTGTACCTATCCTTATTGGGTCATCTAATCTTTCTTTAGGTTCAAGTTGATATCACCCTAGACATTGGAGGCAAAACTTGGCCTTGGCTATTCAAGGTAAGTGGACTTCGGATCATGACCTCTCTCATATATATATATATATATATATTTCAAAGAGTGAAACTTATAAATTTTAAATCATTGTTAGTTCCTTATACTAATTATTGTATTATATAAATTGTATTTATGAAGTTTTTAAGAAAAGTAAAATTTTTTTCAAATGGTCAGCTAGACAGTCTGCAACCTATGCCAACACAGGGTTAAGTGTTGGCCTTCGGCCAAGGTATCGTATATTGTGGTGTGGTGTATTGTATTGTTACTCTTCGGAGCCATTATATTGTTTTCGTTGCTCATGAGCTATTGTTACTGTTTACCTCTTTAAGGTTTTAGTTTCCCATTGGACTCACCTACTGATTGTTTAGCAGCATAAGTCTTGTCTGGCTAATGTTTTTAATACAGTAATTTATTGTTTATTGTTCTTTACAGATTGATTGCGGAAAACAATTTTATGATTAAGTATATCGTTCTAATATATTGCTTATTGAATTTGAGAAAGTTTTATAAGAACAATTATCTATTTCTAAAAACTATGCAATTTTAACTGTATTGACCATACTGAATAATCATTCATACTATTGGTGGATGTTTTGTAAAGCAAATATATTATTTAAGCAATACGTATTTTTATTTGAGAATGTCGTGTGATGTGGTCTCTTATTGAGCAATCAACCTCACCCCCTTCCCTTCCCCACTTTTTAGATTAGTGTAATGGACTCTTTAAATCTGACTAGTTGGTGACTATTGGAGTTGTGAAGTGAAGACTACGTTATATTAGAGAGACATGTTAGTAGATTGGTTTTATTGTTCTAAATTTTATTAAGGATTGTGAACTTGTTAATTTTACGACATTTAGGATATAGTTTAAGGCTTATTTATTGTGTTTCAAGATGGGATATTTTTATTAGGAGAATTATGGTTTTTGGAGTATTAGAATGATATTTATGATTGGTTATATTATGGATATCTAGTTTTGCTCTGCTCCATTTTCGGTTGTTAGTTTTCTCTAAGTTATAGGTTTAAATCTCTTGTTCTATTACTACTAAGCTAAGCTTAGTGTTAAATATGACAAATCATGTACCTAAATCTTTGGTTTGGGTTCGGGTCGTGACAGTGGGTCTCTATTAACAGTGTATTATTGTGACAGTTGAAGCTAAGCCCGTTTCCCACACAAGGCCCACTAGTGAGTATTATTCTGAAGCATCAATATGGCCCAATAGTAACAAGCCCATTATCACTAAGCCTGATCCGAATAGAAACTTAGTTTGGAGACCACGTTCGAATGGGTCTTAGAAGTCCTCGAAAGTTGTAGAAGAAGTTTTGAGGTCAATCACCACTACTCTAGTTGACGATCATGTGTCGGTGCATGATTGTGATTCTGATTCGCAAGTTTCTTCTTGTTCTAGTTTGGTTCTGGTTCCTTCGTTGGAAGTTCGACCCATTACCGAGATTTTGCAAGGGATCGACGAGGTGGATCGTACTTGGGGCTCTTCTAGCGATTGGTTCATCGATCTCAGGGATGGACGACAACTACGTCTTCAGATGGATCTACGAGGTCTTGCTGATGACTCCCAATTAGTGGAGGCAGAAACCACCCAAAAGTTAATCCAGTGGGTTTCTTCACATCAGAATGCGATCGATGGAGATGATTGTGATTCCGATTGAGGGACTGAAGGGGTGGACTCTGTGTCTGATACAACTGGGTTAGACTCGACGATTGAGGTAAATGAGTTCTCTGTGGGAAAGGTTCATGAGGGAGCTCTGGTTGCGCAGGATGGGCTAGAGGATCTTGAACTGCTATGGGTCGAGCCTTTAGCCATGGTTCCTTTGGGGCCTGTAGTTACCGATAAGGAAGTCTTTGTTGGGGAAGAAGAGTTAGACATGGACAAGGTGGACTCGTTGGGTGTTGAGAGTACTATGGGTCTGGAACTAAATGGTGTAAAGGAAGGAAGGCTTCCTAGGAGAGTGGCCTCGGACTAGGTGGTGCAAAAACAAAAAAGGGTGGGGAAAGTGTTGGGAGCAAGTTATGAGGGTTATGAACAAGTTGTTGTGGAATTACTGATGGATATTGAAGCCAAACATCAACAGAGACAAGCTGGGCATCCTGGTGATTTGAGACCATCCAATTCTGGGAGAAAAGGTTGCAAAGAGCTTAAAGGTCTAGTAAGTTCCATAAATTATGAGGCTAGAATTTCTAGGGAGGCAAAAGGAAAAGGTAAGGCACAAGGGGGTGGATGTTGTGGTGTATCAATGAATTTGAAAATCTTATCCTCGAATGTGTGGGGTTTGAATGATCGGGAAAAGAGGCTTATCATCAGGTACATGCTAAAAGAGTGGAATGCTGATGTTACTTGTTTCCAGAAGACTAAAATGGAGCTGATCATGGCTCAAGTAGTGAGAAGCCTTTGGAGGTGTCAATTTGTAGATTGGCTGTTCTTAGGATCTTCTGGAGCCTCGGGTGGGATTATTTTAATGTGGGACAAAAGAGTAATGGAGAAATTTGAGGATGCCATTGGTTATTTTTCAGTATCCTGCAAGTTTAAAAATGTTGAAGATCAGAAGCTGTGGATGTTTACAGGGGTGTATAGGCCTAATGATGCTCCAGATCGGAGACTTATGTGGGATGAACTAGCAGGGATTCGTAGTTAGTGGGGGATTCCATGGTGTTTGGGCGGTGATTTTAATGTGGTGCATTTTTCATTGGAAAGGAGGGGCTCCGATTTGTTCACTTCTGCAATGTATGATTTCTCTGGCTTTCTTTCTATTAATGGTTTGATTGATATTCCTTTAAAAGGGGGTTCGTTTGCGTGTTCAAATAATAGAGAGATTGCATCCATGTCACGTATTGATCGCTTTCTTTTCACCTTGGAGTGGGAGGAGAGTTTTGGTTCTATTTCTCAGAAGAGATTGGATCGTTTGAATTCCAATCATTTCCCTATCATGCTAGAGTGTGGTAGTTTTCATTAGAGGTGACATCCTTTTCGATTTAAGAATATGTGGCTCAAGGCGGATGGTTTTGTGGAGCAAGTCCGATTGTGGTGGGAGTCTTATCAAATTGATGGTAACCCGAGTTTTATTATGGCTAACAAGTTGAAAGCATTAAAGGTAGACTTGAAAAAATGGAATGAAACTGTTTTTGGGCATATCACAATTCAAAAGAATTAGATGTGGGCTGTTTTGAGCGAGCTAGAAGTGTTGAAGGAGTCTAGATCGTAGTCGGATGAGGAAAAAGGGAGGAAAGAGCTCACTCTTATAGGTTTGGAAAAGCTTATCTTGATGGACGAAATTAGCTGGAGACAAAAATCAAGAGCCTTATGGCTCAAAAAGGGGGATAAGAATTCGAAATTCTTTCACAAAATTGCGAACTCACATCGTAATACTAATACCATTGATAAGCTCAACATTAACGGCATTACCTCCACTTGTCAAGATGAAATCTAGGAGCACATCTCTCAGTTTTATGAGCAGTTATATTTGGAGGATGGATATTGTCGACCTCAATTAGATGGGATTCATTTTTATGCTATTTCTGGGGAAGAGGCTGAATGGTTAGAATGCCCTTTTGATGAAGAGGAGATATTTACTGTGGTGCAAGGTTTTAATGGGGACAAAGCTCTAGGCCCGAATGGCTTTTCCTTAGCCTTTTTTCAAAATTGTTGGAGTATGATGCGGGCGGAGGTATTGGTGGTTTGTCAGGAATTTCATAAGCACTGTAAGTTTGAATGTAGTCTCAATGCTACTTTTGTCTCGCTTATTCCTAAGAAACCTGGAGCAGATGAGATCAAAGACTTTTGACCCATTAGTTTGGTTGGTGGTTTGTATAAGATTATTGCCAAGCTTCTGGCGAATAGATTGAGTGCTGGCTTGGATGTCTAGAGTTCCAAATGGGCCGTATGGGGTGGGATTGTGGAAATTTATTCGTGGTGGTTGGGGAAAGTTTTCTCAGTTTTTGAAGTTTAAGGTGGGGGATGGTACTCAGATACACTTTTTGGATGATGTCTGGTGCTGCAAAAAGCCTTTGAAAGATATGTTTCTGAATTTGTATCGCATTGCTTGTGTGAAAAAGGCTACCGTGGCAGGTCAGATATAGTTCATGGGTGAAGATGTGACTTGGGAGGTGAATTTCACTCTATTGGTGCAAGATTGGGAGCTTGAATCCTTTTCTTCTTTTCTGGATTTACTTTATGCAGCCAATATTAAGCACAATGGTACAGATAAGATATGCTAGAAACCTTCCCTGGCTAAAGGTTTTCAGGTTAGATCTTACTATCAAGTGCTTAGTGTGAGCAGAATTGGAGATTTCCCTTGGAAGATCATTTGAAAGTCAAAGGTTCCCCCACGAGTTGCATTTTTTTCGTGGGCAGCCGTTTTGGGGAAGATTTTAACGACGGATAATTTGAGAAGAAGACACATTGTTTTAGTGAGTTGGTGCTGCATATGCAAGGCTGATGGGGAATTTGTGGATCATTTGTTGCTTCACTGTTCTTATGCCAAGGAATTATGGGATTTGGTGTTTGCTATGTTTGGGGTTCATTAGGTGATGCCTCGTC
Organism: Fagus sylvatica; assembly: GCA_907173295.1. NCBI lineage: Eukaryota > Viridiplantae > Streptophyta > Magnoliopsida > Fagales > Fagaceae > Fagus > Fagus sylvatica. Next base: position 22,765,635 of record OU015772.1, read on the forward strand.
GAGTTATAGATTTGGTTACGTGTTGGCAGAGGCGGTTGGGGAGCAAGCAGCGTAGTGTTATTTGGAGGGCTGTCCCACATTGCTTAATGTAGTGTATTTGGAAGGAACACAACGCGAGAACTTTTGAAGGCTGCGAACTAAGTACCGTTGAGCTGAAGCTTCATTTCATGCGCTCCTTATCCGATTGGTTATTAGCCACAGGAACATTTAGTTTTTCTAATCTGCTTGAATTTTTAGATTTATGCTTTGATTGATATTTTGTATTCTTTCTCCTGGTATACGTCTAGTGTACTTGGTTTTCTTCAATAAAATTATTACTTATCAAACAAAAAAAAAAATTGTAATTCTTGCTTAATTATATATGATGATCAAAGTTTATTCCCAAGTAGCATTGTGAGATGAAGATTTTTTTTTTTTTTTTATTATTATTACCAACCTTACTTAATATATAAATTACCAACTTTATTTAGAGCTAAATTACTTATCTTCATTCATTTTTAAGTCATTGTACCTTCAAGAAAAATAAATATATGTAATTTTTATTAAACTATCACGTGCATCGCATGAATTAGTGACTAGTATATATAAATTAAAAGCCAAAGCATCCAGGTTTTTTTTAGCCTCCTCCAAATACTGTCACATCATATTTACTGCTCCCACACTATTCAACCTCACATGCCTTCCATGTCAGAATCCCTCTTCCCATATAATTCCACTTTTTCGTCTTCTTCTTCTTCTTCTTTCTCTCTCATCACACGATTCCTCATAAATCCACGCCTCTTATTCTTCGTTTAACCCCTCTCTCCACCGCTCGACTCATCTCCCTCTTTGATTTTCTATTCCTCTTCCCCATTAATAGGCAAGGCCATCCTCTAATGCCTACTTCTCCTCTTTTCTCTCTTGCCGCTCAACTCCTCAACTCCCTCCCTAATTATCTTTTCCCCTTCCCCATCAAATCAAGACTTTTCTAACGCCTACTAAAATCATGGCTAGACTTCTGCTCAGTCTCCTATTTAAACCTTTCAGACTTTCAGTACACGCTGCCCCAACAACAACCCAAGGTGGGTCTTTTTTATAGTTCTTTAAAATGTTCAGATTTTCTTTATTTTCTTGGTAGATTTGTGATGGTTTTTTGTCTAAAATTCTTTTCAGTGTGTGCACGTTTTGTGGTATGGGTTGCCAATTTTGTGATAGCTTTGGCTTTTTAGGCCAATGGATTGAGCTCTTCTAATATTGCCTGCATGTCAAAATGTTTGACCATTCCACTCATACCAGAATCTCCAGGTATTTTTTTTTTTTTTTTCAAACTCCTATTTAAACCCCTTAGTACCGCAACCCCAACAACAACCCAAGGTGAGTCTTTTTTATACTTCTTTAAAATTTTCAGATTTTCTTTATGTTCCTGGTGGATTTGTGATGGTTTTTTTGTCTAAAATTCCTTTCAGTGTGTGCACATTTTGTCGTATGGGTTGCCGATTTTGTAATAGCTTCGGCTTTTTAGGCCAATGGATTGAGCTCTTTTGATATTGTCTACATGTCAAAATGTTTGACCATTCCACTCATACCAAAGTCTCCGTTTATTTTTTTTTTTTTTTTTTTTTTTCAAACTCCTATTTAAACCCCTTAGTACCGCAACCCCAACAACAACCCAAGGTGAGTCTTTTTTATACTTCTTTAAAAAATTTAGATTTTCTTTATTTTCCTGGTGGATTTGTGATGGTTTTTTGTCTAAAATTCCTTTCAGTGTGTGCTCGTTTTGTGGTATGGGTTGCCGATTTTGTAATAGCTTCGGCTTTTTAGGCCAATGGATTGAGCTCTTTTGATATTGTCTACATGTCAAAATGTTTGACCATTCCACTCATACCAGAAGTCTCCGTTTTTTTTTTTTTTTTTTTTTTCAAACTCCTATTTAAACCCCTTAGTACCGCAGCCCTAACAACAACCCAAGGTGAGTCTTTTTCATTTTTTTATTTTTATTTCCTGCGAATATATAACTATTTGCTTGTTTGTTTGGTGTCTGGATATTGACAATGACCATGACACAACCTTGGGATGCTTGCTAGCCGAATAAAAATTTATGTGTCCATTGTAAGCCCGGATTGAAGTCTAGAGAAGGTTGGTATACAAACTCTAGAAAACCACCCCCTTTTCTCTCTTCCTCCAATTACGCATTATTATTTTGGTTTAGACGCAACTACCAAAACTTTTTGTTACACACATGCAATATGTTTGATAAAATAGCTGAGTGCTTTGTTATTCTTTTATAATTTGATTTTGTTCTTTTGGTGGTTTGGGTTATATATCCAGAGAATAGAGTCGATGCATTTTTTCCAGACTTCTAGAGTGAGTAGTTATTTATTCTCAAATACCCATGGCTTATTTACTTACCCCAATTTCACTAATATCTATTCCTTTGATATGTGAATAGAAATGTGGTTTGTTTTCATGTTCAGATTTATTTTCGTCTGTCTGCTTTGTAAACTTCCAAGTAAGCCAAATAAGAGATAGCTTAAATATACCAAGATGAACCTTCCGCCCAAGTATAGAAAAAAATAAAGAAAGATAAAACTTGAAGTTGATCATGTAAGACCACATACTATGCTTTAAGATAAAAGATTTTCATTTTTATGGAATTTTACTTTCTGATAATATCTTTAGTTTTCATTTGACAATTCTTCATTCTTGCTTCTATATTCTTTAATATCTCACTAACAAAAAGAATAGATAGTTAAGAAAGGACAATTCTTGGTCAAGTTAGTATGAAAATAAATTAGTACATAATGGGTTGTTTGTCTTACTATATATTAACTGAACCCAAAAAATTATGTTGGACAAAGAGGACATTTGCAGAACTTTGAGCAAAGACAAAGAAGTTTGGTCTTGGAACTCGAAGGCTCTAGGGGAGGCTATGAAATAAGGAGTATACGTTTTAATGTAAGAGAAAAGACCAACTTTGATCTTAGGGTCAGAAGTGAGGTTGAATAGGTCTTTTGAGAGCAAATAGATTTTGCAATAAAGATCTTTAGAGATTCCATGATTAATCATGTGGAAGAAATGTAATTCTTTCTGTACCCTTCTGCTAGGGAGGAGAAGAAATATGTTTGTAATTTCTGACAAATATCTAAGATGGGATGCTTTATAGAAGTTTGGGGTTCAGACCTATCTCTTTCCATTCCCTTTTCAGAGTGTCATATGGATAGAAACCTGGATCCATTGGGGTGATTGCCTGCATATACATTTGAAACCTGTCTCCTTCATGATAATGCATTAAATAAATCATGGTGTATGTAGCTTTGTAAGAGAAAATTGTATTAAATAATTGCAAGCATTAAGTTAATTGAGTAACTATAAATTTGATTATAGTAAAAAGGGTGTGTTGCCACTTTAAGATAACTATTGAGCTATTTGATAAAATGCGCTTGAGCCACCTTTTGTTCTGATTCTAGAATTGTAGTACATTCTTTTTATACAATTGCCATTTTGAAGGCAAGATGTTCATGTCATGTAAATCATTTTCATTCACATAAAGTGCAACCAAACTTGCATTCATCCTTTTTTCCTTAAGAAATCTTAGTGAAATTCTTAATTTATTGAATACTCTCTGTTTTTTTTATTTAAATAATTCTTTTATACCCAGGGGCAAATGTTTATGGAAAAATGTAGCAGCATGAATGTAGTAGGAAGTACTTGGTACTAATTCTGAGGAACATCTTGCTCTATCCTATTTGATTGTCAACTACTTGCAGGTATTTTTTTACCTTTTCTTTGGTTTGGAGCATATTTTTAATTCATTTAGTTGTAAATTATTTTTAAAAAGAAATACATGAAAGATAAATAACATAGCCAAAAATACATGAAAATACAAAGAATGTAGATCTTTAATTCATATGTACCATTTTAATTCATCTATGAAAGTATGCTTATAAAACATAGATAACATAGCCTAATTTCTCCACATTGTAACAGTATGCTACTCTCAACAACTTAAGCAGGAAACATATTGGGACACTGCCCTTCTCTGTGAGCAGTAAATGCACTATTGTCTCTTCAGAAACTGTATCAAGTTCAATGTCTTTTTTGAGCGAGATTACATAACCCATTTGTAATATATATTTTAGAAGTTGTGGTTTGCTTAATTACCTTGCCTTACATCCCACGCTAGACTTCAGAGAAAAAGATTATTGATGTATCTTCTTTAATCATAGTGGTAGTAATATTTAGGGTAAAACTTAGGTATAATTCCTTAGGTTAGGTACATTAGGTTCCTCAATTGAATTCAAACACATGGTTACACTAACCAATGAAACACAAATAATGTTATCTTTTCCAATAATATTTAAATTCAGTGTATTTGAATTCAACTAGAAACCTAATGTACTTGACCTAAGGAACTGTACCTAAGTTTTTACCCTAATATTTATATGTGAGTTCTTCGTTGAAATTATGATGCATAGATATGCACTTGGATATTTTAGTGAGTTCTCTTTTGAATATCTATGTTATATTATATGCTAAATGATCCTTTGCGTTTCAGGTAAGTATCTTGCAAAGCAATCAATCCAGCTTTCTTAAGGAGCCTATGCAAGTAGGAATTGGTAACTTCATATCTGTGGCATTGAGAAACTATTTACGTGCTCATTTTTCTTATTATCATAATGTCACCCAAATATCTATTGTGGAAACAATTAACAGTTGCTGGCTATAGTGGCTTTTAGATTTTAGGGGTATTGTTGATGCTTTTTGGGTATGAATGGAAGGCGCTGATTGCAATATCTTTTCTTGCACAAAGTATTGCTTTTTACTCCATTTTTGTTTTGTTGTCAATATAAACTGGTAGTCTGAACTCTCTTAATTCTGTACTTTTATGTAGTTGCGGCTCTTAGAACTTTTTGTATTAAGGGAATAAAATTTTGTGAATGTCTACTTATATAGTTCAAAGTGCAAAGTCAAGAAGAAAAGGATAACATTTTTACTCTTTTTGGGAGTTCATGGAACATGATTTGTTTTTTGAAATTTGACATCATTAAGATTGTCTTTTCTTATTTTTTATAATGCAAAAAAGTTAAATCCAAATAATTAGATGGAAAATGAGATAGACTTTTTTGAGGGAGACGAATTTTTTTTTTTCAATTTATTATGATTGTTCATTTCTTTTACAATTGAAATGATATCTTGCATAATTAACATATTTCATGCATTTATGCAAAGTATTCTTACTAAACTATAATGCTATGATGATTGAAACAATCTCTCATACTACCAAAAAAAAATAAAAATAAAACAATATTGTTTTAAATCTTATTTTCAATAGTTTTCCTATGCATCGCACGGGTTTGCGGGTTTGCGACTAGTATTAATTTAAAGCCAAAGCACATTGGCGATGAATGTGGATGTGGCTATGGAATGAAGGGATCAAAAACTCTTAGCAAGGTTATATCTGTTGTCATTGCTTCTAGTAATTAGAAGTTTTTATTTTATTTTATTTTAAAGCTCTCCTACTGTTGCTACTAAACTTGAAAAGCGGTTTGCTTTTGAACCCATCCATGAAAAGTAGTTAACTGAACTCATCAATCAACAAAACTGGTATAGTGTGGGTTAACGTTGCTTGTGTTTCCTAGAAATAGAGTAGAGAGGAAGGGAGCAATTCTTTGGGAGGTGAGGAAGTGAGTGGATGTGAGAAAATATTTGCATACAAATTAACAATAAAATAGGAAATACAAGGGAGAGAGAGTTAAAAAAAAAATAGTTATAAATGATGTTTGGTGATGTGGAGATTAATTAATGATGATATATATTATTTTTTAACTATTGGATCATTTAGAAATCAATGGTCTAAAAAATGTATAATTCTTTTGAAGTTACACTCGGTGTAACTTGAACCTATCTCTTTAACAATTTATGTTAATCAATTTATCCATGTTAAGTTATTTTGGAAAATAAAAGAGATCAGTATACAATTCAAAATTTCAAGAGAGGTTAGTGAACTTATACAACTCAAAGAAGCAGAGTGTAATTTCCCCCAAAATAATTAACATAACCCAAAATAAATTCACTCTAAATGGATAGTGACAAAAGTTGATACCTTTTAATTTTTCCAATTGATTTTTTTTTATCATTTTTTTTTTTATTTGGCAGTAGTAGTAATTTGAGAGACAAAAATCGAACTCCAGCCAAATTTTAAAGACGAAAACATATATTTGAAAAAAAAAAAATTGAAATGAAATTTAAATAATCCACTAATAAGTGGACCTGGTGTGAAGATTAGGATTTAATACATTTTCTTAGAATTAAATGAGTTTCCCACTCATATTAGTCCCTTTATTTTTGTATATTTTTAAATATCCACTTGCAATATATTGCGATATTTTCCATGTAATATACTAATATCAACCCTTCCCAATGTTGCTAAAGTATCAGAATTACCTCATGGGCTGAATTATTTAATTAAGTCGAAAATAAACCACGCATATCTGTTAGGTGTCAAGCACTAGATTATAGAACTTCCCCGCTGGTCTTTGATCGAAGCAGATGCGTTCCAGTGGTCAACTCTGAAAACATTGTAACTTTTATGCCATTTCTTAGTCGTATAATAAGTAATAACTGACTATTGGTGTACACAATCTTGGACAAATTATAAAAGGAAGTCTCTTAAAATCTAGAGACCCAGACACATGTACAGAACTCAAGTAGCTAAACAACTACCTGAAATATCTTGAACATTTACAGCCACGTGATCAGAATTCACTTTCTAAATGAATCGGAATCCAGTATTCTTGTATTGTAAAGAGCTTCAACTTGCTAGAAAATGTGTAGCCATATTGGTAAGCGTAAAGAGATACAGCTACTTCGATTCAGTCTCCACTGAACTTCTATCAGTCTCAGTCTCAGTCTTAGAAGGTTGATCAGATGACAAAGGCTGGTCCCCAACAGAAGCATCTATATCTACAGGCTTTTTTAACTGAACCAAAATCATGGTCATGTTGTCACATCCCTCACCACCAGCAGAAGGTGCCAAACACCTGTCAAACACTCTCTCGCAAACGACTGAAAGTTTGCTTTCCTGCATAATTTGACAGAAATCTATGTTACTTCTATGCTATTATCTTAAAAAAATCTGAGAACAGTTTTAAAAACTTACAGTCTTCAACTGTTCCCGTACGTACTCCACTAGTTGTTGGCTTGTCATGCAATCCCTAGTGCAAGAGAGTCAGGATTTTCATCACACTAGCAGAACAGATATTCCAAATGCATGCCATTCTCAGAAACTTCTAACTATATCTAAAATGCATAAAACATTCATTACAGTCCTCAACTAAAAATTGTAAAGAAGACATAAAGGACAGATGGAAAAAGGTGACATGCAGGACGAACAATAAAAAGGAGTATGCTGAGACTGACACTAATCAGGGAAAGGTGATGGAAAAAAATAATTTTGCTTAGGTCTCAAGGCAAAATAGAATGGAAATGTGGTGACTCTCACCAACATCATGCATCAGTGCAGTGATGTCTTGCCTTTGATGACCTAAACTATATGAAACCAGAAAGCACCAAACTAGAAGTTGTGGTTTGCTGTGTGTCCATGTGATGTAGGACAAAAAACTGTTCATGGGTACTGTACGATACTGTTTACATGCACTGTTCAAACAGTACTGTAGCATCCTAGTTTATTTTAGGTTATTTAATGGCATCCTAGTATTTTTAGCGTATTTTTAAATATGGCTAGGATTACTCTAAATCATGGGTCATGATGAATTATTTGTAGGGTTTAAGGATTTTATGTAATAAATAGAAGATTATGACATTAATGTAACAACTTTTATTATCAATAAAAATTTAGCCTTTGGTTTAAAAGTTCTCATAAGAACCTAGGGTGAGCTTGAATAAGCATCAAGAAGAGGTTCTCCCTTTGTTTCCCTCAAAGAAACTTAAGCTTCAATGGACAATCAAAGCAAATCCTTGTCTAGTTGTGCTCCTAATAGCATTACAATTTGTTTTTTGATGGTTGTTTGTGGTTATTCTAAAGGTTATAGACTTCTTTCCTTAATCGTACATCACAAGGGCTCTGCAAGAACAGTAAAACAGGCCACAAATGTCCTTGCCTCACCTTTCCTCTTGGAACTCTTCCAGTTATCGAAACCTCTCTTCCCATGACCAAAGATACTGGACCCTAGAGTTACCTTTCCCTCTCAAATATGAATTGGATGGGTAGTTAAAATTTGACAAAATATTGAAATATTTGAAATTAAATGAGAGGCGGTAGAAAACAAAATTTTTAAAAGCAGGCTATGCCATTTAGGGTTGGAGAAAACTATAAAGAGATTTGGTCTAAGTGACACTATAATATACTCCAGTAAAAGGTTCAAGAGCACATAAATTCAAATTTTTTTTTTGATCAGTGGCACATAAATTCAAATTTGATTGAAGTATTGGAACAAATCTCTGAAAGACTGACAAAGCAAAGAAAATTCTGAACATTATCAATTTGGGGAAGCTGGAAAGCATCTCATAAGACCTTTTTTTCTCTATTCCTCCATCTTTTTCTTAAAGAGAAAGACTTATGGGAAAATTTATAACTATGAGTGCAAATATGGAGAAGCTTGTAGCACTCATAAGATACTTGTTAAAACAAGTCAACATTTTTACACATATGTTTAGGCTTTTAAAGAGATGGAGTATAGTTAATTCCTTAGAAACTATGTGCAGAAAAATGATCTCCATTATGACAACATCCTGCAGGACCCTTCCACCACTATAAAGTTCCCAGGTGAACATTCTGATTCACATTATGTGCCAAATTTCCAATACCAACTTTTCTATAAAAATTGAAAAATTGGAAATAAAAATAATAGAAGGCCCAATTGAATTTAGAAGCTAAAATGATGCCCACGTCATTATTAACCATAACATAACAAGTTAAAGTAATGAACAGAAGTTATCAAAACTGAATCCTGCAAATGCAATCCAAGAAGCAGATTTCTACCCTCATTAATTAACTTCAGAGTCATCCAATGCTCTTTAGCACTGGAGGTGCTCTCAGGAATTGGCACTTCCAACAAAAGCAGTAAAGCAATACCAAACACTTAATGCCTAGTGTATCATCATATACACAATAGACCATCAGTATTTTTGCCAGATTAAAATAATTTTGAATTCATAGTCCGAATTTGAGTTCAAACAGACAAATATTGTTAAATCCCACTTCTAATATTATCCTACAGCGTTTAGAGTAAACTTCAGAAAATACAAAGAATATTTGGAAAGAAAACATTAATAAGTGAACCCGATTTCTCACTAGCAAATCCAATTATAATTTAATATGGAAACCAACTTACCAAATCCCATCACAAGCCAGAACAAGAAACTCATCATCATCGCAAAGCTCAACCTATTTCAAGTAGAACCAAAGATATCAAAATGGAGTAGATGAGAATATACGCCTAAGAACTAAACATGTTTTTATCCTTCAAAATATAATTCCACAAATCTTAACAATCCACACAAAAACTACAGAAGTCCATATGCTACATACAATTGTTATGTCTGGATTGGCAGTAATAATCTGCCTGTCAGCTGGCAAAAATTTGTTCTGCTTGAATTCCACATCTCCTGCAACAATCACAATTGTAAGCACAAGAAATTGGCATAATAGTAAAAATTATCTAATTTTCTTCCACTTAGAATTAAGATCAAGTTGAAAAAAAATTTGAGTACCAATAGCTCTTGCCAAGTTCAAACTTCCATTGACTCGACCAAATTGTATAAAACCACCAGCTTTCAGAATCCTTTCTTTCTCAACCTCAAGATCAGGTTTGTGATCTTTAGACAAGTCATATGCCTGCATGTGCAAACTTTCATAAAGCATCCCACAAAAACCCCATTGAATGATAATCTTACCATACATTACATGGACTCTCATACAAACACTTAGCACATAGGGGCAGGGGCAAGCAAGTATCTAGATGTGAGATTCTCCTAGACCTTACAATTTGAGAGCTGATATTTCCACTAACCAGTGATATTTCCGCACCATTTGGTACAGAAATATCACTGTTTGGTGCAGTAATCTCACCAAACAGTGATATTTACTCACCAAACAGTGATAACTGGTTAGTGTGGAAATATCATTAGCCTACAATTTTAGGACACAAGGGCACAACCAAATAATTTTTTTGTCCAAATTTCCTCCAATATCCTAGGGCAAATGACATGTGTTGCATTTTTTTTTGTTTTTCTTTTTCCACAACACACTCCAATACTTAGTCTTGTATGGATATGCAGGAAGGAATGCACCCAGCCCAAATAGAGGTCAGGTTTGTTTGTTTGTAAGAATGGATTCCTTGTGTGTGTGCTTGTCTGTGCACATGCATGTTATTTAAAAAAAAAAATCCTAGTACAAATTAACAATATGGTCCTCTGTCGAAAATCTTTGATGGGTACTTGTCCAACAACAGGTGTGTAGGATACAAATCTTACAACCAGCTGCATGTCATATGCGCTGTATTTCATGTACTTTGAAGATCCCATTCAATTAGACCTTAACAGCTATTCAATAATAAAAATCAAATACATATCTCAAGAGAATGCAAAAAGTTTAATAGTCATTATTAATATATGTGCGACTGCCACTTAAATATCTTAGCATTTGCAATATAGAACTAAAAGACCAATAAAATGTATATACAGATTGACTACCCAGGTCATTTGTTATCCTGGTCATTTCAGTTCACAAATTGAAGAAGAGCAGATGCAGCCTTGAGAAAGATTTCATATACAAAATTTGCAGAAAATTATTTTGAAAGTTCCTTAAAAGGTGGGTGGATACCTGACCCTTCTTGCATAATACACAGCGAGAATCACCAGCATTTGCAACAACAATTTGGTTGTTTCGGATGATCGCTACACAAGCTGTGCTTCCAGAATTTGGTCCATGATAATCAGAGTGAGGCCCCTAGTTTGGAACATAAAAACTTTTCATATTATTCGAATTGCAGTTACATAATTAAATTATTTTATAAAAAATGAATTAGCTACACAAGCTACGCTTCCAGAATTTGGTCTGAAAATCAGAGCCCCCTAGTTTGCAACATAAACACTCTTTATATTATTCAAATTGCAGTTACATAATTAAATTATTTTACAAAAATGAATTTGCTATATTTCCAGAAGCTTTATATTTCAAAATACTACAATATTTAAAGAAAGTGAGCTTTTCTAGCTTTGTTATAAACATTACAATGCAACAGGAGCGGGGGGGGGGGGGGGGGGGGGGGGGGGGGGGGGCGGTGGAATGGGGAACATCTTCAAAGCAACCATTCCCACTGGCATCTTGATGTGGGCTTAAGGAATGAAGGTTTGTGTTTAGAATGAGAGTTGTCTAGAGTAGGAACTACGTGATACAAGAACCTCTACATAAAGAAATCCATCTCTAAAGAAATAGCTCTAACACTAAACAATTTATCAATTCACTAATAATGAGTTCAAGTACATGACAGCCAGGTTTTTACCTTGGCTTGCTGTTTTGTCATTGGTTAGGCCATTACAATAACAAATGCTATTGGTTGATGAATGCTGCAAGTCCATTGGCTGCCAGCCTAACAACTAACTCTAACTACTATAGCTCAAATTGTTATAAAAAACCTATACCTAACTTGGCTGAACAATTACTAATAAAGTAACTACTTATCTAAGTATTCAAGGCTGCTTGAGATGCTCCTGCATCACATATTCAAGTCAGCAGTGCCTTATCAAACGTTTGAGATTCCTGCTTGAGATACTCCTAATTGCTTTTCAAACGTCTTTCAAGAAGCAATCTCAAAATGCTTCCTAAAGCAGTCATGGTCCCTCAAATTTTTACAAGTCCTAATGCTTTTTTCGTCCTCACTTACCTAGTTGCCTTTCCTTGCTTATATAATAGGGAAAATTGCACTAACCTTCCTTGAGGTTTGTTTAAATTACATTGACCTCCCCTGAGGTTTCGAATTGTACATAGACCTGCCTTGCTTTTCAAAATAAACTACTCTCACCTCCCCTATAGCTTAACACTGTTAATTCCACTAACAGAAATTGAGAAAATACCAGTTTTACCCTAACTTCCCAAGCAAAATTCTTATTTTACCCTCCATTAAAATCACAAAAATTTTCATTTTATCCTCCCCATTTCAAATACAGTTAAATCCACAAACACGCATTTCAAACCTATCTCTCTAACTCACACCCACCAAATACATGGACTCTCTGCCCTGCAGTTCTCATGAAGAAAACCATTGCAGTGAAAGGAGAAAATAGAGCCAGAATCGTGACCCATGCGCTGTGCTTCCCCAATCTTCTGTACACTTGAACTCTGATTTGTGCTATGAAAACAATTTTACATTCTATAAATTTCGGTTCTGATCTGTTGCAAAGATTTGAATATACATGGATCTTAAGAATCAATGATAGTTAAGAAAAAAATAAGAATGATCACTGTGCAGTAGGCAATGTGATTCAGAGAGGAAGAATATGGTGTGTACTCTTTGGATCTCAGTGTTTTTGTATTTACCATAAAATTTAAAGGAAATAAATATATATTTTTTTGGTTAATTACACTATTTTTATCATTGTTTATTATAATTAAAATTTATTATAATAATATATTTTATTACACTTGGAATTTTGTTTTGGCTTTAGAACACCAAATGAAGAACGGGTGAGACCTTTTCCGTGGGTTTGATATGGGAAGGATAAAATGAAAACAGTGTAATACACTGACATCCCCGATGTTTGATGAAACTAGACTCACTACACTCTATTTTCAACAAATGACACTCCGCTCCAAATTTCCAAAATAATTGACACTTCGCTCCAAAATAAATGACACTCAGCTCCAAAATGGAGTGGAGTGTGAATTATTTTGAGAATTTTGGAACGGAGTGTCATTTGTTGAAAATAAGGTGTAGCGAGTTTAGTTTCACCAAACATCGGGGCTGTAGTGTAATTTACCCAAATGAAAATTTTGTAATTTTCAATGGAAGGAAAATAAGAATATTGCTTGGGAAGTGAGGGTAAAAATGATACTTAATTCAATTTTCGTTAGTGGATTTAACGGTGTTAAGCTATAGGGGAGGTGAGTGTAGTTTATTTTGAAAAGCAAGTGCGGTTTGTGTACAATTCAAAACCACATGAGAGGTTAGTGTAATTTAAACAAACCTCAGGGAAGGTTATTGCAATTTTCCCTAATATACTCTAGCATAATGTGTGTTGCTTTTCATTCTGAGCCAAATGTGCCAGGTCTTCAAAGCTTGTGCATGAAACTGAACTACTAGACAACCAAACATAAATTGGATCATCCAGACAACCAGCCAAATGAGCCAGGTTTTCAAAGCTTGTGCATGAAACTGAACTACTGGACAACCAAATCTAAACTGATCACTATTGGATCATACAGACGACCAAAAACCTAAGAGCTTGTTTGGTTGGAGATTTTAAAATCAAATCATGTTTTAAAAATAAAAACTGGTGTGTCCCACAAAAAAAATTCTGTTAAGGCCAGATGCTTTCAAAAAACGCAACTTATAAATGGTTACTCATTTTTACTGTGCGAACACCAGGATAGAGGACATCTTTTGGGTGTTTTCAAGATTCATTGTGATTTTAACAAAAGCACAGTGGCAATTTTGTAAACCGTGCCTTTGAATCCCATCACACAGTTTTTTTTTGTTCTTTCACCCTTCTTCCTCTGTTCTCTTCCTCTCCCCTCTCTCTTCTCTGCAAAAACACTCAGATCTCTCTCTCTCTCTCTCTCTCTTCCTAGCATCACCCTCTCCATCAACAGTGCCGTTTTGGGCATACTGGGTCGAATCTGTTCGCTGTGGGGAATTGAGCAGTTTGCTGGGTCACCGTGAGCATCAGCATCGTTGCGTCGAATCTGTGTGAATTGAACAGTGAAGAAAACCATTGCAGTCGCTGGATAAAACCCATTTGTGATTTGCGATCTCTTCCCAGAGTTTTCCATTTCTTGCAATTTTTCTGGGTGGCTGGTGTGCTTGTTGGAAGCATTTTTTCCTTGCAGTTTTTGTTGGTAATTGTTGTTGGTTTGGGTGTGTGAGGAAGGATTTTCTGTCGGTTGTTGTGTGAGGATTTGTTGTGACTTGTGGGTTGCTGTGTGAGGAAGGACTTTTCGCCAAACAGGTTATTTTTTGTTTCAGATTTTAAAATCTATCAAAAAACATTATGAAAAATATTTTTAAAACAGGTTTTTACCCTTAAAAGTGCCAAACAGTGCTAATTTATTAAGTATGTTAACCAATATGTCAAAACCATCAACAAATTTATACTGGACAGATGGAAGATGCAAACAAAATGGTACTTACAGATATTCAAACACCAAAGGGAAAAAAGGATATTCAATTATATAAATGTGAATTTAAAACAAGCTATCAGTTTTATTTTGAATGTTGGTGAAAGAGAAAATCATTTAGAACTTCAATAAGCAAGTTCACAACATCGTCAATCAGATTTCAAGTTCCTTACATAACGTTCACATTCTAGACTGTTACAGCTCCCATGGCACTGACTACAAAGCTTGGATTTATCATAAATATGCATACTGACAAAAACAAATACGGACCAAAAAGCTTAAAGACACTTTCCAAATTAAAATATAAAGTCAGGCACCGAGCCACCAGATAAACACATTAAGTCAAATTTCAATTTCTAAAAATCTACCTATTGTCAAAATCAGAAATATAATTGCATAACAGTTCACAAATTGAAAAAATACTGTTTTTCTAACGCAACAAACCATGTGATAAAGTTTAAGTTGGCACATGTGACTTGTTATGCAAGAATATATTCTCAACATTTCAAAATTCACAAAGATAGTAGACATAAATACCAAATCGGAAAATCATGGCAGCTTCAATTCATAAACAGGGGTACCTCCTCAGAAGGCCAATCATCAATATGCTCATTAACTTCACTGCCCTTAGGAGACCATATCAACCCTTCTATCATACCAGAGAACTTGTCCATCTTATCTCCCAATATCGCTAATTCTCTCCATCCTCTCTGGCCACGCATCATCTCATCCATTCTGATTCAATTGGAAGCATGGAATTTTCATTTTTTAAAGAAAAAGTGAAAAAATATATATATTTGACAGATAACCACATCTCACTAAATCGTGCCTTAACCGTGAAGATTATCATTGCATGGAACATTACCATGGTGCCAGAAATCTATATACTTTCCTTCCCCCGCCCCATTTAATAAGAGTATTTCTAATTATTTAATATTCAGGATGCTACTTAAATACTTTATAAGCTCAAAAACAAATGTATAAGAACAAAATAAAAAAAGGTAAATTACACTTACCTCCCTTGAGGTTTGAGGAAATGTCAGAAAGCCCCTCATATTTTTGAAAATGACACTTAGCTCCCTGAGGTTATTATTTTAAATTTTTTCTCATCATATAACTAATATGGTTTGTAAGTATTATTTTGAGGTTATTCTTGATGAGATTTTAAATTGAAAAATGTTTATTTTGACTCAATTTATATTTATTTTTATTTTTAATTTTTTTGATAAGCAATGGGATTTTATTATAAAAAAATCAGCTGCTTAGTGTGCATAAAGCATGAACTGATGCAGAATGTTCAAAGAGATAATTTTTTTTTTGATAAGTAATAATGCAGTTTATTGATGAAAAGACCACTATGTATACATAAATTATGAACACAAAGAGGTGGATAATTACAATGAATATGAGAGGGAAGGAATGGATAAAGAATCTAAGAAAGAAAGGACAGAGGTAGAGCAAGTGTAACCCAAAGCTGTAGCCCAATCATACAGCATATTAGAGAAGGATTCATATAGCTGTAAATTTGTATGCTCCACACTCTTGAAAATGCAAATGTTACGTTCCTGCCAGATGGGTCCAAAACAAACAAGCAGGAACCAAGTTCCAAATCTTGGAGTGATGCTTTCCCAACCAATTTCTCCAGCCAAAGAGCAGACCTGAAACACTACTGGACAGAACCCACAACGCGCCAAAGGAACGAAAGACAAAGCTCCACAATCCATAAGTGAATGAGCAATGCAGCAGCAAATGACTAGTTGTTTCACCAGCACAACAGCACCACCCCGCTAGCTGATACCCTCTTCGCATAAGATTATCTGCTATTAGAATTCTGTCCCATGTAGCAGACCAAACAAAGAAAGAAACTCGTCTTGGAACATGAACACTCCAAATGGATTTCCACAGGAACTTCACTGGAGGAGAGCCCCTCAAGGCAATATAATAGGAACAAATGTCGAACATCCCATTGCCCTTCAGCCGCCATCGTAAACCGTCACCACCAACTTTAAAGGAAGAATGAGAGTGAAGAAGCCCAAAGAAGGAAATAACACCCTCCATCTCCCAATCATTAAAGTTTCGAACAAAATTAACATTCCAATCTGAATAGGAACCAGAGGCTGAACGGGTTAAGAGAGAATCAATAGTGGCCTGTTGATCAGTGGCACACGCAAATAAAACCGGAAAAGCATCCTTCAAAACACGATCACCACACCATCTATCCAACTAGAATGGAATACGGTTCCCCATGCCAACTTCAAAGTCCACATATTGAACAAAATCATCCCAGCCAAAATGAATTCTCCTCCATAAACCGCAACCATGGGTACCACGAATATTCTTAGTTGAAAATCCACCTGACTGAATCCCATATTTAGTTGCAATGACTCGCCTCCATAAAAGGGACTCCTCAACACCAAAGCGCCATAGCCATTTCCCAAGTAATGCTTTGTTAAAGACAACCAGCTTCCTGACACTCAGACCTCCATAGGCAATTGGGGAACACACAGTTTGCCAGTTTAACAAGTGATGGTTAACCCCTTCCGCCTTATCTCCCCACAGGAAGTTGCACTGGAGCTTCTCAATCCTGTTGGCAATACTAACTGGAATTGTAAAGAGTGAGAGATAATATGTAGGAAGACTGGAAAGAGTACTTTTTAGGAGAGTTAATCTACCCCCTTTAGATAAGTAAAGGTTCTGCCATCCTGCCAATTTACGTTCCATATTTTCCAATATAGAATTTCAGATAGCCTTTGATTTGAAGGGAGCACCTAAAGGCAAACCAGGATAATTCATTGGAAGAGAACCTATTTGACAATACATAATATCCGCTAAAACCGATAGATTAGGCACATCTCCCACCAAAACCATCTCACTCTCATTCATGTTCTCCCGAAGACCGGTCACTGCTTCAAAGAAAGTTAAGACCAATCGAATGTACATCAGTTGTTGAGGGTCTGCATCACAAAACAACATAGAGTCATCAGCAAATAAGAGATGAGAGATGCTCACCTCATTGCCAATGGTAAAACCGGATATGAAACCACCCTCCTCAGTCCTCCTTAGCATTCTGCTAAGGACCTCCATGACTAGGAGGAAGAGAAGAGGAGAAAGAGGATCCTCCTGTCTCAAACCCCTAGAACTATTGAAAAAACCAGAGGGAGAGCCATTGACCAAGACTGAAAAGCGAACAAAAGAAATACAAGAATGGATCCAGCCACGCCACCTCGGCCCAAAACCCATTCTCTCGAGAATGTAAAGAAGACACTCCCAATTAATATGGTCATAAGCCTTTTCGATATCCAATTTGCAAATAATCCCTGGAATACCACTCTTGATGCGACTATCAAGAGTCTCATTAGCAATTAGAACCAAGTCTAGAATCTTGCAACCCCCTACAAATGCATTTTGAGATTGAAATAAAACCATCCAACACAGTCCTCAATCTATTGGTCAAGACTTTTGCCAGTAGCTTATACACACAACCAATCAAGCTAATGGGTCGAAAATCCTGAATATTAGAGGCATTCTGCTTGTTTGGGATCAAAGCTAGAAAAGTAGCATTGTGGGATTTCTCAAAAGAACAGAATTCATGAAACTCCTCAAAAACTGCCAAGACATCAGATTCCACCACTCTCTAGCACTTCTGAAAGAAACCCATAGTAAAACCATCTGGGCCCGGAGATTTATCTCCTTGAGAAGAATGAAGGACTTGCAAGATCTCATCCTTTTCAAACTTCCTCTCAAGAAACTCCCGATCCTCTTCCCGAATGACGTCAAAAGGTAATCCATCAAACTTAGGTCTCCAAGCTTCATTTTCCTGAAACAAAGAATCATAGAACTGAACTGCTTGGTCCCTAATATGCTGGTCTGCCTCATACACCATACCTTCAACCTCCAAGTTATCCATATAATTTCAGCGTCTATGGGAGTTTGCAACCTTTTGGAAAAACTTCGTATTATTATCACCCTCCTTCAACCAAAGCATTTTGGACTTTTGACGCCACGAAGTTTCCTCCAAGTGAGCTAAACGAATCAATTCAGCTTTAAGAGACTCTTTGAGAAGTTTCTCTTCAACAGTTAACCCAAATAGACATTCCTTAACATCCAAACCCAATAATTCAGCCTTAAGCCGATTCTTATTAAAGCTTAGATCCCCAAATTCCTGCTTATTCCCAACTTTCAAATCAGCTTTCAAGGCTTTTAATTTGCAAGCTAATACGTAACTGGGAGTACTGGTAAAGAGATAGCTATTCCATCAATCCTGCACCCGATCAACAAATCCAGCTTGTTTGAGCCACATATTTTCAAATTTAAAGGAACACTTACCTCTTGACATACCCTCGACTTCCACTAAGATAGGATGATGATCCGATACAATGCGAGGAAGCAGCTTCTGAAGAACATCCGGAAAATGCTCCTCCCATTCAGAAGAGACCAAAGCTCGTTCAATACGAGACATAAAGGCATGTCGGATCTATTGCTCCAAGTATAAGTACCACCACTCAGAGGTAAATCCAAAAGATGAGAGTTTTCTATAAAGTCAGAAAAATCCCTCATACTAGAAGAGAATCTATGACAACCCAAACATTCACTAGGAAATCGAACAACATTGAAATCACCCATGATAAGCCACGGATTATTCCATTTTCTGTCTGATATCCTCTAATTCAACCCAAAAATCATCCTTGGAAGCATTCCCAGCAGGACCATAAACTCCAAAGCAAGTCCATTCACCCGTCAACAACCCCTTTCCAGGAACAAGAGATAGAAAACAAGCCAATATAAGAATCAAGGTTATCCAAAACTCTCTTATCCCACATGAGAAGGATACTGCCAGTAGTATTCACAGCATTAACAACTTCCCACCCAACATAAAAATTGCTCCATATGCTTTGGACTAACATCAAGTCCATGTGATGTATTTTCATTTCCTCGAGACATACAACATCACATCTCCAATCCCGTAACAAATTCCTCACAATTTCTCACTTCCGGGGGTTATTCAAACCCCGAACATTCCAAGACAATAATCGTAGCTTCATTAAAGAACTAGAGACCCAAAGAGAACTAGACAACACCAATCTCAGAAGCAAATTTGCTTCCGATCGTAATTCACTAAGGACGTAAGGTTCTTGAGTTCATAAGCACATTTCTTTCCAAACACTGATGGTTGTCGAGTGCTATTAACCTTGATCTTCTTCTTCCTTTCATCATCAATGCGCCGTAATAATGAATAACATTGGTTTTCAAAACCCACTATGGAGACCCCCACTTGCTTGCTAAACCTTCGATATTGCAAATCCAACCATTTGGACCTCTCTTCTTCCACTTCGAAGTCCAACCCCTGTTTTTGCAAAATGTCAACACTCTGAATGGGTTCGCAAGAGATCGGACTAAGCCCAGAACTAGCTTCATCACAGAAAAGGACTAGAGGAAGAGACGACGACAGTCTACCTTCCGTAGGTGTTGACAAACAGTCAGACTCGACAACAATAAAATCTCTTAGACGCATGTCTTTGGTTTTCGAGGATTCCGATTTCTGAGAAGACTGGATCCGACACTCGTTTGCTCCGTTCACCACGGGAGAAGACACCCTAGGGCTCACTGATGTCCTAGAGTCCACAGGCGTTTGACCATGAGAGGACTCACCCACCTCATTCTCGGAACCCAAGCAAGAGAAGTAAGATGGTTGGCCGTGAGAATGCTTGACTTCCACCGTGCTTCTAATCATGGGCTTCTTAGGCTCAACTAGGCCCAATTCTGGAATTGGACTAGTGAGCTAGTCATCACTAAACGGCACATGTTGGCCTAAGGCATTGGGTTTTACTAACTCTGGGTAATGGGCTTTCCTTTCGTTAAGTAAATCGACCCAACAAGCAGTACATTTTTTTCCATCCTCTATAGAAATGAGGAGACTTTTGTGGGAAGTATTCCCATGGAACTCAAATTTCCGTGTGGGCTATGGACCACCAACAGTTAAAGGTACACATGTTGTTTTGTACTTTTTGAAATCAAGTCTTTCAAAAACGCTGCTTCTACCGTTATCTGTGATCCCCGCGGTATTCATAACTCCCTCACCCAAATTTTGCGAAGCGCCAAATAATAAGGAGCAAGGTTTCCGGCCCAAGTCACGGCCTCCAGCTATGACCTCATCATTAGCCAAGGAATGACAGGCGGGAATTGCCGATTTAGTCCCAATACCCAAAAAGAAGTGACGTAATTCACCAACAAAGGATGCCCATCCCTTTCCTTTCTTTCCTTCCGGTACACGGATATGACCTTGTTGGGAGCCGCTATGATAATCAGAAAATTCGGCAAACCATCCTCCCGAATTCTTCATACAACAAATCTCCAATGCCCTGTCACGATGTGATTGGAAAAAGCCTTCAGAAGGGTTTTCAACCCACCAAAGTTTGTCCAAAACATCGAAAAGCCAAGACAGACCTTTAGCACTAATCCAAATAGAGCCTCAGTACTTGCCTCTACATTTAATGATGTGATAAGGATCTTTACAACCACCGTCGAAAATCAAAGTGAAGGTCTTAGCGTCGATACGAAACATACGTTTTGTTACACTAGACTCAGAAGTATCGGTGTTGCGAAGAGGATGGAGTGATGGTGATGGCGGTGAGACAGGGTAGGGAAAGCTCATGAAGGGGAAGGGAGTAATCAGAGGTTGGGGTTGAGGAATGGGTGTGGGGATATTCTGGGGGGTTGTTAAGGATTGGAGGCTGATGTGAATCTGAGTGTTGAAAAGGAGTCTGCCAATGTATTATTGGAGGAAACTAGTGGGAAGGGGGCTTGAAAAAGGTAAAAGGGAAGGCCATAAATGATGGCTGGGGAAAGAGAGGTTGTGAGGGATGTAGGGGAAGGGAGGGTTGGGAAGGTAAGGGGAGAGAGGCCATCTGGAAAGTTCCAAAGAGATAATTATTTCAATTTAGTGTTATTTAATTTTACAAGTCAATTGTATTTTTATTGGTCAGTTGTATTTTAGGTTCTAGTATTTAGATTTATTAGTATTTTAATTTAAAGTCAAGGTTATTTTTATAAGTCAATAATTAGGTCCAAACCCATTAGAATTAGGGTTTAGTATTCCTATATAAAAGCATTGTAGTCCTATGGACAGGGAGATTATTATTGATGAATGAAAAGGACTTCTTTTGAAATTGTTTTATGGCCTGGTGTCGACTACAGTCCAACCCTAGGTGCTAACTCCTAGTGGTTTCTCGCTTGGTGCTAACTCCAAGCAAGGCTTAGGTGCCAACTATTAAGTCATATCCCTTTATTTTCCAGTTCTTAAATTTTTAGTTGAATTATTCTGGTTTGTCCTGCGTCATGAACACAAGAGTTTTAAGTCAATACAATAGAAGAAGTAAAAGGAATTAAAGACAATGAGGATATAAAATGTAAAACGGTAGAACTAGAAGTAAATCCCCATGCACGAGACCAATCAAACAAAGAAGATGCAAAGCAATCCAAGAATTGAGCCTCAGATTTCGCCACATCCTCGAAATAACTCCTATGATCATTTATGTTCATCATAGGAGTTATTTGTTATATAAATCAAAACCCCAAGGGGTGGAGTGTCGTTTATAAAAATTGGAGGGAGTTTCTGACATTTCCACAAACCTCAAGGGAGGTTATTATAATATACACAAAGAAATATATAGATAAATGCCACAAAAGCACTAACTATAAAAATAAAGTTGTTAAATCAAAGAACAATGGCTAATAATGACATTTAAGGGCATTTTAAGTCATTCCAAAGATGTGGCAATAAAAAAGGTTGTTGGTAGAATGACAGCCTGCTTTCAGATTCCTGAGAAAGCATCCACCGATAATTATAAATTGAAATTCAATTAAGAAATGAAGTTACCTGAGAAAAGCTCTCTGTGCAGAAGTACCTACATCTCCAGCTAAATATGCCTCATGCTTGAGTACCTGTTGGTGAAGATACTTGGCACAAAACTTTGCAACTACTTTACCTGAAAATAAATGGACTTCACTGAGTACAACACAAGACCAGAAGTTATCAAGCTGAAGAAATAGAAATGAAGGAAGAGTGAAGTACTAGTTGTCAAGCTTCCCTCCCCCTTTCTCCGCCAAGAGAGAAAGAAGTGAGTGACAAAGAGACAGAAAGAAAGATATTGAGAGAAGAATATGGGGAATTTAAGCCGTATCTAAAAGAAGGTTGATTAACTTCACAATCTCAGGAGATATGTCCAGATATTTGAGAATTGGGAATATCAACCTGCAGGCAACATAGAGATACACTCTGGCAACATCTTTCTTTATATGGCCATTTGACTAAAAGTTGAATATGTATTTTTGCGCACTTGTGTGCCTTTGACCATTTAGCCATGAAACCAATGAACTTTATCAAAAAGACAAGCCTAATTTGAAGTCGCTAACCCAATACACCCAACTACGAGAAGACTCTAAGAGGGCTTGACGTAGTACAAATTGAGGAATTTGTTTAATGTGCTTGTGATAGGCTTAGGTTTAGGAGCATTTGTGGATTTAGGGTTTAAAACCAAATAAATAAAACGTTAGCCTCGAAACCAATGAACTTTATCAAAAAGATAAGCCTAATTTGAAGAGGCTAACCCAATACACCCAACTACAAGAAGAATCTAAGAGGGCTTGACATAGTCAAATTGGGGACTTTGTTTACTTGTACTTGTGATAGGCTTAGGGTTGGGAGCATTTGTGGAATTAGGGTTTAAAACTAAATAAATAAATAAAACATTAGGGTTTTAGTAGGGGAGAAAAAGATTTGATTTAGAGTACAAAATATGTGAAAAGAAACTGAAATCAAATCTGCCCACAATCGGTGAACAATACTTGTTAATGGTGACAGAATATTGGAGAGAAGAAAATGAGGGGAAAAAATAAAGTCAATGTGCCTCAATACTCAAATCGCTCAACAATTTTATTAATCAATTCTACTTTGACTACAAACTCCTAATCAAACTAGTAAACCAAAAATCTAAAAAGGTACTAAAAGACTGACTTGGACTAAGGAAATAAACCTAAGATACTTAGGATTTCCTAGATAACTCGCCTAAACTAAATTACCAAAATACCCTTAATTCGTAGGAGTTGCTAAATCTACAATTGTAAAATAAAAACCACATTAAAAACTGTTTTAACCCTAGAATATCTATTCTAGACGTTTAAAACCATACAAGACTTCGGCTTTGATTGGACTTCACATATTGACTCAATAAAATAAGTCTTGAATGAACAAAATTCCAAAGTAGAAACAAATTAGTCTTCTGTGGCTGCATCAAGGCTCTGAAGCACTAAGTTATTAAGAAAAGACTAGGGCAAGAATGTATAAGATGAGATATGCAAAAGGAACTTAATGAAATTGAAAGAAAAGTTGAGATAGCCAAGGCAAATAAATGAGTGAAATGTTGCAAACTAAGCTTAGATGTCAAAGCCCAAAAAACATTCAGAACTTGGCATTTATACTTCTCTGGCTCTTGCATTCAAATATTCAAAAGGGATGTAAAAAACTAAGTCATTAAGAAGACGTTGCTAATGCATCTCTTAAAAACTCAATTGAACATGTGCTCTACAAAATTGCTTTACAGGAAAAGAAAAAGAAAAAAAAGCAAGTTGCCACAAGAAGCAAGCAACCATCAAATCCAAAACAAGATACCATTAGAGTGTCCAATTTGTTGCCTACAGCTCCCTGATTAAAAAGTACAATTTCAACATTGATGGGAATCTACTTTTTTTGTTTAATAATTTATTAAAAACCGACAAGAAATATGTACATCAGGATTATACAAGACGGACAATCCCCAATTACACCCAAAAAGAACAAAGATCTAGAAAGTCCAAAAAATTAGAGAATGGGAGACATCCTAGGACCGACACCCATTCAAATAACGTTTTAAGGACGAGTTGTTTCAGTTCAGCCACACTTCGTTCATTTCCCTCACAAACCTCCTTCGTAAAAAAGCAATGTAATAACAAATGCTCAACCGTTTCCCCATCCCTCTTACATAAGCAGCACCTACTAACCAGGATGATGTGTCGATTTTGCAAGTTCTCAGCGGTTAAAATTTTCCAAGGGAGGC
This sequence comes from Fagus sylvatica, assembly GCA_907173295.1. Classification (NCBI taxonomy): domain Eukaryota; kingdom Viridiplantae; phylum Streptophyta; class Magnoliopsida; order Fagales; family Fagaceae; genus Fagus; species Fagus sylvatica. Next base: position 22,790,061 of record OU015772.1, read on the forward strand.
TACCCATACAAAGAAAGAGACCCTTGAAGGAACCTTAGGCTGCCAAATAATTTTCCAGGGAAAAGGACAGCCCTCAATCTGGGAGAGAATTTTATAAAATGAACTAACCTGAAAGCCCTTTTGAGGAGGTAACCAACACATGGTGTCCGTACCACTACCTCTCACCTTAGTAGAATAGAGTGAGTGAGTCCAGGAACGAAGCACTCTAACTCCCAATCCTGAACTACTCTAATAAAATCCAGCCACTAGTGAACTAGAGCATAATGAACCTGCAAATGAGCGGGCAACTAAGGCATCCTTATCCCGAACAATACGATAGAGTTCCAAATATGCCTCTCATAAAATAGTCTCACCACACCATAATCATGCCAAAATTGAATATGCGTACTATCGCCAACATCAAACTTAATATGCTGGGAAAAAAGATCCCAGCCCCGCCCAATATACTTCCATAAGCTCACTCCATAAGGCTCTCTAGTAGCAATTGTACACCAACCCCCTACCTTAGAGCCATACTTCAACTCAATCACCCGTCTCCACAAAGCTTCTTGTTCATGCCCATACCGCCACAACCATTTTCCTAGTAAAGCTCCATTGAAAAGCTGTAGGTTATTAATACCGAACCCCCCACATTGAATTGGTTTGCAAACGTCAGCCCATTTCACCAAGTGAAATTTAGACTCATCTCCCATACCTCCCCATAAAAAATCCCGTTGCAATTTTTCCATACGATAGGCCACCGCTGCCGGAATGGGGAAAAGAGACATAAAATATGTTGGCAGGTTCGAGAGAGTACTTTTTATCAAGGTAAGATGGCCCCCCTTTGATAAGTACATTCTCTTCCAGCCCGCAAGTCTTTTTTTTCATCTTTTCTAGAACCCCATTCCAAATAGTCTTTGCTTTAAACTTTGCCCCCAAAGGCAACCCCTAATACTTCATTTGAAGACTCGTAGTTTTACAACCTAGAATAACTGCCAAATCTACAATATGAGGAACATCACCCACTGGAACTAATTCAGACTTGGCTAGATTCACTTTCAGTCCAGATACTGCTTCAAACCAAGTTAAGAGACACCTTAAGAGGAGTACTTGATTTGAGTCCGCATCACAAAAAATTAATTTGTCATCCGCAAAAAGAAGGTGCGACACCATTACAAATCCAGAAGCCTCTGTTCCCATAGAAAAGCCAGACAGAAACCCACCACCAACAGCCTTGTCCAACATCTTGCTCATAGCCTCCATCACAGTAACAGAGTAGAGGAGAAAGTAGATCACCTTTTCTGAGCCCTCTTGAACTATCATAGAAATCATAATAGCTGCCATTAATAAAAATGGAAGAACAAGCAGTAGAGATACAAAAAGAAATCCACTTTCGCCACTTCTCTGAAAAGCCACACCTTCGTAATAAATAAATAAAAAATCCACAATTCACATGGCATATGCCTTCTCCAAATCAAGTTTGCAAAGAACCCCCGAAGCACCCGCCTTCAATCTGCTATCAAGGCACTCATTAGCTATCAGTAAAGAATCCAGAATTTGTCGCCCCTTCACAAAGGCATTTTGGGAATCCGATGTGAGCTTCTCTAAAACCGAACAAAGGCAGTTAGCCAAAGCTTTTGATAGGATCTTATACAAGCTTCCCACTAGGCTGATGGACCTAAAATCTTTCACTTCCATGGCATCAGATTTTTTGGGAATCAAAGTTATGAATGTGGCATTCAGACTCTTTTCAAACTGATTGTGCCTATGAAACTCTTGAGCAACTGCCATTATATCATCCTTGACTACATGCCAGCAATGCTAGAAAAATCCTAAGGAAATGAAACCCATCCAGTCCCGGAGCTTTATCCCCATTAAATCCGTTTACCACATTAGAGATTTCATCTTCATTAAATGGTCTTTCCAACCACACAGCATCCTCCTCGTCCAAGGAATTAAAATGCAGCCCATCCAAAAAAGGCCTTTGCACCCCACTTTCGTGAATAAATTCTTCTAGAAATTAACAATATGTTCCTGAATAATAGTTGGGTCAAACACTTGTTCCCGATCTACAAGGAGAGTGCCGATATTGTTATTCCGTCTATGGGAGTTTGCCACATTATGATAGAATTTTGAATTCCTATCACCTTCCCGCAACCAAAGAGCTCGAGACTTTTTTCTCCAACTGATTTCGTCCAATAAAATATTCTTCTCAAGCTCAAGACGTACCCGGTCCAAGTTAAGCTTTTCCTCATTTGTCAAAGCTCAATGTTCCACAATAGAGTCCAGATCGTGCAGCTCATTTAGTAACTTGTGATTTTGAATCATAACATTTCCAAACACCTCCTCATTCCATTTCTTCAAGTCAATCTTTAGAGCCCATAACTTGTTTGCCAGGATGAAATTAGGTGTGCCATCAAACTAGTATGAACTCCACCATCCCTCAACTCTTTCCATGAAATCCTCAGCCTTCATCCACATATTTTCAAACCGGAAAGGTTGTCAACCCCAATTGGTATGACCACAATCCAATAGTATTGGGAAATGATCAAATAGGAGCCTACATAGCCTCTTTTGCCCAATACGCGAGAAGCATCCCTCCCATTCGATCGTGAAAAGAAAACGGTCCAACCGAGACATAGACATTTTCTCTATTATTGGACCAAGTAAAAGAACCCCCTTCCAAAGGAATGTCTACCAGCCCATTAATCGAAATAAAATCCGAGAAATCAAACATGGCTAAGTGAAACCTTCGGCTCCCAATCACTATAATGGAAAACGAATCACATTAAAGTCCCCACCCACACACCAAGGGACATTCCACAATGTTTGGACTCCGGAAAGCTCATCCCACATAAGCCGCCGCTCAGTATCTGCATTAGGACCATAAACCCCTGAAAATGCCCACTCGTGGTTATTAGCCACATCACGAAACTTACACGAGATTGAAAAATGCCCAACTGCTTCATCAAGTTTTTGCACGACACACCTATCCCACATAATTAAAATGCCTCTTGAAGCTCCCAAAGACCCCAAAAACAACCGATCAACATGGTGACAGCTTCAAGGACTTTTCACAATCTGTCGAGTGACTAGCTCCAATTTAGTCTCTTGCAAGCATATAATATACGCCTTCCAAACTTTGAGAAGATTATGAATGCAAAGTCTCTCATCCACCTCATTTAAACCCTACACATTCCACGAGAGAATTTTTAGATTCATTGGATTAACATGTCCCTATCCCTACTAACACCACTGGCTTTATTAGCTCATGAGTCATAGTTAATGGAACTTACCAGACCCTTCAATTCTCTACTGCCCCTGTTGCCTTATTTCTTTTTTTTGCATTGCTCACTTGTCTCCAGTTTATTCTGATTCCTTTGAGATTCAATAGAAACCAAGATCACAATAACAACCCCTTCATAGCCCTCGTACGCTGCACCCACAAGTTCCCCAAAAGCCTTAAGCCTCCCATTTACCCAATCTGATAACCTAGAGTGACCATCATTTCCCATACTCTGAATAATCTCCGAAGAAACCACCTCAGCCTCTTGTGGTGGAGCAATGGCCAGAGGATGAATGGAAATTGGCTCCATCTCCCCATCGAGTTAAAGGCAACTAGCCCCCAGTCCCTCTAAAGCATCCCCTTCCTGTACCTTAGACCCCCCAACTAACCATGTTTCACACTCCACCTGATCACTCCATAAATTTGCCTCACACGAATCATACCAATTGAGGAGGTGATCAGGCGAGACCTCTTTTTGCACATCCTAGGCGATGGGTGAGATTGACATGTCGATTTCCACAGGTAGACGAAGGCGTTGCCCATCCCGCAACTCAATGAACCACTCTTTTGGTGTACCCCAAGCGTGAACCACGTTACCGGCAAGAGGGGGGATTCAGCCTTGGACGGCTCCGTTGGAGGAAATACTATGATGAACCTTAAGCTGTGTAGAAAAGCTAACAAGAGAGGCAACTGTCCAAAAGATAATGTGACTAGGAAGTGAGATTTTGCTTTTTGAAGTATAAGTGGGTAGTAGGATTTAGATCCAACTAACAAGTAGATTAGAAAAGACTGTATGATTAATAAATTAATTTTCCAATGTACCTTCAGTTAAGGGAAACACGAAAAATTTCCCAATAATTTTAAACAAAATGTAGTACATATAGGTAGATAAGAAGATCACCAGCTGTTGCAATCTAAAAACTCTATGAAATCAATCTCCTAATCCAATCATACATCAATCTTAAGAACAAGGACTAAGGCAAATTTAAAGGGAGTCAACACTACTGAAGGTGGAATTGTTTTATTCTCTGCATATACTCCACATAATGCACAAAAGAAATCCCACCTCAATTTCTTTCCTATTGGTAAGTTTGAACACACACCTAATGTGTCTTGAACCCATAACCTCACCCTTCATCCCACTCTTATGGAAGAAGGAAGAGCCATTTGAGCTAGACATCATGCATTGTACCCTGAAAAGAGAACATAAAAACCCACAACTCACATGCAGCTGTACAGTGAGGTAATAAATGGCCTAATCTGAGATTTACACACATGGCACCAGTCCACAAGGATCTTCCTCTCTTTCTCAAATTATCCACTATCAAAATCTTTCCCAAAGCTGTTTGTCACAAACAAGAATGCAACAATCCAAGGCACTCTGGTGTCTCATATACTTTTTGAAGGGAACTTGATATAAGAAGTCACTTTCAAAGCATCTTAATGAGACCATACAAAAAATCTTTCATTGCTAGTCGACCTCCAATACAATATATTTTTGCCTTTGCCAGTTTGCTATAACAACTCAAATAAGGAAGCCAATGGCTCTTAACTCCAATCTTGTAAATCTTTCACAAAACTAATATTCTAATGTTTGCCCCTCTTCTCCCGAAATATATTAAAAAAAAAAAAAGACTATAGAAGCATCATTATCCTCAGCTTAAAAAAACAATCATGAAACTAATCCTTCAACACCAGCTCCCCATACCACACAGAATGCCCGTAGTAGCATTTTTTTTTTTTTTTTTTGAAAAGTAATGGGATATTTTATTCAAGAAAACGCCTTAGAGTGCATAGAGCATAAAGACAAGGACAATTAAATAATTACAATATGATGATCATCTGGGGTTAAGGAGAAAGAAAAAATATAGTGCAAAACAATAGTACTAGATGTGAGCCTCCAGGCCAATCAAACAATGTTGAAACAAAGCATTCTACCAATTGACTCTCAAATTTCACCACTTATTCAAAGACACGCTGATTGCGTTCGTGCCACACCGTCCACATCAAACATCACCAAGTTCCAAATATCTGGGAATGCCTACCCAACATATTTCGCCACCCATTCAACACATCCACCACCCTTTCGGATAACAACCAATGAATCTCAAAAGAGCAAAACACAAAGTTACAAAGAACACCTGCCACAGGGCAGTGAAGGAGAAGGTGATCCACCGACTCCCCACTACACCTACACATACAGCACCAGCTTGCCATGGAATATCCCCGACGATTGAGATTATCACAAGTTAAAATTTTGTCCCAAGCTGAAGACCAAGCAAAGAAACAAACCCTACGAGGTGATTTATTAAACCAAATACTCTTCCAAAGAAAAAGAGCCCTGAGGATCTCATAAAGCACAATATTAAAAACGAATGTCGAATAAACCATTCCTCTTTCCACTGCAAACAATCTACCCCCACCCTTAGAGGAGTATTGGAATAAAGGTGATGTAGAAATGAAGCTATGACAGTCCAAAAGTAGCATTCCAATCAACTCCATCATTCTGATGTAAGAGCATGGACTCGATAGTGGCATCTCGATTGGAAGCACAATCAAACAACACCTGAAAGGCCTCCTTTAGAGGGATATCCCCACACCAACGGTCATGCCACAACCGGATTCTCTCTCCACTGCCAACCTAAAATCCCAAAAATTGGGCAAAAGTGTCCCACCCTGACATGATGCCTTTCCACAACCCACACCCATGAGGACCAAGCAAATGGTTAGAATACCACAACCCCTTATGTCGCCTTTCCCAATCATTATATTAAGCCATCTATTTAGATGGATGAGAAGTCCCATAATTTATTTCATAATACCTCTCATGACTTCCGGGGAATTTTAAAGTAAAGACAACATAAGGGGAGGCACATAAGGGGTGAACAATGTAATAAAACCCACCCAATTCTGACATGTGAGTTTCTTGGAGTGAGTGGAATACCAAGGTAACAAAAAACAATTGCATACATCACTTGTAATGAACTACTTTGCACTCTTAACATGACCGTCATATTGATGCATTTAAAAAAGTTTCTATATTGATGTAACATTAAAGGTGTGGAGAAACAGACGTCATGTGAAACAAACAGGGTGAAAGGATCAACTAACTAATGAAGTCTTTAATAGTAATGAGATTTAATTTTAAAAAAGATGCCAACAGCAGCCAAAAAAGAACAGAAACTTCAATTCGAAAACCAACTTTAATTGGAAGAAGTTTGTAATAAGATGGGAAAAAACAAATAAAATTTATAAAACTCAAATGCTAACCTCCATGACCATCATAAACACCAAAGAAAGAGGTGGAACTGTCCAAATCTGGATAAGCTGCATGCTACACCAAAAATAACCTACATTTAGCATACAGTCAGCAAGATAGCATCGATGGTAAATCACTAAGATTATGAGTCCACTAAATGGACCCATTAAAAAGACAACCATATCATCTCTAATCTATGTAGCATGGACACCTTTGAAGAGGAACAAATATCTGTGTCAAATACTCGACTGTCCTCCAATACATTTGGACATTTTGTCAGAAAAGAGGAACCAGTTTTTGTTATTTCCAATCCATTAGAAATTCCAAAATTAACTTTTTTTGCTCTATTTCAGCAAATTATACAGCTTGTTTTGGCAAGTTTACAAAGTTCCAAAGAATCCAAACAAAATAATGAGGTTTCTGCAGAAGTAATTCATTGTGTACTTTGACTATTTTTTTTTTTTTTTTTTTTAATGTTATTTTCTTTCCTGGCCTAAAAAGATCTGAACTTTAGACCTATACCAACACTATCCACCTTCATACAAGAAGGGGCAAAGGATATATTACAATTATGACACATCTAGTCACATAAAAGTAGGACTCCAAATCTAATTCCTATTCTTTATACTAGTTTCTTCAATAATTACATCTATTTTTTTTTTTTTTTTGTCATATGCGTACACTTAAAATGATAATGTTAAATACAACATCATAGAATGACAAGCAAATTCATGTACGTGACTCCAAAATAGAATAACTCTATGTCTATCTTAATTTGCAAGTTTCCCTTGGATAATGAAGCTTATTGTAATAAGTTATTTATGGATATTTGACTGTTTGATATTATAGGTAGTTTTTTCAACATAAACACAATGAAAATATATGTTCTTATTAGATTTTACCGTGCATGGGCACTAATAATTTGTTCTGTCATTTAGGCACACTTTAAGTCATAATACACCTTTAATCAAAACCTAAAGCAATTTTGGTTCATGAACACATTATCTATTCAATTCCACCCTTAAAAAATCCAATGTGATCAGGCATATTTGTCAAAGATTAGCTATTTAACAACTTTTCTAAATCCAAGTGGACCAAAATCACATACCAAGAAGATATTCCAAACCTAGTCAATAATCTAAAGAGTTTAACCTAATTTGACTCAAGTGATAAGGGATGGGATGAGGGTGGTGTGCGGGTGCAGGTGTGTAGACCTTAAGTTCAAATCCTACCCCCCAAACCTTAAGGAAAAAATGATAATGTTATAAACAGAAGCAGAAGGCAAAAATGATTATAAATTTTGTAAAATTATAGCAAGGAGTGAGGACACACAGTAGAAACATATGAAACTTAAAAAAAAAATGGCACAAAAAGAACACAAAGACTACTCACAGCATCTTCCATGGTCGCACGCCACCCTTGCATTGATGACAACCCATACCTAACTCTTTCATTCCCACCGTCATCGGATACCTTTTCAGTTTTTGGCGCGCTGAGGTATATCCCCATTTCTACCTGGGACAATAACTATGCCATCAATCACAAATATTATCACACAATACAGCCATTTTAGGTTTTACATACGCATTCATTAATATGCATACATGCATATATGCATAAGCTTAAGCTGAGATATATCCCCATATCTAAGCGAAAGTAACCAAATGTAACATCAATCACAGGAATCACTAACTGCACAACTACATTATACATAGTTATTAACATACATAAATGATACATACATAAACACACACACAATCATTATTTTTTTGATAATTCAATTGTTACAAGTGGGGGAGGAGGATTTGAACTCTACTTCTCCTTGTAATCAATGCCACTGAGCTACAAGGCTCTTTACACACCACACACATACATTATACACACAACAAAAGAGATTTTTACACAAATTTTCCTGCAGAATTAAAAGAATGAGCTAAAAGCATTAGCCACAAGAGTGAAACACAAAATCAATCAGACCATCTGATCAAAATAAGTCCACATAAATTCCTTCAGTCACGTCTATAAGAATATATTACGAATCTTACATATAAAAATTGCCATTACGAATTTCAAATCCACATCCAGAATAGAAAATAAAAGCAAATACTCCCCACTCCTGCGACTGCGAGTGGAGTGGAGTGATTGAGTTTAAAAATTGAAAAAGTTTCTGGGCAAGTAAACAGACCGTATAACCAACAATAAACAATTCATAAATAGTGCCGACGACGATTGATAAGCAACATAATTGGACTAGACTAAATAAATAGTCGCAATCGGAGAAAAAGAAAAACGAAGAAAAAAAGAATTAGAGGCATCTAGGGTTTGTGATACAGAATTTACTTACCAGGCTTAGAGACCGTAGACTAATTCCAGAGAAGAGAGAGAGAGAGAGAGAGAGAAATGGTATTATCTTTAGAGGAGGAGTAAAAATGATCATTCAGTTTGTTATTCATATCATAGGCAATGGTGGTTTCGCTTTCGACTTAAAAACCAGCGGCCGGCCACGCGCCATGCACGTGCGCAGTTTTTTAGATCCGTCATTACTTCTTTTTGGTATATTGAAGTTATATAGTATTTTTGACAAATGACACTCCACTCTAAAAACTTGTTTGGTACACCAATTTTAAAAACAGTTTCCTTGTTTGTAATCCATAAATGCAAAATTACGACATGGTTCGCAGACGTGCGAGATTTGGCATGGTTCCATGTGAGGGGCTACTCTGGGGTTGTTGCGCCGGCCTGAGGGGGTTCTGGGGTTGGGGTTGGGGTTGCGTGTGAGGAGCTGGGGCTGGGGCTGCGTTTGATTTTTCTTACTATTTGGTGGTTTTATATATATATATATATTATACATATATATAAAAGGGTGTAATCCCCTACAATATTATCAATTGCAATAAAAAATATAAAATGAAAACTATGTACGAAACAAAATTTTTTTTTTTTTTAAATTATGTTTCAAAACCCAAAACGAAAACTATGTATCAAACAAAAAACTTGTTTCATTTTCAATTTCAAATTGGGTTTCAAGTTCCATCTTCAAAACTTGAAAAAAGTCATAAATTGAAAACCCAAAACAAAAACATGTACCAAACAAGCCCTAAAATTCTCAAAATAATTTGAGCAAAGTGTGAATATTTTGAGATAAAGTGTTATATTTTGGAGTAAAGTGTCAATTATTTTAAACATTTTGGGTGTGTAGTGGTTTTCTTAAAAATCAGGTGTAATGCCCCAAGGGTTTCCACCTTATGTTTGTCAAAATAATTTACTCTCCACTTCAAAAATGGAGCAAAGTGTGAATATTTTGGGATAAAGTGTCATATTTAGGAGTAGAGTGTCAATCATTTTGATCATTTTGGGTGTTTTTCTTAAAAATCAAGTGTAATGCCCCAAGGGTTTCCACCTTATATCTGTTAGTTTGAAGTCTAGAAATTTTGCCAAGGAATTTATGTTGTTGGCTGGTTGTTATTAAGTCGATACTCGATACGACACTTTAGTGCGCATAACATGTTGACTATTTTTGGTGTTTTAGTATTAACTAGGTATATAAGGATTTTGGGTAAATAACACTGACACCCCCTTCTTTTAGGGAAACTAGACTCACTACACCCTATTTTTGGGAAATGATACTCTGCTCCCAAATTTGCAAAATAATTAACACTCAGCTCCCTTTTCCCCCATTTTTAAAGGAATATTCCCCACTTAAACTTAAAATAATTGGAATATAATTTTTTTTTTTTAACTCTGGTTAGTTAGGCATTGGTTAAAAAAATTAATAAAAAATAAACAAAAAAAAAAAAAAGAAAAAGTGGCGGAGTGTTAATTATTTTGTAAATTTGGGAGTAAAGTGTCATTTCTCCAAAATAGGGTGTAACGAGTCTAGTTTCCCCAAAAGAAGGGGTGTCAGTGTAATTTACCCAAGAATTTTTTAGCTTTTTGGTTGGGACATATAAGCAAGGAATAAAGAATTCAAAATTTGGAGTACGACCTAAATTTCGATTTTGTCCTTCGGAGTGAAAGTCAACTCTTGATTCTTGGGGTATTAGAATTTTAAAGTATTTTTATTAAATCCAAATGGGGTGTACTTCCTTATTTACATGTAATATCCTAAGTAAATAGAGAATAAAAATAAAGAGTTATAAAATAGGACATTCAAAATATGGAGTACGACCTAAACTTTTGATTTTGTTATTCGGAGTGAAAGTCAACTTTTTATTCTTGAGGTAATTATAATTTTAAAGTATTGTTATTAAATCCAAATGGGGGTACTTCCTTATCTACTTGTAATTTCCAAAGTAAATGGAGAATAAAAATAAAGAGTTATAAAAGAGGACATTCAAAATTTGGAGTACGACCTAAAATTCCAATTTTGTTCTTCGAAGTGAAAGTCAACTTTTTATTCTTGGGTTATTAGAATTTTGAAGTATTTTTAATAAATCCAAATAGGGGGTACTTCCTTATTTACATGTAATATCTTAAGTAAATGGAAAATAAAAATAAAGAGTGTTGAGGGCTGTTTTTTTTTTTTTTTACATAGACACCAAGAAAAAGGCTACACATATGGCCCAATTTACCTAGCCCAAGCCCAATATGTCCAACTGCCATCAAAAGTTCCAATACACATCAACAACACATCACAAGACGAATGGGTTTCACAGGCCACGTTTAAAGCCTAGCCCAACGGGTCTAGTAGGCTCAAAAAGCCCAACCTATTTCACGTTAATAAAAGGGCCTTGTTGAACCAAACCAAAGGCCTCATGTACTAGGTCAGCTTAAGGACTCTCTAACCAAGAATGAGGTGTGCCAGCTGGTGTTTGCAATGGGCTAGGTTGAAAACTCCTTTCCATCTTCTTCTTTTTCCCTTAGTTGAAACGAGCATAGCCATTAAATGCTCCACCTCCTGCACAAACGGACTTAAGCCAAACCCACTAGAAAAACCAACTAATCATATGCTAATCCATTTCCCCCTTTAGCCAAAACCAAATCAAATAATCTAAATGGTCTTCCAAATCTATGAAGAAAGCCACAATGCCTAGAAGAAATCACCATTTTGCTTCCTAAAGAACTGAGCTTGAAGTTGACCTACCATGGCTGAGCGATCTGGGGGCTTGTTTGGTTTTAAGGGATTTGGGCTATAAATAGAGGAGGATAGGAACCACAAAAAAACAACACAGCAAATCAGATCAGAATACATCATAAAAAGGCATTGTGGAACACTCTGAGGAAGTGGAAGACATTCAATTAGATGACGAGCATCCTGAGAAGACCACTAAGATTAAGACAAAATTGCCTCAAACGATCAAACAAGCGACAATCCAGTTCCTGAAAAATAACAAAGAAGTCTTCGGTTGGAGCCACTAAGACACTCCTAACATCGACCCAAAGGTGATATCTTACAAACTTAACATGGATTCGTCCCTTCGACCAGTAAAACAAAAAAGACGGGTCTTTGCTCCTGACAGGAACAAAGCACTAATGGAAGAAGTAGACAAACTCCTAACATCGAAATTCATCAGAGAAGTTTTCTACCCAGAATGGTTAACCAACGTTGTAATAGTAAAAAAGTCTAACGAAAAGTGGAGGATGTGCGTGGACTTCACTGATTTGAACAAAGCTTGTCCCAAAGACAGTTTTCCTCTACCATAAATCGACCAACTCGTCGACTCGACAGCTGGTCACAAACTACTAACATTTATGTGGTCATAAGCCACCTACCAAAGGTTCATGACCACATGTTTCAAGACCAAATAGGATGGAACGTCAAAGTATACATCAACGACATGCTGGTAAGGTCAAAGGAAGAAAGAAGCCATCTAGACAATCTTTAGGAAACCTTCGATACCCTACACCGATACCAAATGAAATTGAACCCAAGTAAGTGCATATTCGGAGTCTCCTTTGGAAAATTCCTTGGCTCTATGGTATCATAAAGAGGAATTGAAGCGAACCCCAAAAAAAATCCAAGCAATCATGGAGATGACACCTCCAAGGATGATCAAAGAAGTTTAAGGCCTAACAGGACGAATAGCCACTCTCAACCGCTTCATCTCTAGATCCACAGATAAGTTCCTTCCATTCTTCAAAGTTCTAAAGAAAGCTTTCACGTGGACGAACGAGTGTCAATGAGCATTCAATGAACTCAAAGCCTACTTGACTTCGCCATCGTTCTTAGCCCGTCCAAGAATGGAGCAAAGCTTTTCTTATACCTTGCAATCTCACAAACAACCGTTAGCTCGACATCATCCGATAAGAAGGTAAGACTCAAATGCCTGTCTACTATACTAGTAGGGCTTGAGAGGGGCGAAAGAACGATATCCCCAAATGGAGAAACTGGCTTTTTCCCTGGTCACAGCAGCCATGAAACTCTGACCTTATTTCCAGGCTTATTCTATCGTTGTGCTTACCAATCAACCCATACGGAAGGCCATGAACAAACCAGAGGCAGTCAGTAGACTCGTGCAATGGGCTATGACTTAGCGAGTTCGACATAGAATATCAACCTTAAATGGCAATCAAGGCTCAAGCCTTAGCAGACTTCATAGATGAATTCACAATGAAAGCGAACGAGCCCGCAAAGGAAGACACCCACAATAATCGGTAGTGGAAGGTCAAGATTGATGGGTCGTCCACCACAATTGCAGAAGGCGAGGGAGTAGTACTAGTGCCACTAGAAGGTGGAGTGATTAACCACGCCATCAGATTGCAATACTCAACCACCAACAATGAAGCAGAATATGAAGCATTGCTGGTCGGGTTAAGGATAGCAAAAACGCTAGGGACAACGTCGTTGCTTGTCCAAAGTGACTCCAAACTAATCATCGGGCAGGTAAACGGAGAGTATGAAGCAAAAGACGAACGAATGCAGCGATACCTGCAACTGGTGCACTGCCTCATGAAGAGCTTCGAAGAAGTGAGCCTCACATGCATCCTGTGTGAGCAAAACGCTATCGTAAACCAACTAGCTAGAATGGTGTTATCTGACAATCCAATAGAAGACGACGAGATCGTGAAGAGCTCAAGAATTGAAGGCATCGAGATCAATCCTGTGATTACCAACAACACTTGGATGACACCAATCATGTTGTTCTTGAAAGATGGCAACGACCCAAAAAAAGCCGGAAAATTAAGAGTGCAAGCATCTCAATTTACACTAATGCAAAGGGTGTTGTGCAAAATGGGATTTTCACTCCCTTACCTCAGGTGCTTAGCAAAGGACGAGGCAGATTACGTCCTTAGAGAAGTCCATGAGGGAATATGTGGGAAACATTCTAGGCCAAGATCATTATCTCAGAAACTTGTTCATGTTAGATATTACTGGTCGTCCATGCAATGTGACGCTATTAACTTCGTCCGGAAATGTGATAAATATCAACGTTTCGGCAACTTGACACACTTGCCACCAAAAGAACTTACCTCTATGATGGAACCTTGGCCATTCATTGAATGGGGACTCGATATCATGAGACCTTTGCTTATCGGACAAAAGCATATGAAATTCCTCATTGCGATAAACTACTTCACCAAGTGGGTCGAAGCAGAACCTTTGGCCACAATCATAGAAAGAAATATACAGAATTTGGTCTGGAAGACAGTGGTTTACAGGTTCGGAATTCCAAGGGTCTTTGTGTCAGACAACGGGAAACAGTTCGATAACTCAACATTCAAAGAGTTCTGGTATGAATCTACAACCATTATTCTTCCCCCAGGCATCCACAAGCGAACGAGCAAGTAGAAGTGACAAATCGGTCTTTACTCAAAATGATCAAAACCCGACTTGAAAGGGCAAAGGGCATATGGCAAGAAATATTGCCTGGCGTGTTATGGGCCTACAGGACGATCGTCAGAACACCCACAGGCGAAACACCATTTTGAATGGCGTTCGGTATCGAAGCAATAGTCCTAGTGGAGATAGGCCTAACCACATTTTCTAACAAGCCATTACAACGACAAAGAAAACCAAAGACATCTCCTTCTCAACCTTGATATGATAGACGAGGTTCGTGAACGAGCAGTATTGAAAATGAAGACTTACTAGCAACAAATGGTGCAATATTACAACTCCTAAGTGAAACCCAAGTATTTCGATATTGGAGATCTTGTGCTACAGAAGGTTACCCTAGCAACCAAAGACCCTACGCAAGGAAAGTTGGGACCGACATGGGAATGGCCATACAAAGTCATCGAAATCCATAGAAGGGGGACTTATCACTTGGAAACCCTGGAAGGTAGACGACTACCCCACCCTTGGAATGTGGAGCATCTCAAGAAATATTATCAATAAGTCTAAGTACTCGATACACTCCTTGCAACATTCTCCCTTTGTAGATACGCAATCGAGATAATAAAAAGAATAAGTGGATGTAGACACAATTGCCAAACCACGGTAAATCTGGTTTCAACTTTTTCTTTTTCGCAAAATTATCTAAGTTAAACGGACTCGTCCATCACTATCCTTTAACGAAATTTATCTAAGTTATATGGACTCATCTAACACGATCCTTTAATGAAAAATTATCTAAGTTAAACGGACTAATACATCACGATTCTTTAACAAAATTTATCTAAGTTAAACAGACTCGTCCAACACGATCCTTTATTGAAAAATTATCTAAGTTAAACGAACTCGACCATCACTATCCTTTAACGAAAATTATCTAAGTTAAATGGACTCGTCCAACACGATCCTTCAAGAAAAATTATCTAAGCTAAATGGACTCGTTCAACACGATCCTTTAATGAAAAATTATCTCAATTAAACGGACTCATGCATCACGATCCTTAAACAAAAATTATCTAAGTGCAACGGATCGTTCATCACGATCTTGTGAAAAAAGACATCTCATTCACCATTCAAAATTGAAAAGACATGTCTATCACGACCCTTCAAAGAAATGAACCCAAGACGAAGGGAAGATTCATCCATCCAAAAAAATACTTTCCCAAGCACATTTGGAAAGTTATGGGCATTTGAAAGCAAAATAGAGTCATTATCCAAAATAAGAGCAATTGTATGAAAAGGTGCTTATGCACTACATAAAAACTTACTTAAAAATGTTTGTTGAAAAAAAAGAAATATCATTTCGAAGAGGCGTCATCCAAGTGATTGTCGGCGTGAACCTCGTTGGCTCCCTCAACATTAAAGTCATCATCGTCGTACAGCTGAAGAGCTGGGAAATCGAGACCCAAAAAACGTTCAGTGGCTTGCTTCTGGAAGGTTTCAAAACCCCATAAAAAGTACCATTCATCATTCAAAATTGAAAAGACATGTCTATCACGACCCTTCAAAGAAATGAACCCAAGACGAAAGGAAGATTCATCCATCCAAAAAAAAACTTTCCCAAGAACATTTGGAAAGTTATGGGCATTTGAAAGCAAAATAGAGTCATTATCCAAAATAAGAGCAATTGTATGAAAAGGTGCTTATGCACTACATAAAAACTTACTTAAAAATGTTTGTTGAAAATAAAGAAATATCATTTCGAAGAGGCGTCATCCAAGTGATTGTCGGCGTGAACCTCGTTGGCTCCCTCAGCATTAAAGTCATCATTGTCGTACGGCTGAAAAGCTGGGAAATCGAGACCCAAAAAACGTTCGGTGGCTTGCTTCTGGTTTCAAAACCCTATAAAAAGTACCGAGTATTGTTGTCGTCAAAAGCTTCAGACGCCTGATACTCTAATACCGCTGAGGCTTTAGCTCCTTCAATCTGGCCTACCAATTGCTTCAATTCAACAACGACCTTATCACGGGCATCCACGGAAGCCTTGATATCTCCATCCTTTGTTGCCAACTCAGTCTTAACCTTCATTCTCCAACTCGACCACGACGTCTTTCTTCACCTTTGTAAGTTCAAAGATGACACAAACCATGTTTTTCTTGCACGATTCAGACTCAGAGAGCTGCGCTCTGAAACTCACAAGGTTCTCTTCCCAGGCCAAGCAACGTTGGCTGACCACCATAACCTCATTCAAAGCCTACGAAAACACCAACAATTAGACGTCTAACGAATGACGAGCCGAAAAGAAAAGAAAATATCAAAAGTCATTTACCCTCATCAAGAAATGAACCATCAAATGGGAGACATCGTCACTAGTAGCCTTGGCATAATCATTCAGATCTCGCTCCGTGACCATAGCCTTGGCCCTCGACATTGCCAAAGCTAGGCATTGGCTGAGAGTGTCGTCCACAGATTGAACGGATTCTTGAAGGATTTCATCGTCCACCACCTCGACGATAGGAGGAGGCACCTTCGCTAGAGTCGCCTCAAACGTCAGAGGACGTACCACTTCGACCTGTTTAGAAGGGTCCTCTTCCACCTTCTTCCACTTCAAACCCACAAGAGTGGCCATAGCTCCGCCCTGCTCCGACAACCTCTTCATCTTACCCTTATTCAATTTTATAGTGACCATCATTGCAAAACCACAGTCAATAAAAAGAAACAAAAGAAGAAACCAAGGTAAATGATAGGGTCGTTACTTACTCCTCTAGTTAGAATGAATTAGAGTCTTGACGACCTTACTCAGGGTTGGACTGAATGAATGTTGGAAGAGAAGATCAGGCTATATGAAAGCTGTGTAATGATGGTTACGCGATCCTTCCAAGAATTGCCAAGTTTTGGACGAGTTAAAGCTACAAGGAAAAGACAAAACAAAGCACGTCAGAAATAGTCAAAATTAACAACAAAAGCAATCAAGAGCAAAAATCAAACACACATACACATACACACACACACACACACACACACACACACACACACACACACACACACACACACACACCAGATGCCGAGGGCGTTCCCCACTTCCTACGCACTCTGATAAAGCTTTCATCCATTTCCTCCCTAGGAAGCTTTTCCCAGTTGTCACAGCATACAAAAAAATACCAGTCCTTCCACTCCCGGTTGGACAAGGATGCCCCGCGATCAACTTCACCTCTTAATCCCTATTCTTAAACATCCAAAAGATCGGGGAGGCGGCTATCTGGCTTGGTTCAAAATAGTACAAGAACTCCTCAACAGTGATGTTATTAACACCACCACTACATTCTCTCCCTATCACCATGGACGCGATTATCGTCCTCCATCCGTTTAGGGCGACTTTGTTAGGAGTTAAAGATAGAAAATCCAACAATTCCCAAACAAACGACTGCATCGGGAACCGAAGGACAGCCTAAAAATGTACCTCATAAAAAGCGACGTCGTCATAGGAAGGGAGCATGCTCTCTCATCCAAGCTTGCGATGCGAATGACGACATCCTCAAGAATTTGGTATCTCACCCTAATCCTATCTATGGCATCACTATTTACCTTAGAAAGATACGAGTACACTACCTAGGGTTTGGAAACACGAGGTAACTAGATGAGGCCGTCGCAGAAGGAATTGCCTTGGACAAAGCATCCCCGTTGCCTTTCTCAAACGAGGACAAACCCTCAAGGAGTTCCTCAGACAAGGCTAGCGGCCAATCCACCCCATTAGTCGCCATAAAATCCCTAACTACACCCCAGGTACTCACCGTGGGCACTACAACAATCAACTTCCTGATATTAAACCAGAGCTAGTCACCCCTAGCCAGCTTGTTAAATATGATCATCACCAGATCATCCAGACTAACTCTCCTAATAAACCATCATCCTCTAGGATGGTATCCCTTGGTAAACCTACCCAAAGCTCCTCTTTTGCTAAAGCATTAACTAGTGTCTATGATCCATTCAATAAAAAGATAGTCCCTGCTACCCCAGCAACACCTATTAAATCCAAAAGTGCTAAAACAGTTTCTCCTTATGTTCCTCTTTATGGAGAAAAACTTTTTCATATTGAGTTCATCCACCGATCTCTTACTAATCCTCTCCATCTAATAAGTGCCTACTATCCTCCCCATCCCTCTGATGGTGTCCAACAACATTTTAGCCCATCAGACTCTGGTAAAACCATCCACTACTACCAGAACATTCTCCAGCAAGAAGGTTCTATCATTATTAAATCCATTTATGACAAATTTCATAATAAAGAGCTTCTCTACCACAAAATAGAAATTATTAAATTCACCCATATGAAACAGTGGGGCGACCCATTCTCCACTAAACCCCTCCAAGGCCATTCCCTTGAATATTCATACTATGATTATATTGATGCATGGTAAAAAATTCTCCTGTATCAATTTGATGATATGTCTTATTCTTGGTTTATCCAATGGCATGAGAAGTATAATTTTATTAAACCAGAATGTCAACCACCCATGTGGTTTATTAAATGGTGGCCCAAGCATAGCTCCCAAGCTGAGATCATTCCTGATACTCTCTGGAACACCAAGATTCCTACTAAACCTGATGATCCGCCATTGAGCACCCATACGCTCAAAGAAGCCCTACTCCACTTCACTAAAATATACAGAATACAACAGCAGGTTCCCTCCAATACTGCAATTCTGTGCTAAGTACAAAGTCTCATGAATTGTTAAATGGAGTTATCAGATTAAAGACCATATTCTAATCAGAAACTTCTCTGTTAAATGGTGGGATAGTTACAATAGAGACAGGATCATTAAGTTTGTCTTTGATGAATTTCCTGTCAAAATGGTAAAAGAATTAGAAGACAAACCATCGTCTTCTTCTATCCCAGATTTGTAAAAAGGTAAATCCCCTGAAGAGCTTGCTGAGATCTGTAGATTGGCTGCAATCCAGTGCCAATCAGCCACTGCCAGTGGTAAACATTCCCCTGCATACTCAGAAGGATCAACCAATGAAGCTGTTAAAGTATCTTCTCAATTTCCTCATTCTGTACCAATGCCCCCAAACTAGTACCAGGATTCCTTGTTTCAAGATTCTCAAGATCCATATAAGAGTCATGGAATTGAAGAAGTTGAAGATCTTTATCTGGATTAAGAGTCTTTTGGTAAATTCCTTTTAATAAACCAACAGTCAGTCTACTGCAGTAGATAAGTTCACTGTCAGAAGAATCTACACTGTTAATAAGCATGCCCGACAAATTGATAAATCAGCTGTCAAGTCCCTACAGCAAAAATTATCTCTAACTGTAGAGATTCTCTACTATTTGCTAAAGTTTGCCAGATAACTTATCCGGTATTTGTTAAAACTTCAAAGATGCTTTTGCTTTTTCAAAAAAGCAAATAGTAAGTAATGATAAAAGCTTGGACTTCTTTCTTGTCATCATGAAGACTAAAACCCCATTTTGTTGTCATCCACCGACAACTTTCATGTATTGCCTATATATATGGGCTTATTTTGTGATGTATCTTCATAACTTCAAAGTAGAACTTATAACCTTCTCTTGTAACGTTCTAAGCATTCATGTGTTGAAGCTTTGAACTAGAATAGGTTGCCTTCTCCAGTTCTCATACTCACATATTAAATTTGTAATCATGGAAGCTATCAGCCTCCAGTCTATCTGAGTTTATCTCTGTTAAACTGTAAGTCATTACTTTCAAAATAAAGTAATTACTTTCTTGATAACATCTTGCATTCATCATTTGGCTGGTTCCACCACCTTCATTATATTAAAATTGTTTTGATCTATATCATTTAGCTAGTTCTACCGCCTTAATAATTATACTTATATATATGTGCTTTATATATATGCGCCAAGTTCTATATATATATATAGTTGCTTTTGGCTTTTGTGTTTACTGGTGTTTTTAATCTGTACAGTATTGGTTATTTTTTTTTTTTTCCTATATAACCATTGTTGTTAATCTATATGGTACTGCTCATGGAAAAAATAACCTAGTTATATAATTATTTTTGCTTTTGGTTTTTGTGTTTACAACATATACCTGTATTTTTTATTTTTTTTTTTTGCTTTTGGTTTTTGTGTTTACTGGCTGGTGTTTTTAATCTGTATAGTACTGATTTTTTTTTTCCTATATAACCATCATTGTTAATTTATACAGTACTGCTCATAGAAAAAATAACTAGTTATATAATTTTTTTTTGCTTTTGGTTTTTGTGTTTAAGCATATACCAGTATTGTTTTTATTATTAAATCTGTACTATACTGGTATTTTTTAGTTTATACATAATTGAATACTAAACAAGACTCAGAAAAAGTGTAAATATATAATGCATTTCAAAAAGGGTATTTTAGGAATTTGACTAAAATATAATATCATTCCACCACGTTATTATACTGTACCAAACTATGGAATACAGATTCAGGGTTCTATTCATGTGTTGTTACCAAACTGATGAATAGTAATACTTATTTCATTACAGCTTATTCTATTCCTTGTAATATTAATTCCTATTACAGTGTAATAACTATTACAGTGTACCAAACGCACCCTAAGAGTAATGCTAGGGATACAACTAATTTTATAATCAAATGTTTATAAACTGACACGGTGCTGATATGGCATACCGCCACATCAGCCCTTAGAGCATTCCCAACCCATTTTGGGTCCATTCTCTATTTTACATCTTCAAAAAGTCACTTTTCTATTTTAACTACCCACTTTTACAAGATATCTCACATCCCATTCTCTATTCTACAATCCTTCTATTTAAATATTATTTCTTTATTCTTATTTGTTTATTATTTTATTACTTTCACTTTAACTTTTTTGTCTCTCCTGACACATGCAACGGTAGCAATATGCAACGGTAATTTTTTCAATTTGGCAAAAATCAACAGCCACTTTTTTACATATGTTTCCAACGGCCACTTTTTTACAATCATATGTTAAAGCCAGTTAGTGTACAAATTTTATCAACATACTTTTTCTCTCCCTCAAACAAAGATTCATATATTCACGTAATTATTTTTATCAAGATTCATATTTCTTCCTTAATTTTTTTCCAAGACTCTTTAATATTCACTCTTTATTTTTCTCTCTATGGCTCACTCTCGGTTTTGCAAATTACTTCTTAATGACTTAGACGACGATGAGATGATTATAAAATATCTCATGAAAGAAGGATCGTCATCAGAATGCAATATTGTTCAACGTAGGTACATTGAACGTGATCGTTTACAAGGTCACGAAAGGTTTTTTCTCGACTACTTTGCGGAATCACCAGTTTATACTCCCAATTTATTTCGAAGGAGGTTTCGAATGAGGCGTTCTCTTTTTCTTCGTATCCAATTTGCGGTAGAAGGTCATGATGATTACTTTATCTAAAAAAGAGATAGTGCCCAAAGGCTCGGTTTTTCTTCTCTTCAAAAGATAACTGCTGCACTTAGGATGCTTGCTTATGGAGTAACAGCTGATTTCATGGATGAATATGTGAAGATGGGAGAAAGCACCGCAATGGAGAGTTTGAAAAAATTTGTTAAAGCGGTGGTTTCTATTTTTTCTGACGAGTACTTGAGGTCGCCAAACAACGAAGACATTGCTAGATTGCTAGAGGTTGGCCAAAGCCTTGGATTTCCAGGGATGCTTGGAAGTATTGATTGCATGCATTGGAAATGGAAAAATTGTCCGGCAGCATGGAAAGGTATGTACACTAGTCATATTCATGAATCAACTGTTATTTTAGAAGCAGTAGCATCACATGACCTTTAGATATGGCACGCCTTTTTTGGGTTACCTGGGTCTCATAATGATATTAATGTGTTAGACCGGTCATCAATATTTTCTGAGTTTGTCGAAGGGCGTGCCCCTGCAGTTAATTATTCAATCAATGGTAATGACTACACAATAGGATACTACTTTGCTGATAGTATATATCCTAAGTGGTCAACATTTGTGAAAACAATCTCATCTCCATAAGGAGAAAAAATAAAATGTTTTGCAAAATTACAAGAGTCAATAAGGAAGGATGTAGAGCGAGCATTTGGAGTGCTTCAAGCACGATTCGCAATTATACGTCAACCTGCAAGATTTTTCTATCTCGAAAGGCTTAGAGACATCATGAAAGCGTGTATAATTCTCCATAACATGATCATTGAAGATGAGCGAGGTGAAAACGTAACAAAAGGCTTCTTCTATTACGAACAAGAAGAGGAAAATCCTCATATTGTGTTACCAGAGAAAACAAGTTGCTTTATGGAGTTCATTCGAGGCCATCAACGCATTAGAGACCAAGAAGCTCATTCTCGACTCCAATCGGACCTCGTTGAGCACAGATGGCAACTTAAAGGTGAATCATAGGAATTTGAGTATGTGAATGTATATGAGTATTTATTGATTGGAATTATATTATGATTGTAATTTGAAATTCTATTATTATTGTACGCGAGTCTTTATAGAATTATATTATGATTGCAATTTTTTAGGTGTTGTGTTCTAGTTTCTTTAATTAAATTCATTCATATGTCACATAATTAAATTTAATTACTAAATCTAAGGCATATCCCCACATACATTGTATTACAGTCTCCTGTATTCTCCAAGGCCTTTACTAGAAGGGATAATTATAGCCTTTCGCAACATATATACCAAGTGCAGGAAGATAATTATAGCTCAAAATGCTACAAGATAGGCATAGGGGATAATTAAATAGCTTAACATCACAGTTACGCAATTGAGAGACTAAGAAAACAAAACATGTCGACTAATAAATGTATATTATTAAATTGAAGGATGAGTACCACAGCATTCTACCCAATTTCTTCCATTGAACATGGGCTTTCAAGCAATCCAAAAAACAAAAAAGAGAAAAGACAAGCAGGGAATGGCACCATCCTTTACGTCCCATTCTTCCAAAGTGCTTAACCTTCAGCAAATCTGCAAACCAAGGCAAATAAATTTAATCAACATGACAACTTCATTTTTGTAACAAAACTATTGAGGAACCCACAAATAGTTAAAATCCACACTTACCCTAGCTCAGAGAGCTTCAAGTGAGCTTCGGCATAATCAGCAAAGAAAGCTTTAATTAGGCCTAACATCACCTAGAGGATATCAAAGTCTAATAGCATCACCTAGAGGATGTCAAAGCCTAACAGTATCACCTAAATAAACTACTAATCAAAATACAAGTCAGGTTGAGTAATCTTCTAATCAAGCATCACCTAGATAAACTACTAATCAAAATATAATTTCAGTTGAGTAATCTTCTAATCAAGCTAATGTCAAGTTTCGCTTAAGGCCTTTTTGTAAAATTACAAAATATAAGTCAAGGCCTATATAAAGTGCTACCAAAATAAGGTCCCAAAAAAACACTAATAAGACCTAAGTATTAAAGTCTATCTTCCGACTTTCTAGGATTTCCATTTGTCGTTGTTCATAGTATGCTTGTTGTCTTGCCGACAATCCACTTGTATCTACCATCATAACCCTCTCCTCCTCTTTCATCCTTTTAAGACAAAGCCTTTCTTCTTTTATACGTATTTTTTCATCTTCTCTACGCATTCTTTCATCTTCTCTACGCATTCTTTCATATTCTCTTTCATCTTCTCTACGCATTCTTTCCTTTTCTATGTTAATCTTTTCCATCATTCTCATCTCCTCCATGCAAACCTTTTTTTCTTTTAAACGAATCAACTCCTTCTCAACTTCATGTGCATCCTTAAGAAACTTTGTTTTCTTCTCCATGAATTGCACAACATCTTCTTTTTCATTCACTTTCCTCTTTCGTTTGGCCTTTTCAGCTTTCCTCCCTATGGGCCTCTCCAAGTCTAAAAACCTATCATGTGAGACATCATCCTCACAAGCTTGATTTATCGAATCTAGAGTTTGAGGTAACCCTTTTTTCTGTTTTTCCTTGGATCTATGTTGCAACCACTTCGATTCTTCCCTCAACATGAGCTAACAATGTTCAAATTGAAAATTGGATTTTTGGACAGTCTTATACAAAGTCCTCGCTTGGCGGATCTAAAAAATTAAAAGAAAATAGAAAACAATTAGTATCTTCAACGTATTGGTGAAATGATATATTGACACAACTTTTAATAAAACATGTACCTTGTCTTGCTTAATTATACCACTTTCATTCCTTGATTCAATCTGAGCCAAGAACCCACAAAACATATTTGTACAACTATTAATTATTGACCATCGACATGATAGGGAGTTGGCAGTACGCTCAGAGTCGAATTCTTTGTATTCTTCAAAGTATGCCGCAATTCTTTCATAGAATGCTTCATGTTTTTGGTCATTCCCATGCACTAGATCCAAGCTAGTATTGAGCCATGCCGATACAAGGAGCTTGTCTTTCTCTACAGTGAAGTTACCACGCCGTTGCGTCTTAGAAGTGAGAATTTGAACTAGGGGTGGAGACGCTTCACTCAGAAATTGTTTGTCAAGATTAGAATCCCCCAGCAAGAGATTTGTGAAGGACATGTTTCCTTGGGAGTCCATCCCTAAAATAAATAAATCATTTCTATGTTATACCATGAGTATATCATCTACAACAAAAAATCACAGCCCCTATTTACTAATGAAAGGACTTTACTCTTTCTCCATTCCAGCACAAGCAAACAGATACCCATTTCATTTCCATTGATTTTACAATACCCATTTCATTTCCATTTCAACCATCACCACCAATAATCTATAATATAAATTAAAACCTAAAGCAGAGAGAAATTTTTGACCTTCCACCAAACACCGCCACGTAAGAATCTCTACTCACATATTCACTCTCTCTATCTCTCATAGGCTCAGCCTCTTCATCTCCCACCCCTCCATCTCCTTTGCCTCTTCATCTCCCATGCCTCTTCCCTACTATTTTCTTTCTCTTCCCAACTCCGAACCTCCTTTTTTTTTTCATACCCATTAAATCACCAATTTACTCAATTAATTGCACCTCACTGATTGCCCAATTGACTACTCACAGTTACTTTGCCTCACACATCTACCCAATCCCTATTTAAACTTATAGTACCCGCTCCCCCAATAATTGCTGATGTTGTTCTTGAGTTTTGTTTTTTCTCCCGGTGGTTGTATGGTGGTTTGCGTCTAAAAGGTACACTTTTTATCCCCTTTGCTTTTTTTTTTTTTTTTTTTTTTTTTTTGGATTTGTAGGTTTTGAGCATTGGCTTATGGGTTTGATTTTTGTGTTTTGTGGAATAGGTTACAGTATTTCTGAATCTGTCGAGATTAAACCCTTTTTTTTTTTATTTATTTATATTCAGCAATAAACTATTCACATGCTAGATCTAAGGCTCTCTTCTAAGAATTATGTTGTTTGCTAAATATCAAAAAAACATTCAGACTGGAGAGAATTAGGTGATCACTGTGGTTGCACTATCTAAGACGTGTCATCTAATAGAGCTATATCACCAATTTGATTCACATAAGAATGAATGATGAAGGGTGAGGTTTTTAGCTCAAAATCTATTGTGGCTCATGATGATAAAGGGGAAATAATCAAAGGTTGGGCTACACACCACCGCTTAAGCAAGGCAAGAAATGCTGAGGCTAATGTAATTTTGTGGCTACTTAAATTAGCTGTGGTAGAAGAGTTCAACATCATAGTGGAAGAAGATGCAAAGGCCTGCTTCAATGATCTTTATTACTAATTCCCATGTTTCATGGATTGTCTCAAATGTTTTTATCACTTCTAAATGTACTAAATTTTTTAACGCTTTGGCAAAGTGGATTCATATTGCAAAACATTCTTTTGATTGCACACCATGTGTTTGACAAAATGTGTCAATCACTTTTGCATTGGTTTAAATCAAGCTTCATTGTTTATGCCTCTTGGTTTTGGTTTTGGTTTCCATTTGGTCATCTCATTTTTTTGTCATGTGCATTTAAGCATACTAGACCATCAACATCATTGGCGATTTAGTACATTAGAACTTTTCATCTTCAAAACCCAAATTACAACATTAGAATATTCAGTAATCTTCCTAAATAGGAATGTCTTATGAGTTATGTTTTTTGCATTAATATATGGATATAACTATTTTTTTTCAGCTTTTGTAAATGATAGAAAACCTATAGAAAATACTAATAAAAAATTTGTGCATCCATCACAAACCCAGGAAAAATAAATCTTTAAGAACAATCATGCATTTGTCATTTGTACCAATTCTTTTATCTTTTAAGAGACTATGTCCACCATAATATAATAATTTTTTTTTTTCTTCAGAGTAGATGATGTTGATGGAGGGTTAGAAAGAAGGATAAACACATAAGAGTATTTTATTTGTTCAAGGATGCAAGCTAACAACCACTACCATTTTGCCTTTTTTATAGTTTATTTTTTGGTAAAAAAAAAAAAAAAATGTTCATCTCATAAAACTATTTGAAAATAAACTTTGATCATCATAATGCAAAACTTTCATATAATTACTAAACTTTATCATAAACAGATACAAAGTTGATGTTATGATATCAAAGTCTCTTTTTCTTTTTTCTTTTTTTTTTTTTGAATCAAATGATATCAAAGTCTCAAAATTAGGAAATAATGTCAAAAGTCAGTTTTCCCCTTTTTTTTGTCACATAGTTTTGAAACTATACATATATAACAATCAATTACTAAATTAAATGGAAAAAAAAAAAAAACTCCTAATCTGATGCACGTTATTTAAAGGTACAATAATTAGAGAGCCTTAAATTACTAATTAGAATTAAATAAAAGCAACTCTTAAAATTGTGGGCTGCCACCTAATACCAAATAAATAAATGTATTTATGTTCAATTTTCATAACCATTTTTTTTTAGCAGAGTATTTATGCATTAATTGGTTGCTGACTCAATAGAGTTCAAAACAATCTCCTAAAGTTCTTTAATTTTATATTTACTTTATTGTGGTCTTAAATTACATCTTACAAAAATAAAGAACTACTAATTACTTTGTTAAAAAAAAAAACTAAAATAGCCCCAATAAAAAAAATAAAGAAATATAAGATGTATATATAATCACGTAGGTTCAATATTAAAAAGTCAAATTAAATATTTTAGCAAAAAAAAAAAGTCAAATTAAATAAAAAAACAAACCTAAACCAAACGGAATTGAGTCTCTAAAACGAGGATATCTAGGTAATGAAGTCGGTTAGGTCCAGGTCAACTTGGTATTAACAAAAAAAGATAAAAGAAGAAGAAGAGAGTTGGAAGTTTGGGTTGTTTTTTTTTTTTGTAATAACATTCAATGTACCTACTAGGTGAGTTGAAATCACCTCTACATGTTTGACTAAATGCTTGAGTTAAGACTTGGCTTAGATTTAATTTCTAGCTATGTATATTGGAAAGTTGGGTTAATGCTTAATTTGGTTGTTTTTTTTAGTTTTTTGTTTAACCACTGTCAAATAAATCTAGAGTAACAACAACATAACCTCAAAATGGTTTCCTAGGTAGATTTTGTGAAATGACAACCTTAGAATAGGTGACTGCTGCTTTTAGTTGCCATTCTACATAAGACAATTACTCAATTGATCTACCCCTACTTAATTGAGAGACTCTCCTTGATATGTAATTAAATATTGCCAAATGATTTAATTTTTTATGCTAATTAATTTTGTTATATGATGTAGAGAAATCTGCAAGTACTAGGAAAAGTACCAAGCTTTAACCAAGAAGCTCTCGTTCCAAAGGTTTGACATTAAACATATAAATATTGTATATTTTGGAAAAATCTTGATGGATTTTAGGATGGTTGAATTCTGATGAACTATATTTATTTATGTAGATTAAATAAGTTATAATATTTCCAAAATGTTTCATGCTAATTAATTTTGTTATATAATGTAGAGAAATCTGCAAGTATTAGGAAGAGTACCAAGCTCTAACTAAGAAGCTCCCATTCCAAAGGCTCGACATTAAACATTTAAATATTGTATATTTTGGGAAAATCTTGATGGATTTTAGGAACGTTGAATTGTGATGAAATTTGTTTATCTATGTAGATTAAATAAGTTGTGAGAAGAACTAATGGAATATTTCATGATTTGTACAAAAATTATTTTGTAAATTAAACTTTTTTGACATTTAGAAGAATAGTTTGTTTTTGGTACATGATTTATACTAAGTCTTACTCACTATAAAATCAGTTGAATGGAAATTTTGTTTTGCCCATTGAGACAAAAGACCTCATCGTGTGTTATAAATAAAGTTGAATGACTATAGTTGGAAGGAAGATGACAGTACTATACAATAGAAAAGCTTGCACAGGCAAGCTTGCCATCCATGCTATTACCATAACCTAAGAATTTATTTGGATGGAGGATACTCCAGACTTTCTAAAACCCACTGTGGCTACAAATTTAACCCATTTATTTGATTGATGAATTATAATTCTCTCAAAAAGTTGTTTGCCTGAAGAAAGCTTACATAAATTAAATGTAATTTTAAATAATATATATGTAATGTTTAAACTACAAATTCCATATTATAATTTTTCAATTATACTCCATAAAAAATCATATCAAATTTTTTTTTTCGCGCAACGCGCGGGTCTACGACTAGTGATTTATTAATTTTACAAGCACTAATGAGCAGAGCAAGACTTTTAGAAGAGTTTAAGCCACATTTCAAACCCATTCCAGCACAAGCAAACAATACCCATTTCATTTCCATTTCAACCATCACCACCTTATTAATTTTACAAGCACTAATGAGCAGAGCAAGACTTTTAGAAGAGTTTAAGCCACATTTCAAACCCATTCCAGCACAAGCAAACAGATACCCATTTCATTTCCATTTCAACCATCACCACCAATAACGTTTTATTAATTTTACAAGCACTAATGAGCAGAGCAAGACTTTTAGAAGAGTTTAAGCCACATTTCAAACCCATTCCAGCACAAGCAAACAGATACCCAAATCAATAATATAATTTCATACCCATTTTCAAAATTTAAAAAAAAATCTTACCATATTGAAGTTGGGAATCTGAATCAGCCATGGAAGTCGAAAATCCGAATCACAAACACCACACGCCCTATGGCCACCAGTGCCGATTCCTCAGTCGATCATTGATGCGAGAGAGAAGCCAAGAGACTTGCGATACTACCTTGAGATAATCGAACCTGAGAGTGCGAGAGAGGAAGTGTGTGAGAAACCATCAAACTAGAGAAGGGGGAGAGAAACCAGAGAGTGAGAGAGATACCTGAGATCAAGTGAGAGGGAGGAGGTTGCTGCCGTGACAGAGGAGAAGAGAAAAAGCAGTTCGGGGAGAGAGAAAAGTGGAGAGAGAAGAGGTGTGAAGAAATGTTATTTTAATAAATACACAAAGCTACAATAACGTGTATTTTTACACGTTACTGTAGCTTTGTGTAAAATAAAACTCTATTTTACATGTTCGGTTAGGACGCGTTTTTGTGTTTTTGTAGCTACAGTAACATCTATTTTAACAAAAATTGTATTTTAGTAGCTCCGCTGCGAATGCTCTTAAAACAATAGTTTTACACGTCAGATTAATTAATTAAACAAAATAAAAAACACAAAAATCTCTCTCTCACGTTTGCCTCCTCTGGCCTCCAAGCTGCTACCCCTCCAAGTCGCCGCCTTCTCCACACCGCCGCCTCCAAATACAAAACCCTTTCTGATTATATAGTGGGTAATGTAGTACACACATTCTAGAACTCTCATGCCCTCATTGTTTTGAAAACTCTGTTGCTCAAGGGTTTTGACTCATCCCTTAAATTCCTTCAATCCCTTATTATTGCTACTACTTTCTTCAACAACTTCACCTTCTTGTTCTTTATCCTATTGTTCTATGGTCTCAAAAGTCGTATGGGTTAGAAACTCAGAATGCTATTAAGCAACTATGTCTATCTCAAAACATTAGTTAATGGCAAATGATCCTCTGGAATATAATCATTGAGCTCCCAAACGAAATATGTAGCCTGTAATTGTATTGCTCAACCTCATTGTCAACTTTCTCAAAGATTCTCTTCGAGATTGACGCCAACAGTGAGAGTTGAGAAGAAAAGGGTCAGATCTCAAATGGTGAGGCTTTTCTGGGTTTACTGTGAGTAGATATTTAAGTTCGTGCCGGCGGTGAGAACAGAGGAGGAAACGAGATTGTGCAAATTGGGGATTTAGATTTAAGATTGTTTCAGATTTTTTATTTTTTATTTATATTATATGGACTGTTTAAGTTTTTAAAACAAAAATAAATAAAAGTCTGATATGACAATTTAAATTTTTATGCCACATCATCAGTTTGTAAAAAAATAGTTATAAAATTGGTTGTATCTCTAACATTACTCATTTACTAATTGGGATTTCTCCTAAAACATAAACCTCAAATTTACTATTATGTATGATGGGTCCACTATCCAATGGATGGACGACATTATCCCCTCCGACCGCCATGATGACATTAAAAAACAAAGACGACCTTACAATATCGTCCTTACCCTGAACCTGCCCATTAATGAGTAACTCAGGTATGTTTACCACCCAACCAATGGACGATAATAAACAAGTCGTCCACCACGATGAGCATAGGCAAGGACGACCTTAAGTATCGTCCTTGCCACACCTCCTCCGCGGCTCATTAAAGAATGCCTTCATAAACGGAATTAAATGCCAGAAGCGTTATGCTTCCATTAATGACAATATCCCCGAGATATTGTAACCGTCTACATAAAAACTCTCATTCAAGTCCAATAAAGAGGAGGATTAAGGAGAGCTCAACGGCTACTTTCTGGAAGACCTATATAAATCCCCAAACAGAAAGACACAAGGTATGCACACTATTAGCCTAAACACTTTTACTTACCTGTTAATCATTTTCCCAAAATCTCTGACAAAAGCATCGGAGGAACTTTGGCCGACATCCCACCGGTGTTCCTTTGTTGTCGTCATTAGTCTTTTCTGTTTCAAGTCTTCCATCAGAGAGAGCAGCGTCGGACGACCGTACTGATTTTTACACATCATCAGTTGGCGTCGTCTGTGGGAACGAGTTGCTTCTAGCCATTTCGTTTCCCTACCGGAAAAACTAAAAACGGTCGATTCGAACAGCTTCTCCCTCAGTGGAAGTAGGAGACACCATCGCCCAGCATTTGAGTGCCTCGGAGAGGCAAATGCAGGCCCTCACCGCCAACGTTCAGGAACTAGCACGATAGAGTGCCGCTGATCGCAGAGAGATCCAGGAATTAACCAAACAGAACCAGGAGCTCCTAGCCCTCCTCCGCTCGAGGGGAGAAATTCCCAATCCTAACCAAGGCTAAAGCGGCTGAAACGGCCTTCGCAACGAAGGAGGAAGGAACCAGCTCCAAGACCAGAATGACGAAGGAAGCTCTACCAATCAGAACCGAAAACCTCCTCTGAGCCAGGTAGCGGACCCCACCAGATCCGCAGCAGACACCAGGGCCGCCAAACTAGAGGAAGAATTGAAGGAGATGAGGGAGCAAATGAAAGAGATGAAGAGCCAGGTCAAGGCCAAGGCTGCTAAAAATCTCGATATGCTCGTCCATCGCTCCGAATCTCCTTTCACCAAGAGGATAGACGAATACCCTCTTCCAGCAAAGTTCAAGGTCCCTCAGCTGGAGACATTCGACGGGTTTAAGGACCCTCTCGATTACCTGGACTCCTTCAGAACAGTCATGCGCCTCCAAGGTGTGTCGGACGAGATCAAGTGTAGAGCTTTCCCAACAAACCTGAGAGGTTCGGCGAGAACCTGGTTTAATCAGTTGGAGACAGGGTCCATAGACACATTCACCCAGCTGAGCCGGGCCTTCATAGATAATTTCATTAGAGGACGAAGATCAGCTCGTCCAGCGAACTACCTCCTTAACATACGGCAGAGAGAAGGAGAGTCCTTAAGATCTTATGTACAGCGTTTCAATAAGGAAGCGGTTCAGATCGACGAGCCAAATGAGTACGTAGCACTCACAGCATTCAACACTGGCCTCCGCAAGGGGGATTTCCTCTTCCAACTGTGTAAGGACCCCCCAAAATCCATGTCGGAATTGATGTATGAAGCCCAGAAATTCATAAACGCGGAAGATGCCTTTAAAGCCCGAGATGAATTCCTCAGCAGAAAGAAGAAAGAGTCAGAAGACCGACGGTTCGAAACTTCAAGGAGTAGGACTTTCAAGCAAGACTACCCAAAGACCGAAAGGAAGAATGTAGGCTCTTCCAACCGACAAGAGGAGCGACCCAAGAGCTTTACGCCCCTGAACATGTCCATCGACCAGGTCTTATTGCAAATACAAGACGACCCAGAGGTTAAGTGGCCGGGGAAGCTACGTTCAGACCCGACGAAGAGATCTAAGGACCTCTATTGTCGTTTCCACCGCGACCATGGTCACACAAAAGAAAATTGCTATGCCTTGAAGCAACAGATTGAGGCCCTGATAAGGTAAGGAAAGCTGGGAAAGTTCGTCCGTCGAGACAACCAAGAAGCTCGTCAGGAGCCTCGTCCACCTAGACAGGAGGAAAATAAGGACCGCCAGGAAGACCGTCCTCAGGACATCATAGGCGAGATACGTACTATCGTCGGAGGCTTGGCATCAGGAGGTACCTCACGATCGTCTAGAAAAGCCTATGCTCGACAAGCTCATAACATCCTGGTCACACAAAGACCCCGGAAGAATGTGAAGATAGACGACCAAGTGATAACATTCAGTGAAGACGATGCTAGAGGTATCCATCAGCCACATGACGACGCATTAATCGTCACGATGACCATTGCAGGATTCATCACTAGACGAGTATTAATTGATAATAGGAGTTCCGCCGACATTATTTACCTTCCAGCATATCAACAGATGAAGATAGACAGAGAGCGGTTGAGACCTATTGACATTCCCCTTGTGGGATTCACGGGAGACAAAGTCAAACCGTCGGGGGTAGTCTCCCTCATTATCAAGGCAGGCACATTCCCGAAACAAGTAAGGGCCTCAGTGGAGTTTCTTGTAGTCAATTGCCCCTTGGCTTACAATGTTATCATCGGTCGTCCAACCCTCAACAAGCTCAGGGCATTAACTTCAACCTTATCACCTCCTCGTCCGATTCCCCACGGAACACGGAATAGGAGAGCTCAAAGGAGACCAGGCAACAGCAAGAGAATGCTATTTCGCCTCCCTCGGACCGGAAGCAAAACATCAGACGATGAAGATTGACGAGGGACACAGACTCGTCGAACCTACAGAGGAACTGGAAGTAGTAGTGTTGGACTACGGAAAGCCACACAAAACCACAAGCATCGGGACAAAAATGGACGGAAGACCGAGGGAGTCCATGATCAAGTTCCTGAAAAGTAACTTAGATGTCTTCGCTTGGACGCATGACGACATGCCCGGCATTGACCCTTCGGCTATTTGCCATAAGTTGAACGTAAACTCATCCATCCGACCCATAAACCAGAAGAGACGAGTATTCGCCCCCGACAGAAATCAAGCCATTTCTGATGAAGTAGAGAAGCTTCTGACGACCGGGTTCATCAGAGAAATGTACTATCCTGATTGGCTAGCCAATGTAGTCATGGTGAAGAAAGCCAACGACAAATGGCGAATGTGTGTGGATTTCACGGACCTCATCAGGAAAATTCTTGGGGTTCATGGTTTCCCAAAGAGGGATCGAAGCCAACCCGGATAAGATCAAGGCTGTGTTGGAAATGACACCCCCAAGAACGATCAAAGAAGTTCAAAGCCTCACCGGAAGAGTGGCAGCACTAAACCGCTTCGTATCACGAGCAATAGACAAATGTCTCCCCTTCTTCAAGACGCTGAGGAAGGCCTTTATTTGGACGGACGAGTGTCAGAAATCGTTCGAAGAACTCAAGATGTACCTGACATCCCCACCATTGTTGAGCCCCTCACAACGGGACGAAACCCTCTTCTTATACTTAGCAGTCTCCCCAACAGCTGTTAGCTCAGCTCTCATTAGAGAGGAAGGAAATACACAATTACCAGTATACTACACTAGTAAGGCCTTCCAAGGAGCAGAAGAAAGATACCCAGCAATGGAGAAACTGGCATTAGCTCTCGTCATTGCTGCCAGGAAACTCCGACCTTACTTCCAGTCACACAAGATCGTCGTCCTTACAAACCACCCTCTCCGAAAGGAAATGAATAAACCAGATACCGCTGGAAGAATGATTCAGTGGGCTGTGGAGTTAAGCGAGTTCGATATCGAATATCGCCCTAGACAAGCTATCAAGGCACAAGCCCTGGCCGATTTCATAGCTGAATTCACAGTCGCCGAAGATGAACCGTCAGAAGAAGAATTAAACAAAAAATGGGAAGTCGAAATCGATGGGTCGTCCGTCAAGGGGGCATAAGGCGTTGGAGTAGTCTTCAAGACTCTAGAAGGACATCTACTGAACCACTTCGTCCGGCTCCAATATCCCACCACCAACAACGAAGTGGAATACGAGGCCCTCTTAACATGCCTACGTGTAACTAAAGAACTGGGGGCAACCAGGCTTAGGATTCAGAGCGACTTGCAACTGATAGTGGGATAGGTCAACGGTGAGTACGAAGCAAAGGAAGAAAGAATGGCTAAGTACCTTAAGCTCGTCAAGAATGCCATCAACTGGTTCGACGAGGTTACCCTCGTCCAAGTGCCCTGTGAGTAGAACACAGGGGCCGACGCCTTAGCAAAGTTAGCCTCTTCTGACGAAGCAACCAACCAATATATCGAAATTCAATACTCACCAAGCCACATGGAAGAAGAAGTGAGCCCCGTCAACGTCAGCATCTCATGGATGACACCAATCACCAACTACCTGGAAAAGGGAACCCTACCATCAAACCCCGTCGAAGCCAGAAAGTTGAAGGTCCGATCTGCAAGGTTTGCCCTGATACAAGGGATACTATACAAAAGGGGTTTCTCACTCCCATATTTACGCTGCCTGGACAAGACTGAGGCCGAGTACGTAATGAGAGAGGTCCACGAAGGAATCTGCAGAAATCATTCAAGAGCACGCTCCTTAGTACACAAGCTCGTTCGAGCAGGGTACTATTGGCAGACGATGCAGAAGGACGCAATCTCCTATACTCGCGCTTGCGACAGTTGCCAGAGATTCGGAAACCTCATTCACTCACCACCAGAGACACTAACCCCAATGATGGCACCCTGGCCTTTCGCCCAATGGGGTCTGGACATTATGGGACCTCTCCCTGTCGGACAAAGGCAATCGAAATTCCTGGTGGTCGGAATTGACTACTTCACCAAGTGGGTGGAAGCCGAACCATTCGCGACGATCACAGAAAAGAACGTGAGAGGTTTCGTATGGAAGGCGATCATATGCAGGTTCGGAATCCCAAGAGCTTTTATATCTGACAATGGATGACAGTTCGATAACACGCCTTTCAAAGAATTCTGTGAAGGACTAGGCATACGCAACCACTACTCATCCCTAGGTCACCCTTAGGCCAATAGACAGGTGGAAGTCACAAATCGATCCCTGCTCAAGATGATCAAGACTCAACTTGAGGGGGTAAAGGGATTATAGCCTGAAGAGCTCCCAAATATCCTGTGG
Source organism: Fagus sylvatica (assembly GCA_907173295.1). Taxonomy (NCBI): domain Eukaryota; kingdom Viridiplantae; phylum Streptophyta; class Magnoliopsida; order Fagales; family Fagaceae; genus Fagus; species Fagus sylvatica. The sequence continues at coordinate 22,825,860 of OU015772.1, forward strand.
GCATACAGGACGACAGCAAAAACTCCCACCGGAGAAACCCCATTTAGGCTGACATATGGCATCGAAGCTGTCATCCCAGTGGAAATCGGATTGACCAGCTAGAGGACCAACCACCACGACGAGAGTGATAACGATAATCAACTACGCACGAACTTAGATCTGTTGGACGAAGTTCGCGACCGACTTGAAGCCAAGACCAGGGTCTACCAACAGAGAATGGCTCGTTGCTATGACCAACGAGTAAAGCACAAGGAGTTCAAAGTTGGAAACCTAATGCTGAGAAAAGTGACCATCGCAACAAAAGACCCTACCCAGGGAAAGCTGGGACCCACATGGGAAGGACCATACAGGGTCGTCAAGTTCCACAGAAGAGGCACCTATCACTTGGAGAAGTTGGATGGGACTGCACTACCTCACCCTTGGAACGCCGAGCATCTGAAAAAGTATTACCAGTAAGGCAGCATTTATATGTATTTCTTTGCTCATATGATTCGAAATTTCTTTTGTACTTGTTTTTTCAAATAAACTGACGAAATGCAAAGTCACTCAAGCATAACCACTCCGTTCCCTATTCTCCAACAACTGCAAAGTCCATGGACAACCTTAAACGCTTGAACAAACAACAAGTGTAAAGTCCATGGACGACCTTAAACACTTGAACAAACAACAAGTGTACACGTCCCTAAACATGTGTACAAACGCACATGTATGGACGACCTTAAGCGCTTGAACAAACAACAAGTGCAACGCCCATGGACGACCTTAAGCGCTTAAACAAACAACAAGTGCAAAGTCCATGGACAACCTTAAACGCTTGAACAAACAATAAGTGTAAAGTCCATGGACGACCTTAAACACTTGAACAAACAACAAGTGTACACTTCCCTAAACATGTGTACAAACGCACATGTATGGACGACCTTAAGCACTTGAACAAACAACAAGTGCAACGCCCATGGACGACCTTGGTCACTTGAACAAACAACAAGTGCAACGCCCATGGATGACCTTAGTCACTTGAACAAACAACAAGCGCAACGCCCATGGACAACCTTAAACGCTTGAACAAACAACAAATGTAAAGTCCAGGGACGACCTTAAACACTTGAACAAACAACAAGTGTACACGTCCCTAAACATGTGTACAAACGTACATGTATGGACGACCTTAATCACTTGAACAAACAACAAGTGCTGCGCCCATGGACGACCTTAGTCACTTGAGCGTGACAACAGGTGTAGAGTCCACCAACATGTGCACAAACAAGCATGGATGAACGACCTACAAGTGTAGAGTCCATGGACGATCTTAAGCACTTGGACAAAAAACAAGTATAACGGCCATGGACGACCTCAAACACTCGAGTAAACGCTAAGTGTAAAGTCAACAAACATACGCACAAACGCAAGTGTATAGACGACCATAAACATTCGCATTATGAAAGCAAACATAAAAGCATCCAAAAATAAGCAGGTACCCATAAAACATCAAAAGCATATATCTATGGGTGTTCGCAAACAGTCATACGGTAAGAAATACAAACATTCACATAGCATATATATGAGCATGCAAAGATACCCAAAACATCATTCAAAACATACCCAAAGCATTGTATCGTCCTACCTTACCAAAATAAAAACTACAACTTTGTTCAAAACTTATACAAAACATTGTATCTTCCTAACTAAGCCCCGTAAATACATTGTTCGTGAAGAGATAACTAAGAGGTAGCGTCATCGTCCATCTGGGGATCAGCGGAGGTCGTCCCAATGTTTCCGTCATCGACGGGCATCATTGATTCATCATCCTCAAATGGTTGGAAAACGTCGAAGTCAAGTTCTGGGTACTTCTCCTTCGCCTGTTTCTTTAAAAAGCTAAAACCAGAGAGAAAGTACTTTGTGTTGTTGTCGTCATAAGCCTCTGACGACTTAAACTCCTCCACTGCTGAGACCTTTGCCGCCTCCAGTTGGGAAGCCAACATCTTCACTTGCTCGTTAGCTCTCTTCGCGCCGTCCAACGCCTTCCTCAGGTCCTCTTCCTTCCTCGTCATGTCCCCCTTGAGTGACGACAGCTCACCCACGACCCTATCCCTGTTAAGAGACAGTTCGTTGACGAGTGTCGTCAGCCTCTGATATTTGGACCTTCTGCTTCAGCAAGGCCTCCTCCCATTGAATGCAACGGTTGGCAATCACTGTAAGCTCAGTCAAACCCTACACAAAGAATACGAATGGTTAATCTCAGGAGAACATGACGAAGAAACAATCGAAAAGAATGAAGAGACACTAACACCCTACCTTCATCAGAGAATGGACTCCCGCCACCTTAACGACGTCGGTATTAACCTTGTCGTACTCCCTAATATCTTCCTTCATCACCACAGTCTTGGCTCTCCTCGAGGCCAAGGAGGCGTCCCTGGGCAGTGTCGACACTTTCTCCACGGACTTGCTGGACGATGGTTCGGTGGGGACCTCAACGACCTCGACTGACGAGGCAGGGACAGGGGCCGGGGCAGTCGTCTTTTGAATAGGTGGAGGAGGAAGACTTGCCTCGTCCACCACCTTCTTGGACGATGAACCCGTCTTCCGCCTTTTCCCCAATGTCAGTGGAACCTCTTCCTGCTGGCTCATCATCTTCATCAGCTTCTCTTTGTTGAGTTTTGCTGTAGCCATCCCTGCAAACAAAGTTATCAGAACATCGTCCAAACATAAAATACACACAAAACCGCCTGACGAGAGAACTCACTCTTTTGGTTAATTTCTTGTAACGACAAAACGGCCTCACTCAGTTCCGGACCGAACGAATACAAAGCTAGAAGCTCGGGTCGTATGAAATGCTTAAAATGATGCTCTCTGTGGTGCAACGCTCGAAGCACCCTATTATGGCCGTCCTGGTTCAACTTCGATCGCTTGAGCGCTGCAAAGAAGAAAAGAAACGCCAACACGAATCACCAGAACACCCTACAAAATATACGGCATACAAGGGAACACACACACACACACCAGAGAACGAAGGCACGCCCCACTCTCGGCGAACACTGACAAAATCGTCGTCCTTCTCACAAGAAAGACCCTCCCAATTATCTCCACATACGAAAATAAAGTCATCCTTCTATTCCCGGTTAGACGACGGGTTACCAATCACTAACTTCAAGCCTCTTTGTCGTGCGTTCAGTGACCAGAACCCCGGAGAAGCTGCTATCTTACAAGGCTTATAGCAAAAGAGAAGCTCATCCACTGTAAGATCGTCCTTCCCATCGCTACAAACCTTCCACATCACCATGCAGGCGACGACTGTCCGCCAGGCATTAAGTGCCAATTGGCCTGGCGAAAGGCTTGGACGATCCAACAACTCTTTCATCAAGGGCTGTAGTGGAAACCTCACACCAGCATTGAAGTCAGCCTCATAAAAGGCTACATCGCCATACTTCGACGAGCAGGCTACCTCGTCCGACTCAAGAATCCGAAGGATGACGTCCTCTGGAATTTGATATCGACGCCTATACTTTTCCAACCCCTCGACATCCACTACTTTAGACAAATAAGACCTCGCGATCCAAGAGTCGTCAGGGCCAACAACTCTTGACGAGTCAGAGACCGACGGGGCTTCCTCCTGTGAACGACTATCCTCGCCCCTATCGGAAAGCCCCTCCGGCAACTCCTCCGACCGGACCTCGTGCCAACTGCTCTCCTCAGACGCCATTAAACCCCTAACTACTTTCCACGTGTCCAAAGCCGGAGACACTAAATCAAAGAACTCCTCCGATAAGCGGCAGAGCACACAACCCGAGGGGACCAACTCACCAAAATCAAACGCCCTACCCCCACTCTCAGCCACACGGCACACTCCCACAAAGAATCTCTTTAACGAGAAGTGCAAGGAATCCAGAGTTATCGAAAAGGACTAAATCGAAAAAGAAAACGGGCAAGGAAAACTCACCGGAGAAGTAGAGGCTTGGAGAGAGAAAATGCACCAGGGGAAGAAACGCCAAAGGAGGTAAAAATGAAGCAAAATGAAAAACTTTTTCAGTTTAAACATTCAAAACCGCGGCAGACGAAACGAAGCGCCTCTTCATGACGCGCGCCCAATGAACAAGCAACACGTGTCGAAAAACTGACTGAACTGCCTCTTCTCCATTTAATGCCTCGATTTATTTTCGGCTACGCGCTTCTCGAAAAAGATCTCCCCCCAAACACGCGCCAAAAAACCCGTAGATATTCTGTCCGTCGTCCAAAACGGAGCCATGACGGAACAGGGGGCATCTGATGGGTCCACTACCCAATGGATGGACGACATTATCTCCTCCAACCGCCATGACGACATTAAAAAACAAAGACGACCTTACAATATTGTCCTTACCCTGAACCTGCCCATTAATGAGTAACTCGAGTATGTGTACCACCCAACCAATGGACGATAATAAACAAGTCGTCCACCACGATGAGCATAGGCAAGGACAACCTTAAGTATCGTCCTTGCCACACCTCCCCCGCGGCTCATTAAAGAATGCTTCCATAAACGGAATTAAATGCTAGAAGCGTTATGCTTCCATTAATGACAATATCCCCGAGATATTGTAACCGTTTACATAAAAACTCTCATTCAAGTCCAATAAAGAGGAGGATTAAGGAGAGTTCAACGGCTACTTTCTGGAAGACCTATATAAATCCCCAAACAGAAAGACACAAGGTATGCACACTATTAACCTAAACACTTTTACCTACCTGTTAATCATTCTCCCAAAATCTCTGACAAAAGCATCGGAGGAACTTTGGTCGGCACCCCACCGGTGTTCCTTTGTTGTCGTCATTAGTCTTTTCTGTTTCAGGTTCCATCAGAGAGAGCAGCGTCGAACGACCGTGCTGATTTTTACACATCATCAATGTAAGAAAAATATGAATGTTACGCGTAGACGCGTAGTTGATTAATCTACTATTGAAGTACCTTGTTATGACATTTGATTGATTTTTGGCAATTGCAAATTCCACAACCCCGTGGACGAGTTAAAATTGTGTGTATTTTTCAATGAGATGTTTCAGGTGAGTACATCTTTTAGAATTTTGTCATATAATTTGCCCTTGATTGCTTTGAGGAGTTTATTGTGCAAAATGAATTCATGATGTTTTGAAAACGTATCATAGTTGGGGATTATAAATACTTTGAGAATTTATTATGTTGAGATATTTTCGTTTGGATAGGAACACGTTTCATGTTTTGATGGGCCTTCGTAGTACCTTCGTAGTAGCTTCATTAATCTTTCCTATCAAATTAAAAAAAGCCTGTCTAGGAAGACCATCTAATTTTCCGGCGGACGGTGGTCTTTAGATTGGTCCAGCCTGTCTGAACTATTATTCTGTTCAAGTTTCAACCTTAATGACACTTACTTTACAGGCCCAACTCCCGCCGTTATGACGACCCAACGAAAAAGTTAACCCTCTCGTTAGTCACAGCATCACGTGTCGAGCATAGATGACGCAAGTATTGAGGGCCGAGTCGGAGTCCACCAAAACAAGAGTTGGTGAGGAAGATTGTAGAGGATGAGGATGTTTTAGCACTTAAACAGGTCACCATCTCACCAACTTTCTCTCTCTCTACCTGCTGACGTGGCGTGTGGTGGCTGGTCAACGTAGTTGGCGTGGTAGGTGAGTGACCAAACCATGGCGTTAGCCTTTTAGTTTGGTTTTTTGCTTTCTTATTAAGCTCGCATCGCAAGTAGCCTCTTCACACAATCCATTCTTCACCAAATCCCAAAACAAATTAGTCTTCATCTTTCGATTGCGCTCCAACATACAAACTTTCCAACTCTACATTTTACTGGTAATTCTCCTTCTTCTTCTTCTTCTTTCTCTCACTCATGCCCATTTTTGTCTCATTGTTCTATTTCTGATATGGATATTATATTTTAGCAACAATTTATTTTTATTTTATTTTTTTGGGTTTTCCTATATGCATGTGTACCAAATATCAATATTATTATTTTTTTTATGAGAATATCAATATTATTATTTTTTTTATAAGAATATCAATATTATTATAAAAGCATATGATGATTGTATTGCATTTCCAAGCAATCACCCCTAAATTACGTTCATCATAAGTCTAACAACCCACAGGCCACAGGAGAACTTGTTCTTCTGGCCTTGTTAGAATTGGGCTTACAAGCTGGGGCTGGCAATGAACTGGCTCATATGACACCCACTTATGGTGGATATAAATTTTAAAGAAATCCAGGTTAAAGTTGTTCACGGTGTATTGCTGACTATTTAGTGTTTGTTTGGTTGGTGAAATTTCAATAAGATCATTTATACATGGTTTAAAATTTAATTTTTTATTCATTATTTTCTTTTATTTAACCCCACAAAAGGTAACTGTCAACAAGTCATATATGCCCATTAATTTTTTTTTTTTAAAATGATTAATAAATACATTCAAGTAGAAAATAATTTGTTTTTCGTTGTTTGGTTACATATCGAAAAATAATATCCTATCGTTTTGTTACATCGGAAATCTTCAATGACAATGACGGTTGGAGGAGGAAAGTGGTGGTGGCAATGGCTAATAACTAGTGATGACGGTGCTCGACAACTGATGGTGTCTAGAGAGATCAGTGGCCAGGATTGTAGGAGATTGATGGCTGGATATTGACGTGGGTGGGTTGGGTGGTCGTTGAAGATGTGGGTGGTGGTGATAGTAATAATGATAGTAGCAGTATATAGCAGTTGAAATGGGAAGGGATGATGGGGGATGAAACCAAGGCTTTTTTCGGAAAGTACTTTACACTTTTTAAAAGAATAAGATGTTTTCACCATTTAAGTTTAATTTTTAATTTTTTGTTGATAAGTGAAAATGTTTTCAGTCGATTGACATTTTCAATCATACTAAACAATAAACACTAAAAAAACATTTTATGATAAAATAAATGGGTTATGGGGCTGGATGAGAGAGAAAGTGGGCGGTGAGATTGAGTCACTATGGGAGAAAGAGAAGTTAACTCTGTTAATTCTCTGTTAAATAGATTTAGTAAAAGTTGCTTCTCACGTGATCAAGATAGGTTTCCATCTTAAAATGATGACATTTAAGTGGTTTATAATATTGGATTATAAATTGGTTTGTAGTTAAATTCTATCCTATACCTATGTGGACCAATTTGCAAAATTAAAATATTGGGAAAAGAAATGTGTTTTGGAAAGGTGAAAAGGAAATGGAAATTTTATAATATTTTAGACTTCAAATTTGTTGACAATTTTTATTATTATTATTCTTTAATCGGTTTTTTTCTTCCTTTTAATTTAAAAAAAAATAAAAATAAAATTACTTTTACTTCTTCTCATAAAAGTGGGTCCTTATTATGGAGAAATAAAAGGGAATGAGTTGGGTGGAGTGCAAAATGGGACACAGTCTGATCCAAAAATAAAAGATCCAACCTAAATTGGAATAGTAGTTGAGGCCTTATCTGTTTGTTTAGGCGGTGTTTAATTGATTTTAATTTCAAGTCAAAAAAAAAAAAAAATTGATTTTAATTTTAGAAGTAGACGCTACTCTCTACTTTTGTATGTATGTTTGACTCTCTCTCTCTCTCTCTGGTTCTTATTTGTTTTACATAGCTTGTCTGTAGAAAAATGATGTTGGTGGAGGTGAAGGAGTCGACGATGGTGCGGCCATCGGGGGAGACACCAGTAGGGCGGGCGCTATGGAATTCAAATGTAGACTTGGTGGTGCCACGATTCCACACACCCAGCGTATACTTCTACAGGCCAAGTACAAGTACAAATAACTTCTTCGATGCCAACGTGCTCAAAGAGGCTCTGAGTAAAGCCTTAGTTCCTTTCTACCCTATGGCTGGCCGACTCAAGCGTGACGAAGATGGTAGGATTGAGATTGATTGTAATGCTGAGGGCGTCCTCTTTGTCCAGGCCCACACCACCTCTCTCATCGATGATTTCGGTGACTTCGCCCCCACCTTGGAGCTCCGTCAGCTCATTCCTTCTGTCGATTATTCCAAAGGGATTGAGACTTATCCTCTCTTGGTCTTGCAGGTATTACTGAATCTAATTTCTTCATTGCCTGCTCTCATCACTTATATTATCATCTATAATAAATGCTGAAATCCTACTGCCCATAACATACGCTAATTTTTACTTGGAATATCTTTTAGCAATACACACAAGTTTTCCTGCTTTGCCAGCTTCAAAATTGCTAATAAATTATATTTTGATTCTTTGAGAATGATTCAACCATTTGACCCAAAAAGGATGATTCATTAAAGAAAGCAAACAACAACAACAACGCCAGCTAGATGATGTCTAGAATACAGCTACAAATCATTCAAGGAAAATTAACATAGTTTAACAAAAGAAGAGTAGCCTTTGCAACATGTTAATTATAAATTAAATTGATAGGTAGCACAATGGTTAAGAGAGCACCTAAGAATTGCTCCTGCCAACTTATTATCTTTACTAAAATTAAATTGATGCCGCCTTTCTTGAAGAAGCTGCCTAAAATTAATTTTCTGACTGATAGATCCTAGAAGGACCTGGTTACTTTTGTTAAAAATAAAAAATAAAAAACTAAACAAAGATGCGATAACTTTTGTGGAAGATATTTGTTGTTTGGGATTTTGATGGTCTTTTACTTGGTACTTGGAGACGTGATTGTATGGATTTGATTACCTGCTTGCTTTGCATCCTTGGTCTACTTAATAGATACTAAATATTTCTTTTATGTTGATATAAGTTGAAACTCTAGTGGTAGTTATGCACATAATAACAACAACAACCAAGCCTTTGTCCCAAAAATATAAAGTGATTATGCATAAACAATTTTTTTCCAACATTTCACACAAGTGTACCGAGTGATTAAGTTACTAATTCTAACATTCTGTGCTTCTTACTTAAGCGAAAACAGGCCCTTGAAATCGTTGTCTTTTCTTTTTATGCATTTGTCAACAGCCCTATTCATAATAAGAGGCAAACAACTTGTCAGAATTAGTAAGAAGGGAGTATATCTTTGTCAACAGCCTTATTCATCAGTAGTGGCACCATATGATTAAGGGAGTATATCACTACAACTTGTTTGCCTTTTCTTGCTTTTTTCATTGTTTTGTCTCAGAATTGGAGGAAAATTATTGATTGATAGCACTAGTAATTTTCCTCTTGGTGTTAAAATATCCTACGAATCCAACTACCTCGGAACTCAAAAGCCCACTTAATTTATTGCTAAAGGTGTAAGGAAGAATTACTTGATGGTACATAAATCATCACTAAAAAGTAAAAACTCACAGAAGTTCATTAAATTTCTTGATGAAATGTTCCTTTAGACACAGATCAATATTTTACTAGCACTGTTTCCCTGATTGCTTGATAAATAAGTCTAGCTTCAGACATCAATGACTTGCATTATCCTTTGATAAATAAGTCTAACTTCCCTTTGTTTCTTTCCAAAGGGTCCTTACTTTTTGTTCAATATCAGAGACCAGGCTGTGAATGTAGTATATAATAAGAGGCTTCAAGTTGTTGTAAAAGTATTCAGTCTTTTCACAGATTAGAAACTTCAGTTCACATGCTTGGCAAGTGAACCTTATACTGTAGTCTAGTAGAAGCTTTAATCTGCAATTTGTTTTGTTTAGTTTTAGCAGTTGTGAGTTAGATGATATTATGATCTCTGGTATTGGTCATGATTTTTGAGATTCTGTGTCTATCTTTTTTCATTGGTTAAAATAGCAAAATGTTTGATGTTTTAGTAAAAGCAAAAGCCAAATTTCAAGCAACGACTAAAACAGTAAATGTCTAGCTAACTCAACTTGCACGAGTTTATTCACTTAATTGGGTGTTTTTTGAACAGTTGAGCTTACCGACTCTACACTTGCTTTGCCTTTTCTCCGTGCAGGTAACATATTTTAAATGTGGAGGGGTCTCACTTGGTGTTGGCATGCAACACCATGTGGCAGATGGATTCTCTGGTCTCCACTTTGTGAATGCATGGTCTGATGTAGCTCGGGGTCTTGATCTTACCATTCCACCATTCATTGACCGGACCCTACTCCGTGCCCGGGACCCACCTCAACCTACATTCCAGCACATTGAATACCAGCCTGCTCCTCCAATGAAAACCCCTTTTCAATCCACAAAATCTGGTCCCGAGAATACAACAGTCTCAATTTTGAAAATGACTCGTGACCAGCTGAACAAGCTGAAAGCGAAGTCCAAAGAAGATGGCAACACAATTAACTATAGTTCGTATGAGATGATGTCAGGTCACGTGTGGAGATGCGCATGCAAGGCACGTGATCTTCCTGATGATCAAGAGACCAAATTGTATATTGCAACTGATGGACGGTCCAGGTTGCGTCCCCAACTCCCACCTGGTTACTTTGGCAATGTGATCTTCACTGCCACACCAACAGCTTTAGCTGGCGATCTCCAATCTAAACCAACATGGTATGCAGCAAGCAGAATTCATGACGCATTGACTCGGATGGACAATGAGTATTTGAGATCAGCCCTTGACTATCTAGAACTTCAGCCTGATCTATCAGCCCTTGTTCGTGGGGCTCATACTTTTCGTTGTCCAAATCTTGGTATAACTAGCTGGGTTAGACTGCCAATCCATGATGCTGATTTTGGGTGGGGTAGGCCCATATTCATGGGACCTGGTGGGATTGCTTATGAGGGGTTATCATTTATAATACCGAGCACAACTAATGATGGGAGCTTATCAGTCGCCATCTCTCTGCAATCTGAACATATGAAAGTATTTGAGAAGTTGTTATATGAAATTTGAGGAAATGAAACGCCTGAGGAACTCTACAAGGCTGAATTCTGACCTTCTCACCTTCGGATATGTCAAAAAATTTCCTAAGGTGGTTGCATTTCTTCCTAGTGCTCTTTTCATACATGGTTTGTGTCAGACTTGATCAGTTGAAATATAGCGTGTCTGAACTCTGAACTGAAGTGAACTCTGAAACAGATGTATCTCGGATTTAATATTAAATTTACAATAAGCATAATGTTTCCATATAATAGATTTAGATGACATTCACATAAGGTTATTATTTGTTTAATATGACTTGCATTAGGCTTATATTTTTATTTTCAAATGCATGGCAGTTTACCCGAACGAAGGGCGTCTCTGGTTTAAGATGTCTCTAATTTCTATTTAAAAGTCTAGCGAGCGAACGTTGAATGCTTCTGGTCTTCTTAGTCCATGCAGAGAATGTTGCTTGCTCTTTTAAAGTGGTAATTATCTCTTGCTAATGAGCTTGTGAGTGAGAGAGAAAGGGAGAGAGATAGGCATGGGCGCATGGCCCTCCTTTAAGATGGCTAGGATAGGTACATTGTACAAGGGGATGCAATTGTGACAACCGGCATTAATCAAAATTAGTGTTAAAATCCAACTTTATGAAAATCTTTAGTATTGCGTGAAGAAATTAAGCAATAGGCATGTATGTATGTGTTAGCAGATTGAACCAACTTGAAGATGAAGCTTCTTACTAACTTGAAGTTGAAGATTCATTGGGTTATTACTCTGAATCGGATAAAGTTTATTACAAAAGGAGATCCAACATCTGAATGTTGTATGAACAAAATTCTATGTTATGGGAAGAATATCAAGACATATAAATGGCTTTATGAAAATTTTCCAAATGATTTTCTTCCACAACAGTATGATCATGAATATTATGGTCAATCCAATTATAATCAAGAATTAGAATTTGATAGATATAGAATGTCCTATGATTCTAATCTTGAAATAGATGAATACCCACAAGAATATGGCCATGACTATTATAGTCAATCCAATTATAATCAAGAATTAGAAATTGATAGACATGAAATGTTCTATGATTCTAATCTTGAATTGGATGATAAAAAATCCATTACTCAAGAGTTAGGATTTAATGGGTATGAAAATTTTATGGAGCGACATTTACAAGAACTTCATACAGTTCTTGGACCACCGGAGAAATCCTTTGCAATGTGGATTCTAGAACAATGTAAAGCTTTTGCACAAAGGGTAGAATCCTTCGAAAAGTTGGAAGAATGTCTTGAAAAATTGCGACACTCTCTTGTCCATCTCATGAAAAATGATCTAACTCAAGAATTAAAACTTAGGGGGCATAAAGTGCCTTGTGAGTTTAATCTTGAGAAAAAAGATCCTTCTTTGGAGAATAATGATCAATTTACCAAAGATGATGAAGAGAGTGAGGAAAATTCCATTAAATGGAGTGATATAAATCCATTAGATGATCTAACTCAAGAATGTAAAATGCCTTATGATTTGCATCTTGAGAAAAATGATTTTTCTATGGAAAATGATCAATTTGTCAAAGGTGAAGAGTTGAGTGATGAAAAATTCACCAATGGTTTAACTCAAGAAATAAAACTCGGGAGGCAAGAATTGTCCTATGATTTTATTCTTGGAGAATATAATTTGGAATGGCAAAAATATGCCAATGAATCAATGGGTAAAAAAGACCCACCAATTTCTATGTTTTTATTTAAGGACAAGGGATATGAAGAGCTATGGATGTCCAACCAAATTTTCATTCATTCCTATGTCTTTGAAACTAAACATTTAAATTGGTTGTTTGGTTCCCATGATTTGAAAGTTTTTTCTAAATTGCTAGTCAAAATGCCATTAGATTCGATGTTTTTATTCAAGGATAAAATGTATGATGTTATTTTTGGAGATGATGATTTGAAATGGCAAGGAAATGCCAATAAATCAATAGGTTTGTTATTCAAAGACAAAACATATGAGAAACTCTGGATGTCGAACCAAATTCCTAATAATGTCTTTGAAATTAAACACCCATGCTAGATACTTGGATCTCATGATCTACAAATTTTTTCTAGATGGCTACTTCAATTCAAGAATCCTAAAATTACTAAATTTAATTTTAAGCCATTCAATTGGCTAAATTAACCATTTAGTAAATTCTGTTACATCAAAAAACTGGTCTTTCAAAACCAAAAATGGTTCGATCGACATTGTTAAAGACCAAAGGGAGATGGTAGCCAATATTATTATTGGCAGAAAACTTATACTATGTTAAACTTTAAGTTTTAAGCAAGCAATTCCAAGTGGCCTTGTATCAGTGTATGGCCATAAACATAACACGGCCTTTGACGGGTTTTTTTGAAAGATAATGTATTTTTTAATGTTATTCTGCCAAACATGGATTTTTTTTGTTTAATAATATTATTTTTTAAACTATTTTACAAAAAAATACTGTTGAAAAACATATTTGGGGGATAGCCTCCTCGTCTCTCCTAGAGACGAGTTGCAGTTGAAGCTTGCCACGTCCTCTTCAGTTTGCCACGTATGATTGCCACTGATGATGCGCAGCTGGAAGGAAGAAAATGTTGAGCTCGAAAATTTTGAGCTGGAACTCGTCTCTTCTAGAGACGAGTTCCACTTAAAATGAAAAAAAATCTATCTCAAAGGCTGAAACTCTCACTCAAAAGCTAAAAGCTGAAACTCTTTCTCTCTCTTGCTCTCTCGGTCTCAACTCCCTCTCTCTCCGTAGCAACTTCCTACCCAGCTGCGCAAGGTTGACGCATGGCGGTGCTCGTTCAAACCCCGGTGCGTGATCGAAGGCTGGCGATGCGCGATCGAACCCCGGTGGTGCACGATCGAGATCTCGCGGCGTACGCTCGAGGTCTGGCGGTGCTCGTTCAAACCCCGGTGCGTGATCTTGCGATCTTGATCATGAATGGATCGATCAGATCCTTGGCGTGGTTCTCGGTCAACGTCGACGAACCGATGGGGATCGCGACTCGTGATGGTGGGGGTTTTGGGTTACCGATTTGGTGGTGGGGGTTGGGTTATGGGGTTGCCGGTGTTGTGGTGGTGGCAGTGGGTGGCCAATCTGGCCGTTGGGTGCTGCGGCGGCGTCGTTGTTTGGGTTGGGGCCTTGTTGACACCGTCGTTTGGGGTTTGAGATTTGGGATTTGGGTTGCTCCGCCTCCGACGGTGAAATGGGTTTGGGCTTTGGGTTTTGGGTTTCTCCGACGGCAAAATGGCTTTGGCCGATGGGATGTTGAAGTGTGTTTTTGTTGATTGATTTTTTGCTATGTTGGGATGTTTGAATCCAATGGGTTTTTGGGTATGTTGTTGTGAGTTAAATTTGGGTTTTGGTTTTTGGGTCTTTAGAAAATCAAAATTCATCACAAGCTGATGAAGGTGCATCAATTTCTGGCGCGGTGTGCATCTCAACCACCATGATTGGAGCTGGAATCATGTCAGTTCCGGCTTGGTCTTAGGCATACTTCCTGGGTTCCTTTCCATTTTAGCTGTGGCGTTTTTCACAGATGTCACGGTGGAGTTCTTATTGAGGAAGGAGAGAGATGTACTCATCTGGAGTTGCAGCTCCATCGAGACAGATTTCAATGGAACTCGTCTCTAGCAGAGACAAGTTCCAGCCAATTTTTTTCCATATCAATGGAACTCGTCTCTGGTAGAGACGAGTTCCAGCTTATAATTTCAATGGAACTCGTCTTTAGCAGAGACGAGTTCCAGCCAAATTATTTTAAATAACAGTGTTCGCGCCAGAGTAAGATGAATTTAAAAAATTTTGTGCAACTCGTCTCTACAAGAGACGAGTTCCAGCGGGTAAAATTCTGCTACGTCAAAATGCCACGAAATACTATTGAAAATGCCACGTAAAATTTTTTCACTGGAACTCGTCTCTTGTAGAGACGAGGCTAGATAACTCATTTTTTTCAAAACAGTCATTTTTTGCGAAATTTTTGTTAAAATCAGCCTATCGTGCGTTTTCCCCCGCCAAACATGATTAAGTGAAAGTTAATTTAAAAAATAGATTTTGCTTTCATAAAATACAAGATTGACATAAATCTTGTCTTTTTACAAAAGACAAGATTGACATGAATCTTGTTTTTGAAAAACACAAGATTGGTTTGACTACTTATCTGATTCTGCTGAGACGGTTATTTTTTTAAAAAAATTGTCTACCCAGATCTTTTGTCTTCAAGATACAAGATTCAAAATTAACAAGCAAATTCCTTCTTTCTTCCTTCTTTATCTGACTTTTCCTCTCATTTTTCTTTTTTTCTTTTTTCTGTTCTCTTCTCTCTTATTTCACCGTAAACCCCATAGCTCTTTCTCCTTTCTTTTTCAATTTTTTTTTTTTTTTTCTTCTTCTTTAGTTCATCTTATTGCCAGCAGTTATTTCATGGATTTATGTAAAACACTTGTTTTTCTTAACATTGTTATCTACTATTTCTAAATCCTCTTATACCAAACACCAATGGTGATATAATCCTAGACAGCACAAAAGATACACAAAGGGACACATGTCCACTCAACTGCACACATTGATCTAAACACCAAACACACTCAAAAGCAAAAATCATGAACTTCAAGATACAACCACACAAATACATAAAAATGAGAAGAAGAAAAAAATCTGGGTTTCGACATGTGTAAATAGAGAAAGAAGAAGAGGGTTTCAACCATAGTGAAAAACAAAAGAGAAAGATGAAAAATGAAAAATGAAAAAGAAAGGAGAAAGATGAGATGGAAGAGACTTAGTGAGATTAGAAATGAGAAAGAGGGCTGGAAGTTTTAGAGGAAAAGATGAAGAAAAATAGAGGAAACTGGAGAGAGAGAAGATCACACCGGCGGCGTCAGCGGTAGCTCGCGGTGGCGATGGTAAGTGGGGGTTGAGCTCATGGAGGCTTGGAGCATGAGAAAATAAATTAGGGTTGGGGGCTACCATTTCAGTGAAGAATAGAAGAATAGTAAAAAAAGAAATGTAAGAAATTAGGATTGAGATCCCATGCAATACTCAAAAAGTATTGCATGGGTGCAATTCCTTTTTCTCTCTCACAAATTTTTCACTTTTTCACTTTTTCACTTTTTGCTTTTTGAAATTTTTAATAATTTTTTATTAAGTGGTTGAGATTGAAAGTTAGGAAGTTAACTTTTAATTTCAATCACTCAATTGGTATTGCATGCAATACCAATTGCATGGAGATATCAATTCCACAGAAGAAGAAGAGAGGAATCAAGTGGTAGATGAAGAAAGAAGGAAAAGAAAAAGACAAAAATAAATAAATAAGAGAAAAAGAGCCTGTCAGGGAGAGAGAGAGAGAGATCCGGTCAAAAGAAAATAAAATAACAATTTTAAATTTTAAATCAATCTTGTTTTTTACAAATACAAGATTAATGTGGATAAAATTTTAAAATGACTACATTAGTAGTACACCAACACAAATCTTAAGTTTTTGAAAAACGAGATTCACTTCAATCTTGTATTTTACAAAAACAAGATCCATTTTTCAAATTTACTTCTACTGAGTCATGTTTGACAAAATAAATTTAAAAATGCATTATTTTCCAAAATTAGCCTTGAAGCCATAAACATGTGGCCATGATTAATCTAATACTTTTAAAAGGATTGATACTTTCATGTCCACTTTAATGTACTGTCAAAAGTACCCCTCACATCTTTCAATTTTCCCAATTTAATCATTGATTTCAAATAATAATGTGTCTTAGAAATAAGGGTATAATAGTCACATCTCTATATAGAAATTGTCCACTTTAGTGCATGGACTAAAATACCCCCATATTTAAAATCTATTGGTTTGCTTTTAAAATAAAAAATAAAGGTTAAAAAAGTAATTACAACTTAAAAAAGTTTTCACGTTTAATCTATTACTATTAAGAGCCTCTTCTCCCATTTTTTCCCACTTTCCACGTTAGCCTCTCATTTTCCTAAAAATTAGCACACTAACTTTTAAAAAGATAACTTCTACATTGAAATTACTAATTTTTTTTCAAAATTCAAAAAATAGATCATTGTAAAAAAATAATAATAATAATAAAAATTGAAGAATAATTAACACACACGTCCATAACATTAAAGAATAAAAAAAAAAAAAAGTGTTTGAAATAATTTGAACTCTCCTTCTAACTGTTTAAAATAATTTGAACTCTTCCACTATCCCATGTTTTTCAAACATTCAATTCCACGTTCATTTTTTTTTTTTTAAACTCTCATTAAACTCTTAACTTCTTATCCTTATCCTTTTATTTTTATTTTTATTTTTTACCATTCTTAGAAATTCTCTCCTATTCAAACTTCCTCTATTTCTGTCAATTCTGTGTTCCATAAGTCCACGTTATTTTTATTATTATTTTTTTCAGTTTTTACTTTCATCTCCGGTACATTGTTAATCTAAGTATTAACTTCATGCGGTTTTATCAACAAAAAAGAAAACCTTCATGCTGTGAAAATTGAAATACTCTGCATATCGAATTGGTGGATGAGCAGTGAGAACCAATGGACATTACAAAAAATGAGAAAAAGGGTAATTGAACCAAAGGTAAGTATAACTTTGATCTATTAAATTCATTCAAAGTTTCTGATTTTCTGTTAATGTGCTTTGATCCAAACTCTCCTATCTATATTAAATCTTTCAAATCTCTATGATAATTTACTTTTAATCTCATGCATGCTTGCATAAAATTTTCTAAGCCATTGAAAACTTTAAGCCATAAATGCAAGCAGTGAGTGGATTTAACCTTTTTTTTTTTTTGGTTGGATAGGCCAAGAATGAAAGTGGTTAAAATCTCAGATGCCCCGGGTTGATGGTGTGGTGGTGTCCTACAAGGCTTCAACTATTTAAGTTTAATGTTAACATTACTGTGATTAACTCTCAAAGAAAGTGTTGTGACAGACAAAAGTGTTGGTTCAATGCAGGTTCGTATTTTGTGCTAAGATCGAGTGGATAATTTCTAAGGAACTTTGTCAGAGAGCTGATTCATGGAGTTTCTTAGCAGGTTAGAGATATTGAAAAATGTGTTCTAATTAATGATTTTGGATTGATTTTGGTGAGAAAATGTAGGAAAACTTTTACCAATGGCTTTTAGTTTTAATGTCGAATTGTTAACCTTTGTCTTTGATTGCGTGAAAAAACAATGCAAAATGAATTTTTGCTTTTTAAAAAAAATGTTCCGATTCCACTCTTAGATTTTGCTATTTAAAATATTGTAGATTAGAAATTTTACTCATGGTGAATTTGATTTTTTCTCATAAATTAAACGTTTTTGTTATTAATTTAGAGTTTGTGATCTTGGTGTCTATAATCACATTTGGTTGGAATCAGTGATTATATCCACTGATTGTGATACTGTTGTGTCTTCTTTATCACATTTTGTTTGATTAATTTTATGATTAATTATGTTCAGGTTTCAGTTTGATCAATACTTTTTAGTTCATTGGTGATGCAATTAGTTGATGAGGACAAAAAGAAGAATCTTAAGCGATCAAGATCGTTTCATTGCGATACGCCGGTGGCAGACTCAAGCGTTACACCAACGCTTGATAACTATACTATTTTCCCTATCTAAGAGATTGTGCAATACCCGTTGCCCGGTTATGTTGTGCCTACTTCAATAAGTTTCAGTTCTAATGATAGTATAATAACTTATTTACTTAGTCCTGATCACACTTTCAGTAGGAAGGTTTTTGCTTTTGATCTCAAGACTGGCAAACAAGAATTGTTTTTTAGTCGCCTGGGTGGTAGGTAGGCTAGATGAGAGTAATATATCACCAGAAAAGAAGTTAAGGAGGAAAAGATTGAGAGAGTGTGGGTTGGGAGTAACACGGTATGAGTTGGTGAAAACGAGCACAAAAAAGAAAGAAATCGTGTTGCCTTTGCTGGCTGGGGTTTGTTCCATTATCTCTTAGACTAACAATCTTATATATTATGTTTGTATGAATGAAAATATACACACTATTTATTTCATCATACTTGGGCAATATATTGAAAAACAAAAGCTTTCTTGATCTTCTGTTGTTTGGTTCTCAATAATATATGTAATGTAACAATATATTATCAATTAATTTTGGTTGGATGTAATTTTTGATACACTTTTTAATGAGATAAATATTTCTAATATATATGTTCTATTGCAATTATATCATTTTTTAGTCCTCCACTATTTCTACCATCAAATTCAAAGTTAAAAACGTAGATAAACTTGAAGTAGTTATCACCATAATTAGATAGGATAATAAAAAATAAAAAACTATCCATTTTTTTTTTTTCATGTTTGAAACAATTATCACAGCAATCCCAATAAATTCAAATTCAAATCTAACTTTCAAACCAACCACAAAACGGTTACAAATCATTAAATATTTATCATGATCAAATGGTTTCTAAAAATTTGAACTTCATATTTCTTAGTTTTGGCAACTCATAAAATCCACAAAGACCCATCTGTACTATTGTCAATGACAAGATCACAAGTGCAAAAAACCAAAAATAAGAAGAAGAAGAAAGGCTATGGGAGACTGAGCTTATAATAGAGGTTTTATGCACTTTGTCCTTTCAAGTTCCATGTATAATCGGGGATATCAAAAATTAAAACCAAAATTATATCTAACCAGATTCTAATACAAAATTCAATAGACTTATTTTTTTAGGGCAAAAAAAATTGATGGTTTGTTGTCGTTCATTACCTATTTCAATTATTAGTATAGACTATAGAGAACTGTACAATTTTCCCAAAAAAAGAAAGAGCCTCTGAACACGCGCGGATCGAGTATAAAGAGGCTAGTTTAATACTATTAAGAGGATTCATGCCCTCATGTTCACTTTAATGTACTGTAAAAAATACCCCTCACATCTTCCAATTTTCCCAATTTAATCATTGATTTCAAATAATAATGTGTCTTAGAAATAAGGGTATAATAGTCACATCCCTATATAGAAAATTGTCCACTTTAATGCACGGACTAAAATAACCTCATATGTTAGATTTATTGATTTGCCTTTAAAATAAAAATTAAATGTTAAAAGAGTAATCTACTGATCTACTCAATTTCAAAAGTTAAATGATCATAATTCCACGTTCATGTTTCACGATTTTTTTTTTTTTTCTTTTACATCTCCCTTATCTACTCCACTTTTTAATTTCCAACTTCCCACTAACTTCACAACTCTTCATTTACTCAACTTTTGGCTCTCCTTTTTTTTTCTCTCTCTCTTTCACGTCTCCCTTTTTCTCTCTCTCTCTCTCTCTCTCTCTCTCTCTCTCTTTCACATCTCCCTTATCTCAATATTATAACTATAAACTTTTCAAATAATTACTTAAAAAAAAAACTACATAGACAAAAAGGAAAATAATTTGGCCGGCTCACACTTTTTTTCTATCACCATATTCGATTTTATTTTTCCTCATTTAAAATTAAATAATTCAACTAAAAATTTAGCACCAAAGTCCAAAAAAAAAAAAAAAACACTCCTAAAAAAAAATTTACATATTAAGATAATAGGACTCTTTGGTTTCCACTTTCTTTAAAATTATCTTTTATTTGCTCTCACACACTATCTCTCTCTAAAATTCTATCTTTTATTTTTACTTCAATGATAAAATAAAATAAAAATGTGCAAGGAAATTCTATCATTTATCTTTAAAAAAAAATTGTATCTTTTATTTGCTCTCACGCCACTTTCATTCAATTTTTTTTTTCCTTATTTCAAATAACTATGAAATTCAATAACCACTTCTCACGCCACTTTCTCAAACCAGTATTCAATTTTTTGTTTCCTTATTTCCTTCCCCTTATATCCACTTTAATGAACTTCCCAAAACACACCTAATGTTTAGAAAATATTGTTATAAAAAATAATTAAATGAGGGTGAAAAAGTAATTCACAAGATCCTCTACATAAAAGATTTTGATTACCTAAATCCACTCAAATTCATTTTTCCTTACTTTTAGCCTTTAATTTAATTGTGATACAAACCTAATTAAGAGGATAGACAAAAAAAAAAAAAAATCTCCACGTTATTACTAATGGATAATAACTTCTTCTTTTTCAATAACCAACTCTATGTTCATTTTTTTTTTTTTTCAACAAAAAAACAAACTAAGAGTCTAGATAGCAAAGTTTGAGACAACTTGGAATACATTTAAGCCATAGTGGCCAACTCCACGTTCATAGTTTCACGGTTTTTTTCTTTCCTCTCTCTCACATCTCCCATAAATATCAACATTTCAAATAACTACTTCAAAAAAAAAAAAAAAAAAGCTACGTATAGATAAATTCAAAGATAGTCGGTTATATGGAATTCATAAACTCTACGTATACATAAATTCAAAAATTTTGGTTATTTATTTAACTAATCCAAATATTTGAACGGTTATTAATTTATTCGGTTTCTCTTGCTTATCCTCTTCAAAATTCAAACTTCAAAATGGTAATAACTTCTTAGAGATGATCTTTAAAATGAAAAAACAATTTGGGTGAAAATTAAAGACATAATAATATTAAAGTGGGAACGAGTGTGAGATCAAATAAAAGATGGAAAAATAACAAGATAGATAGAGAGACTCTAAAAAGCTCCAGATTTCCATGGATGCTTTGATCTACAACCTCCTCTATTTCAAACAAATCTTTTCGGAACAAACCCATGTAAGCAATAGTTTTTATTTTCATAAAAATTCACTTTTTTTTTATTGGTTTATAAGTAACTTTCTGTTTTTGTTTTTGCTTATACTGTGTATTTTTTCGATTCGTTTTTTCAATTGTAATTGTATGATTTGTAAATTTTTTAATGGGTTCTTTTTGTTGCTTTGAAGTGTATTAGATACTTAATGATGCAAAATCCAGGGTTCATATCAATTTTTATTTTTGGTTTATATGTTCTCCACTTCTCCCTAAATTCGAAACTACCAAACTTTTTTTAATTTTCAAACCCAAGTGAAAATGAAATAATAGACAAAAGAACAACTATGCTTAGTACCAATATTCTTTAATTGATCACCATTTGGTGTTATTATTGTTTTCTTTTTCGTGTATCTTATTCTTATTTTTTTGTTTCTAAATGGGTTGCAGAGTTAAATGTAGAAACTTTGACCCCATCAAGGAGTTGAACATTCTTCATCTTATCAAGATTACATTAATCTTAGGTAACATATCTTCATGTTTACACTTTCTTTGTAAGGACAATTAGAGG
Source organism: Fagus sylvatica (assembly GCA_907173295.1). Lineage (NCBI taxonomy): Eukaryota > Viridiplantae > Streptophyta > Magnoliopsida > Fagales > Fagaceae > Fagus > Fagus sylvatica. The sequence goes on from OU015772.1 coordinate 22,847,857, forward strand.
TCTATTGCTTCAGGATTTCTATGTTATTTTTCAATGAAAAAGTATATTCTAATGATTTTCTTTTCCATCTAAAAAAAAAAATTTATTTTCAATGAAGAGAGAAATTCTTTATTTTGCACCATGGCTAAGACTGACCATGCTCTCATACCTTTCTTTGTAATGCTATAGATGAATTGCGGTTAGTAAGAACGGCCACAATAAGTAAGAGAAGATAAAATGAAGGAGATGACTATCTTGCAACGTTGTCTTCCTTATAATTTGTAGAACATATTAAAAAAAATTTGGAGCACTCTTATTTTTCAATTATTGGATAAAAGATCTCATATTGTATTAATTGGGGTGTACATGTTAAATGTTTTGTTGCCGTTACTTTTACCATTTTTACATGCACATTGTTACCAAATCAAATCTAGGAGATTTAATTATTTACAAATTGGTTCACACATCCTGAAAATGACAATTTCTCTTCCTAAATATTAGCTTATCCATTTTTTTTCTTTAACTGTACCTTTTAAATCTTAATTGTTCATAAAATGTATAAGTGAGATGTTTTATAACTTTCTTCTATTTTTAGAAAAATCTTGCTTTGTTAATCTTTTCAAAAATAATAATTAGATTTAAAAATTACATGAAATCAAGTTAGGGTAGGAGAACTCAAATTCAAATTGTCTTTTACTGGAGAATTGAGTAATATCACATAACCATAAGACTTTTGACTTAAGTTATTGAACAAGTACATTTACCTAAAAAAGGTCATTGTACAATTTGCCCAAAAAATAAAAAGAGTCTCTGAACACGTGTGGAGCGCGTGTGAAGAGACTAATGGCTATTATGTGAAAACATTTTGTTTAAACAAAATATGCTAACTTATTAAAACAGATGTGAACGTGCAGCCATTAAGAGATAGCTTTATCAAATATCTATGTTATAAGGTTAACATATGGCTGGGAGGAATATAGTTTTTGTTGAAATGGGCAAACTAGTAACGAGCAACATCGAAGCTCGAAGCCATCCAGGTCTTGTGGCCTAGTGTTACCTCTTGGCGTCTCCCATTGTAGACGTCCAGGGTTCTATCCCCCACAAATGGGGTTTGCTTGCCTATTGTCAAAAAAAAAAAAAAAAAAAAAAAAACATCGAAGCTTCGAAGCCATGAGAAACAAAAATCAACCCCAGCAAATTTATCGGTGCATGGCCCTCGATCTGGAGAAATACTATCTCTTCATCTTCATTGATAACAGGTATGATTGGTGAGTAACCAGAAAACCTCATCAATGAAAGGCCATCGATCCATCTACCGATTTATGCAGCAAGTTTCCAGCTTCCGTGAAGATCGAAGCTACTTGTTGCAGCAAGCCAATCAATGCCACTAATGGACAGATTGCTGTTATCAGTGACCAACAATTCGAACCCCTCCAGTGAGTACATTCAAAGCTACAAGAAGGTAGATCGAGATTTCTAAATCGATAAAATTCGAGCCTCTAATACCCAAATCGAGCTTCTAATCTGAACTTTCTAGCAGAGTTCTAGACCAAACAATAAGCCATTTGAACCAATCGAACCAGCCATTTGAACCTTCCACTCCAGCAAACCATCTCAGCCCATCAAAGCACAAGAAAAAAATTCATCAAAACCATTCCCATCGAACCCATTCCTTAAGATGTTTAAACTCATTCCATCAAACCCATTCCCTTGAAACCTCAAAACCCATCTCTCAATTTTCATTTCTAGCCTCCATCAAATCCCAACCCGTTGATGCCTCCACCATGGCAGCTCCAGAATTTTTTTCAGGGTGTTCATTAAAATCACTTGAACCTATAACTATGGCTAGTTTGATCGTGGCGGACCAAAAAAAAATTTATAGGGGTGCCAAGTTGAATTAACAAAATTGAATTCATAAGTTAAAAAATAATAATAATTCATGATTCAAAACAAATCTTTTTTCATAAATTACTTGAAATGTAAGTCAACGAACAACATGGATGCACGCTTCCGCTTGAAATTTTTTATTTATTTATTTTGAAACGATAGCATTTAAACTTTTAGCTCAGCCCAATTGGTTTTTGGTGTAGATAAGATCAATTCAGAACTCTTATCGAGGACAAGAGATTTTACCAGTTGAACTAAATTTTATAAACTAATTATATAACCAATTAAAAACATGAAAATACAAGACAATAAGACAGTTATCAAACAACTATTAAAAACATAAATATAAAATAAACAATATCAAATCACCCTGTTTATCATTTATATAAATATAAATATATAATAAGCAACATCAAAACCATAACAATTTTCCAATATAAATATATAATATAATAAATATTAAATATTAATTTGGGCCAATATATGTTTATGATTTGTTAATTCCTTACTCTTGAGCTACATTGCTTATTACACCACATTACTGATTGTACTACAAAGAACATGTGGTGGTGAAGTATGACAAATCATGTGAAGAAGTGTAATTTCATCCAAACGAGAAACCAAACCAAAAAGAGAAGCATTCCAGAACAAAGAAGTGAGTTGACAATAGTGCCAATTCGAAGTGAAGAAGAAGAAGAACTGATGCCGGCAAAACAGAGTTGACCATGGCGCAAGATTTGTTGTTGTCAAATCAATTTTGTTGGTTCAGTTGTTTGGGTTAATTTTTGTTGTTATTTGTGATTTTTTTAGTGGTTGAGTTTATGGAATTCAAGTCAGGGTGTTCAATTCTCAATATCTATATAATTTTTTTTTTCATTTTTTTAAGCCTTTTTATCATTTTGTAAGAAGTCAGGGTGTTCATGTGAACCCATGACCAATGAGAGCGCCGCCCCTGCCTCCAACAACTTAATCGAAGGTCCTCTGTCGAAGGTCTTTCAAGTAGGCTTCGATCCAAGGGCTTCACATAGGCTTCGATTCGCGAAGATCGATGCTGCGCAACAAAGCACGAGTCCAGTTTCCATCTTTCACCCATCGAACCCCAATTCCATTCCGTCGAAGCCTCACACTTGCAAATCTATTGAAGCTTCAAAACAACAGATCTCATCGAAGCCGCAATCAAAGAACCAAAGAATGGTTTGTCTTCCACCACGTGGACTGGCCTATAATTAAGGACATTTGGCTACTGGAATAAATTGGTGAGCCATAGGAGTCTTGCTAAAATTAAAAGTGAACAATAGAAAGTCATTGATGCACAAACCAAATTGGTCTTGAGACCAGAAAGTTTGTTAACTCATGTGACCACATTGTTTTTATTCAAAATTGGTCTTAACTATCGACCATAAAATTCAATAAAATACAGAAAGTTATCAGCCACTTGAATGGTTAAATTTACAAATTATTTTTGGTGAAAACTCAAATATTAGATAACATATTCCTAATATTTTTGCCAAGTTAGTGTTGTAAATTAAATTGTCTACCGTCCACACTTAGATTCCTGAATGTCATCTAAATGGACGCGGGGGGCATTTGTTACACCATAAAATATATATATATATATGCATATATAATTTGGCTACCATAATGTGTAAATTTGGCAGCCATAATTATGTGTGTTTTATTAAAAGAGTGACATGTAAAAAACATGTGTGATATTGAAGCACTAAAGTCATTTATCACACTTCATGTTACATGGGTAAGTGAGTTAGTTATTGGTTTGAAATATGGAAGCACTATAACTACTTACCACACTTTTATGTTACATGGGTTAGTAGGGTAGTTATTGGCTTGAAGTAACTCCCACTCTTGCCTATAAATAGAGGCTCCTCTTTTCAGAAAAATTCCTATACACACAAACCCCCAAACAAACCCAAGGAGCACTTTTGAGAGATCGAAAGCGATTGTTTCTTGAGAACTTAGAGAGCTTCCATTTGTGAGAATTGTTGCTTTTTAGTGTTTTCTGAGAGAACGGTTACTTAGGAAAGAGAGTGTGCTGAGATTGGTTACTGTACATGCTTGTAAGTATTCTCTCGATTGATATGTTGAATACATGAGAATGTATTGTTTATGTGCATGTTACCTTGTTTAATGCATTAGTTTCCTCGATTGTACTATTTGTTACTATATTTAAGGCGTAACCCTTGATTTGCACTATTTATTTTCTTTTAGTTTATAATTTAGGTATAATTATGATTGCTATGATGATTTTTACTTTGGAATTAGCTTAATTAATTAGTCTTATTATATTGTTATATACTTTATTACATTTTCATTTTCTTGTTTACTTGCATTTTTAATTTAAAAGTCTTTTGGGCAAAGGTAAGTATCGAGCCTACAAAGCCTCTTTTAGATCGAAGTTAGATTAGGGTTTTATTGTAAGGTACTAGACCTTCATCTAGTAAGCATAGATCCATGAGATAAAATTGAATCATGAGGATCCTAATCCGTATTTTTTGACTGTACATGCACATAAGGGGAAAAAATCCTCCTAAATAATAATATTGATAATAAAGCAAAGAGTAAGAGCATTCATACTAGAAGACTCAAATCGTATAAAACACTCAAGTATAGCAAAAAATTTACCAAAAGCCCCTCACAGTAGCCTCCCCATTTTCAGAAATATTGAAGCTGATGAACAGTAGCTCCTTGAGTTGGAGAAGCAATTGTTCATTTGCTAAGGGATTAAATAATTTTTTTTTCTCTCTCTTGCATTCTGTCTTTCTCTCTATTTCGCACAAAAAATAACAAACAAACCGGAAATAACAAACAAACCGGAGCAGAAAATCACAAGCAGAATAAACCTCACAAGCAGAATAAATCGGAGCATCAAATCACAAAATAAAAAACACACACACACAAAAACAAACAAACAAACAAACAAAATAAAAAAAACACAAACAAAAGAATATAATCACAAAAAAAAAAAAACAAAAAAACACACAATCACAAACGTGATGAAGAAAGAACAAACAAAGTGAAAAAATAAATAAATGGGGAAAGAGAGACGTGAGGGGGGTTGAGGCCTGAGGGGAAAAGAGAGAAAAAAAAAAGGAAGAAAAAAAGAGAGAGAAATGGGGGAGGGGGTACGAACTGTGAGGTCTGAGAGTAAAAAAAGAAATAGAGGTGAGGGGGGATGTATGTCTGGTGGGGGAGAAGTAAAAAGAAAGGGAGGGGGTACGTGGGTGGTGGGGAAAAAAAAAAAAAAAAATAAGGAGTAGGTGTACGTGGGTGGTGGGGAAAAAAAGGAAAGAAAAAAGAAAAAAAAAAGAGAGGAGGGGATATACAACGGGAACAGAGGGAGAGGAGGAGAAAAATGGAAAGGAAAGGTATTTTGGGAGTTGTGAAAAAAAAAAAAATAAAAATATATTAAAAAATAAAATAATAAAATAAAATTGGGCCTTTGATACAGTGTACTTTAGCTTAATTAGATAAAATAGATTTTTTAGAATAAATTTAGCAAAAATTTTGAGGAGGTTGGCAAGAATTATTATGAGACGTCAAGTTGGACCAAATTGACCACAAAATAGCGTTGAATGGTACAAGTCCAAGTCCAAGTAAACTAAGTCCACATCATCGTATAAAAATCAGGCAATGAGGAGATCGTGTTGCGTCACTGTTAAAAAAAAAAAATTTGTTTGTAAAGTTGTAAGCGCCGTTGAGGCTCAGCTCAGGCACCGAGATCGGAGAGAGAGATTGTTATGGAGAAGGTGGTTCAGAAGCTGCGGAAACTGGATGCGTATCCAAAAATCAATGAGGATTTTTACAGCCGTACTTTCTCCGGTGGCCTTATCACCCTCGTCTCCATTATTGTCATGTTATTGCTCTTCTTCTCAGAACTCAGTATGTGAACTCTCTCTCTCTCTCTCTCTCTCTCTTATTTTTTGATTTTTTAATTTTATTTTCCTTGAAGAATCTCTAATTTTCAAGTTTTAGATAGTGCAATTCAATGTTTGTTTTGTGTCTTGGAAGGTCAATTGTGTTCGGAGATTGACACTGACTTGTGCTTCCACTCATTGTTCTCTAAATAATGATTGAATTCAGACTCTTGTTGTTAATACTGTACCAGATAACATCCCAGTTTGTCCATTAGAATCGGATTTCTTGTTACAATATATATTATGCATACAAATAAAATTACACAAGAACAATAATTTAACATACTACTTTAAAATTTAGACATTCTACACTTATTTCTTATGTTCACACATAAATAAATGAAAAGTGAAACGAAATGTAGCATAACGCACATAAGAGTCAATGAGTTCTGGCTTAAATTTTTTTTGATAAGTAATAATTTCATTTATGAAAAGAGAAGTCAAAAAGGTACACCGGAAGTGTACATGATACAGAATAAAGAATTAAGTACGAAAAGAGCAAACATCAAGCATATCAGACATTGTGTTAAAATAAGCTATGTTGAAGGTCGTTGACCACTCGAATAAAGTTTGAAAGAATGAGAACTTCAGAGCTGGAACAGTAGCTTACACCCCAGTAAATGTGCGAGCATTCCTCTCACACCGAATACTCCACATGAGGCAATGGGGGATAATCTTCCAGATAGATGTTGCCTCACCCTTACCAAATCTGCCTGCCCAGCAAGCTAATAAATCCTCCACCCCCTTAGGCATAACCCAACAAGCCCCAGATAATGTGAAAACCATATCCCAAAGATCCTGGGTAATAGGATAATGCAGTAGGAGATGATTAACTGACTCCCCACCTGTTTTGCACATGCAGCACCAATCCAAAATAAGCACCTTCCTTTTTCTAAAATTATCAATGGTGAGAATTTTACCCAGAGCCGCTGTCCAAGTGAGGAAAGCAATTTTGGTTGGAACTTTGACCTTCCAAATACTTTTCCACGGAAAGGGGGAATGATCAACCAGAGTAACTCTTTATAGAAAGATTTAACATCAAATTTCCTGCTTCGAGATAAAGTCCAATGAAAAGAATCCAGTCCACCCCAAGTAATAGAGCAGGAGTAGAGAAGGTCCAGAAAAGAGACCACAACTTCCAACTCCCAATCTTTAACAGCCTTGATAAACACAACATCCCAATGTATAGAAGAACCTTGAATCTGCATAGTGTTTGCCACAGTTGCTTCTGGATTTCTTGCTAGACTATACAACTCAGGAAAACTCATCTTCAAAGGTTGATCTCCACACCAAGGAGCATGCCAAAATTTAATACGAGAACCATCACCCACCATATAAGAAATGTAATTGGAAAAAGTATTCCAACCAGCTCTTATGAATTTCCAAAGGCTGACTCCATACGCTTGAGTGACTGTGAGAGCACCAACCTCCCCACATACTACCATATTTAGAATCTATCACCCTACACCATAGAGACTCATTTTCTGTAGCATACCTCCAAAGCCACTTCCCTAAGAGGGCTTTGTGGAACATGGTCAGGTTTCGGATTCCCAGTTCCCCACCAATAAGCGGTTCACATCCACTACAATTTATGGAAGCAATGCTTTCGTTAATAAATATGTCACTGTGATCATGTCAAAAAAGTTCTGTGAGAGCGAGTGAGACACGAGAGCGAGTGAGACACGAGAGTGCACTGCCACTCATGGCAGCGAGTCAGAGTGAGGTTGGCCGCAAACGCAGTTTCCGTATCGAGGCAAAGAGGTTCGACATCGAGTGGGAGGGGCGAGGGGCCTCTCAAATAAAGTTTTCCGAAAGTGGTAAACACCATCAGTGTACAGTCCTTATGGGCAAGGGTGGAGCACGGTGGTTGGGTCGCTGTCTTGCGGAAAACATCACTCGAGAAAAGGAAAGAGCCTTTGTGCATACTTTCCTCGAGAACGGGAAAACGTATGTGAACCGTAGAGAGAGTAATAGTTTTGGGAGATTCATAGACGTGACAGAGTGTGGCAGGGGCGGACGTAGGGGTCGAATAGTAATACCAGAGGGACAGAAACAGAATGGATGGCGAGGTTTTCTAAAGGAACTTCAATTGTTGTTGGATCCTGAGCAAAAAGATAAACCTGGTGGAAGCAAGGTGGTGGAGTGGGTTAAAACGCAGGGCAACCGTGGAGAGAAATCGTATGCGGCCACAGTTGTTGAGGGTGGCTTGAAACAATCAGCGAAAATAGTAGAGAAAGATAATCCGAGAATGGAGAGAGACACGGCGAAGCAGTCGGTGGTGGCCACCGCCGTAACGTCGAACGGGAAAGGCAAGAAACCAATTGACGAAAGATTTGCTGAAATCCCACAACTTGTGCCACCAATCAAGGAAAGATTTCCGTTACGATTTTTCCCAAACGCAGCACCAAGACGTGATAATAGGGAGTTTGGGAAAGGATTGACTATCACCTTGAAGGATAATGGTCAACGAGTTGTTTCTAGATATGGTTCTGCCCAAAATGCCGCAAAGACTAACGGATTGATTCATGTGGGGATAAGGAAGGATCTAGAGACCGGGGTTGGGCTTACTAATAAGAGAGGCACGTGGGTTCCACGTAAGAGGGAGTTTGGGCCTTTGCAAGGAAGTGGGCACAGCACTAAGGAGAGCCCAGGCCAGTCAACATCCCTTGAGACCATTTCAAACTCTTCAGTGGGTTCACGTAATAGGCCCACTTTCGAAGTGGGTGAGACATCGGCTGAAGGTAGTATTGTGCTTAAAGTTGGCCCAAAGCCACAAGTGCAAATCCAACCCATTCCGGACATAAACTTGAGCTCCATGAAGTCAACGGTTCTAGAGTGTTCTTCTGCTCTAGTCACTGAAGCATACAGCACAAGTGAAAAGCTTCGAGCATCTACCAGTCCTTCGAACCGGCAAACTCTGGGCAGTAAATGGTTTATACAATTACGAAATGGGGGTAGGGTGGAGATTATGGGTCTTGAACACTCTCCATGGGATTTTGTCCGAAGTGATCATGGCGTAGTGCTTGGGCGTTGGTGGTCGGAAATGATCGAGCTCCGTTCTGTTTTCCCGATGGAGACTGAGGAGGACCTGGGGGTCTTGTGTGGTGGAAATCATGAAAAGCAAGAGTGGTCAGTGGTGGTAGTGGACGATGGCGCTAGTGCTCTGGCGATTGAACCATTGGCGGTGGACTGGTCGATGAAGGTGACAGCAGATATTCCACGGTTAGTCAACTCGAAGTATGGTCCAGAGCAACCTTCGGACTGGGTCATGGGGCAGTTGAAAAAGGTTGGTAAAGCGTTGGGGGCTTCGTATGAAGGAATTGAGGAGGTGGTTTTGAAGATGCTCCAGAATATTGAAGCTCGAAAGATTCAGAAGGGTACTACTGGACACGGGTCAAAACGCAAGAGACAATCAGTTTCCAAAGGTCAGAGGGAATTACGTGGTCTCATCAGTACTATCAATTACGAACCCAGGACTCCTGAGAGTCAGAGGTTACCAAGGGATAGGGCTTTGTTGATTGCTCAATGAATTTGAAAATTATTTCTTGGAATGTGAGAGGTTTGAACGACAGTGATAAACGTCTTCGTGTGAGAAATCTCCTCAGGTTGTGGAAAGCAGACTTGATTTGCTTACAGGAAACTAAATTGGGGCATTTTGATAGGAAGATGATCAGAAGTCTTTGGGGAAGTCCGCATGTTGATTGGATTAGTTTGGGGTCTAATGGGGCCTCTGGTGGGATTCTCTTAATGTGGGATAAGAGGGTGCTGGAGAAAATAGATGAGGCTCATGGTTATTATTCTCTATCTTGTAAATTCCGTAATGTTTCCAGTCAATTTGAATGGGTCTTTACAAGGGTTTATGGCCCTAATTTAGACAGAGAAAGGGGTATTCTCTGGTAGGAGCTGGCTGGAATAGTTAGCTGGTGGGAAATTCCTTGGTGTATTGGAGGGGACTTCAATGTGGTTAGATTCCCCAGTGAAAAATCTGGTGTGGCGGCTTTCACTGCGTCTATGCATGATTTTTCCGATTTCATTACAGAGTTTGGCTTATTGGACAATCCTCTTGAAGGGGGGAGATTTACGTGGTCCAATAACAGGGAGTTTGTGTCAATGTCTCGGATTGACCGTTTCTTATTCTCTTCTGCTTGGGCAGATCACTTTGGCCTGGTTACCCAACGGAGGCTTCCTCGAGTGTTGTCGGACCACTTTCCAATTCTTTTAGATTGTGGTCGGATTATTGGAGGAAAACGCCCCTTTCGGTTTGAAAAGATGTGGTTAAAGGCAGATGGTTTTGTGGATAGGGTGCGTGGTTGGTGGAACTCATATTCTTTTTCTGGTACAGCAAGTTTCATAATGGCAAACAAGTTAAAGGCTTTAAAGGCTGATTTGAAGAAGTGGAATTCTCAAGAGTTTGGCAATGTGACGGTAAAGTTGCAGGGTGTGCTTCATGATATTCAGAGATTGGAAGGGATTGCTGAAAATAGAGCTTTAACTGAGGAGGAAAAAGTCGAGAAGTCAAACTTGAGCATTGAATGGGAAAAGTTGTCCTTACTGGAGGAAATTAGTTGGAGACAAAAATCCAGAGTTACTTGGTTAAAGGAGGGTGATAAAAACACTAAGTACTTCCATAGTGTGGCCAATTCGCATCGTCGAAATAATTCAATCCGTCAGATCTCTATTGATGGAGAGCTCTCTTCAAACCAAGATGGTATTAAGGCTCACATATGCTCTTTCTATCGGAATTTATATAAGGAAGAATACTATTGCAGACCTTTGCTGGATGGCCTAAACTTTAGTACTATTCAAGGAGAAGATGCTACTTGGCTGGAGCGTCCTTTTGAGGAGGATGAGGTCACCTTGGTGGTCCGAAACATGAATGGAGATAAGTCCCCTGGCCCTGATGGCTTTCCTATGTCTTTTTTTCATGCTTGTTGGGAGGTGGTTAAGGGTGATATTATGGCTGTCTTTGCTGAGCTTCATGCTACAGGTTCTCTGGAACGGAGTCTGAATGTTACTTTTCTCACCCTCATTCCGAAGAAAGCAAATACTGATGAGGTAAAAGATTTTCGGCCTATTAGCTTGCTGGGCAGTATGTACAAAATTGTGGCGAAAGTTCTAGCTAGTAGGTTAAGTATGGTGCTGGGGCAGCTGGTGTCCTCCCCTCAAAATGCTTTTGTGAAGGGGAGACAAATTACTGATTCGGTGCTAATTGCGAATGAGATCTTGGATAGTCGTCTCAAGGACAAGTTATCAGGTGTCATATGTAAATTAGATATAGAGAAGGCGTATGACCATGTCAATTGGCACTTCCTCTTATATTTGCTGGATCGGTGTGGTTTCCCAGGAAAATGGTGCCAATGGATTTACTATTGTATTTCTACTGTGCGGTTTTCTATCCTTATTAATGGAAGCCCGGAAGGTTTCTTTGGGAGTACCCGTGGGATTCGCCAAGGTGATCCCTTATCCCCTCTTCTCTTTGTGCTTATTATGGAGGCTCTTAGTAGGATGATGAATAAGGCTGTTGAGGAAGGTTTATTATCAGGTTTCCAGGTTGGTGCTTTGGGTAGGGATGTGCTGTGCATTTCACATTTATTATTTGCGGATGATACTCTGATTTTTTCTGATGCCAACCCGGAGCATATTCTCCATCTTCGGTTCTTATTCACATGGTTCGAAGCAATTTCAGGATTGAAAATAAATTTGTCAAAGTCGGAAATGGTGCCAGTGGGCCAAGTTCTGAATATTGACGTGTTGGCTGATATTTTGGGCTGTAACATCACTCATTTACCTATGAGTTATTTAGGCCTTCCGTTGGGCGCTAAGTTTAAATCCAAACAAATCTGGGATCCCATTTTGGAGAAGATGGAAAGAAAATTAGCTGGGTGGCAGCGTATGTATCTTTCTAAAGGGGGGCGAGTTACGTTGATTAAGAGTACCTTATCGAGCTTGCCTACATATTTTTTGTCTCTTTTTCCCATCCCTGTTTCGGTGGCAGCTCGGATTGATACTATTCAGAGAAACTTTCTATGGGGAGGCATGGGGGAGGGGAAGAAGTTTCATCTGATGAACTGGAGTCAGGTTTGCCAGCCATTACATTTAGGTGGGTTGGGGATTCGCAATGTGAGGCTGTTCAATAAAGCCCTGTTGGGAAAGTGGTTATGGCGGTTCGGAAATGAAAGGGAGACTCTCTGGAGACAGGTTATTCATTCTAAATATGGGAGTTTGCCAGGAGGTTGGGCTTCAGCCACAATTCCAGGACCTTATGGTGTTGGTCTTTGGAAAAATATTAGGAAGGATTGGGTTCATTTTGCTCGATACCTGAGATTTGAGGTGGGGGATGGGACTCGTGTTAAGTTTTGGACTGATCCATGGTGTGAGAGTGGTCCTCTAAAGGAGGCGTTCCCTGAGTTGTACAATATTTCTCGAGATAAGGAGGCTTGGGTTGCAGATCATCTTGTTTATCAGAATGAAGTGGTGTCATGGTCTTTGAACTTCATTCGGCGAGCTCATGATTGGGAGTTGGAGATGATATCTTCGTTTATGGATGTGTTATACCATAGTAGTGTGAAGGGTTGGGGTCCGGATAAGGTGTGGTGGCAAAGGGATAGTGGTAAAGGATTCCAAGTAAAGTTTTATTACAAAGCTTTGCTTCCTTCTAGTGGTATTTCGGTTCCTTGGAAGATTATGTGGAAGACCAAAGTCCCCCCCAGGGTGAGGTTCTTTGTGTGGACTGCAGCAATGGACAAAATTCTAACTGTGCAAAACCTTAGAAGACGCCATGTGATGGTGATTGATTGGTGCTATATGTGTAAAGCAAGTGGTGAATCCACGGATCATCTGCTTCTACATTGCCCCATTGTTTATGATCTTTGGAGTTGTATATTCTGTCTTTTTGGTGTGCAATGGGTTATGCCTAAAGGGGTGCTGGAGCTCCTAGCTTGTTGGGGGGAAGGCAGGGGTAAATCTAAGATTCAGGATCTTTGGAATTCAATCCCTCATGGTATCTTTTGGGTGTTATGGTGGGAGCGTAATACAAGAGCTTTTGAGGGCAAGGAACGAAGTGTGTTGGAGCTTAAGTGGTTCCTTATTCGTACCTTGATGGAGTGGTCTAATGCCGCAGGCCCTAGCTCTTTTTCTTCTATTTATGAGTTTTTAGACTTTTGTGTGCTGTAACTCTTTGCCTTGTTCTAAGTACACTTCCTGTGTACCTAGTTCATTGCCTTTTTTGATGAAATAAATTTTTATTACTTATCAAAAAAAAAATAAGCGGTTCACAGACCTTCTTCCAATGAACCAAATGAAACTTTGGCTCATCATTTTGTCCACCCCATAGAAAGTTTCTTTGAAGCTTCTCAATGCGCCTAGCTACTCCTTTTGGAATGGGGAAGAGAGATAAATAATAAGTAGGGAGATTCGATTAGGTACTCTTAATCAAGGTGAGTCTACCCCCTTTTGAAAGATAAAATCGTTTTCATCCCGCCAAATGTTTCTCAACCTTTTCCACCACAGAATCCTAGATAGATTTATTTTTAAGAGACGCACCGAGAGGGAGCCCCAAATAGGTGAGTGGAAGAGCTGAAACTCTACACCACAAAATACTTGCTAAATCATGAACATTGGGAACGTCACCACCAGGACTAATTCTGATTTACCCAAGTTAATCTTCAAACCAGAAATAGCCTGAAACCAGATGAAAACCCCACGAAGATGTCATAGTTGATCCGAATCTGCCCCACATAAAATTAAGGTATCATCCGCGAACAATAAGTTGGGTTTAGGATCAACCTGCCACCCCTCCCAAACTTCTGGTTGGGAAAGTTCCCATCCAATGATGACTGACCCATCAGTAGAAATTGACTATACCTAATTTTCAGTATATTGGTAGGGTGTAGTCAAGTTATCGGATGTTGGAATCAAACCCCTGAAACCCCATCAGTTGCTTACGTTGAGAAGTCCATGGCCACTTGATGCGGCATAAGTTATTGCAAATTGTTTTTTGGATTTCTATTTTGAATTTCGAATTTTTGAATTTTTGAATTTTGAATTTAGCATTTATTGTGGTTAAATGTAATTATGGTTGATTAGAAATTTCCTTATTGATGTAACCTATCCCTATTAAAAAGAGGCTCCAACAAAAGTGTAAGGCAGCCACTGAATAATATGAATAAAAGTTTATGATTAGAGCTATGTTTCTATTCTTTGTTTGATGGTGATGCTAGACATCCCTTAGGTGGTGATGCTAAGGGTTTTGTTGTCAGATTATTGGTGGTGATTCCTAGGGTTTGTACTGTTGTTCTCTTCCTTTTCGTTATCTTTATTTCCCCAATAGTTGTCCTGCATCAACTTGGTATCGAAGCAAACTTCGATCCCCACACTGTTACTCCAATCCAAATTATAAACTACATCTCCACCGTGAACTCACCCTTCCTCCTCACATCTCACCACCATAACAAAACCAAGCATACAATCCTAGGCCAACACATTCATAGTCCTACCCAATACGTGAAAAAAAAGAAAAAAGAAAATCTAGCAGCCCAACACCCACAATCATCGACCCACCAAACAAAAGCAACCAAACCCACATTTTCCAAACCACCCACACTACACAGTATCATAAAAAAAAAAGAAGAAAAAACAACAAAAAAATCCCAGCAGCCCAACCTGTCAAGTCACAGTCCAACCAAACAGCTATATTGGCAACCACCAACCATGAGTCGACCCACAATCTGCATCCTCACACCAATGACCCATGTCGACGACCTCGAGCTTCCTCACGCCAGCAAGTCACTGTCCTCGGTCTTTGTATGCTGTCGCGAAGTGCTCCGACACTAGTTCCATCAATGTGCCGCGAGACTCTCACCCAACACCACAAAAGTAACCCGTAATCTTTTGGTTTTGAATACTCTGAACTATTTAGGAACCCAACCTAAGTTTTTGACCAGATCTGGTAAATACCCAAACCCACCCATTACCACAAAATAAAAAGGACCAGGCCCACAAACATAGCCCAACCCAAATCATTAGAGAAAAAAAAAAAAAACACAAACCCAAGCCATCCAGTAATCCAAGCTTCAACCCAACCCATATTATAAAAAGGTCCAAAAGCCCAAAAAAAAAAATACAGCCCAGCCCCTTGCCAAAAAAAATAAAAAAATCAATCTTTTACATAAAGTCCCACCCTGACCCAAAGAAAAGCCAAAACCAGCCCAATACCCACCCACCAAATACAAACAGCCCTTTACTAAACCCAACTCAGCCCAATTTAAAAAATAAAATAAAAAATAAAACAGTTTCTTTACTGTTTGTAAACCCCACCCATACCCTTCCTGCATTATCCATGAATCACAGCAATGTCAGGCCCGCAACTTCATCAAAAAATTCAAAGTTCTAGTTTCTAGTTGAAACTTGTTGTTGAAGCATTATTTTAGTGAATCATGGTAACCTGCAGACCACCTACTTTTTATGGTTATCAAGTGCTTGACACATGGACTGTTGACAATTAGCTATTTGCATTGGATCGATACTTTGATCACAGGGGTGTGTCAAATGAATTCGAAAAAGTTCACTGGGTTAGAATCTACTTGGCTGGTAGAGCCACTATTGTGTAGACCTTCACCGTAGTTGGCATTCTTCTCCAACTACTTGGACAAAAATGAAAGCTAACATTCAGACAATATATGCACCACAACGTTCTCTATAAGATTATCCCTCTCAGTCTTATTGTGGTAATTCTCAAGGTCAACAAGAGAATAAGGTGAGAGTTCATTCAGTTTCTAGTCCTACACTCACTTCTGCATGGTAGTCTCGCTTGGAACATGTAGCAACCTTGGGAAAATTATCCAAGTCCAAATTAAGGCGTCTCAAAAGGAGACCAATAACTCTGACGTGTCACACACAAGAGACAATAGTGTTGAGCCACCAATCCTTAGTGCTACAATAGAGGCGCAAGACTTACAAGTGCCAACATATGTTGCTTTGACCTTTGTGCATGAAGAAGAGCTTATCATAGAGCCTAAGCAACAAGTGTTTGAAGATACACAACTTGATGAAGTTGACAAGGTTGGTACAATGGTGTCTTCTACGGTTGAAGAAAAGATGGTTTTATTTTCTACACTACATCCCAACATTGATTTTGTA
The DNA here is from genome assembly GCA_907173295.1 of Fagus sylvatica. Taxonomy (NCBI): domain Eukaryota; kingdom Viridiplantae; phylum Streptophyta; class Magnoliopsida; order Fagales; family Fagaceae; genus Fagus; species Fagus sylvatica. The sequence goes on from OU015772.1 coordinate 22,863,792, forward strand.
ATTCTAGACATATTTACGGATGTGACGGTTCCTAAGGCTCTTTTGTTATTAGTGTTCCCAAAAGTGTTTCCCACCTTCACGCAAGCATCTAGCGCCCAAATTCTCATCCTTCCACACTTTAAAACTCGTGGTCGAGTTTTCCCCAACCAGTGGAGTATGATGCTGCATAATTTATTGCAAAATTTTTTTTTGGATTTCTATTTTGAATTTCGAATTTTGAATTTAGCTTTTATTGTGGTTAAATGTAATTATGGCTTATTAGAGATTTCTTTATTGATGTAACCTAGAGGCCTATTAAAAAGAGGCTTTAGCAAAAGTGTAAGACAACCATTGAATAATATAAATAAAAGTTTATGATTAGAGATATGTTTCTATTCTTTGTTTGGTGGTGATGCCAGACACCCCTTAGGTGGTGATGCCAAGGGTTTTGCAGTTAGATTCTAGGTGGTGATTTCTAGGGTTTGTACTGTTGTTCTCTTCCTTTTCATTATCTCTATTTCCCCAATTGTTGTCTTGCATCACCACCATAGCCCTTAATCTATGACACCATGGTACAAATACCCCCACCGCACCAAAACCACTTAGTCCTCCCCCTAGATCACTCAATTCATTAGTTGAAACCTCAATCCCACTCCCGTTAAAGAGCCATCATCATCGTGCCATAGTAGCCATAGCTAGGCCCAAATATTTCTTAAAGTACACTGTTGGCACACCCAAACCCTCATTTAATCTGATCCACTCCTTTACACTATCAGTTGGAAGCCCACAACCCACTACCAACATCCACTCATGACCCCATGGCCACCCCTTTGGTTAGATATACAGCCTTGAATGAGAAAGATTGGTTAAAGAAGAGGGGTTAGAAGAGAAAGAAAGAAAAGATAAAAGAAAGGGCGAAGGTTCGGTTGATTTGGGTTTTTTGAATTTCTCACATCCGAAACTTGATACCTTAAGGATCAGCTCAATATTTTCCCTATCATATCAAAGAGAGTATTTATTCTGCTATGGAAACTTGATACCTAGGGTCAAGGAACAAGCACCACTACACTTATTTCTTTGGTTTAGCTTCTTGATTAGGGTTTTGCAAATGTTTACCAATATGGAAGCAAGGGAGAATATGCTGATAGTTTGAGGATTACAACAATTGTAATGATCTATGTACCATCACTATCTAGCAGATGCTAATGTTAATTCATGTTGGTCAAAAAGTTTCAGTCATTGGAGCACTGATTTGGTAATGATGCAGATGTGAAAGGCCCTCTTGTAGCTTTTCATTATTTTCTCCTCATATGGCAATTTGTTTTGAAACTGACATAGTGCTGTTCCAATTTATTTGGTGATAATTTTAATGGTAATGTTCTACTGACAGATACTCCATATCTTCTGCGTATAGCTTTTATTTTATTTTTAAGGTTGCGTTATTAATCAATCAGTTAAGTGTTCTTGCAGGATTATACCTCCGCACTGTTTCCGAGACAAAACTTATAGTGGATACTTCAAGAGGAGAAACCCTACATATCAATGTAATCATCAATTTTTCTTTTGAGTTAAAAATGTGAATTAGCTCTTCATTTTCTAATCATAATCTGTAAATTCCAATATGACAAGTGCTACTCCAGGGTAGCATTTGAGTCTTTGCAGGTTCTAGTGATTGTTATTTTTGTGAATCACATTTCTATATGTTCCAATGCTCATAGATTTACTTGCGGCAAAGCTTTGAACTTTTCCAATTGTACTTTGAGTGTGAAATATCAGTGTTCGTGATTTTCAGTTTTCAATTTTGACTGTGATTATCTTATGCTAGTTTTAAAGTGTGAAATACCAGCCTGTGTTCTCACCTTATTTCAGCTTGAAGTTATTATTCATGCTTGATTTATATATGCCCTATTTGTGTTTGAAAGTGCAGTTTGATGTCACCTTTCCAGCTGTTCCATGTTCATTACTCAGTCTTGATGCCATGGACATAAGTGGAGAGCAACACCTTGATATAGTATGTACTGCAAGCAGTGACTTCTTATTGACTATTTTTAAGTCTTAGTAATACTAGCTGTATCATAATGGAGGCATGCCCAGTGTTTGAAACTTTGAATGCTTACATCACTGCATTCTTATTGCATCTGACAAGTGCTCCTGAATTGATATTTGTCTACTCTTGCTGATTTAGGATGTATGACTTTTTTTTTTTTTACTTGCAGAGACATGATATAGTCAAGAAAAGAATTGATGCTCATAGTAATGTCATAGAAGTTAGGCAGGATGGGATTGGTGCACCAAAGGTTAGTAAGAACTTCTTCAGTAAGCATTTTTTTTTTACATATCTTGTATCAGATGGATCCCAATATATATATATATATTTTATACTACGATTAGTAAATACACAACTCACGCAACAACATAGGTTTGAATTCGTGAGCTCATCCTCCACCCCTTACTAATAGGGGAAGAAGATGCCATTTGGTTCAAACGCCTTTTGCATATTTTTATAAACAATATGGTCTCTCAACAATTTTGGTAGTGATCATATTATGTGTAGTTATCACAATTATTTAAAACTGCACTTTAATGGCTCTCCCCCTCCCCTCCCCTCACCTCCCTCCCCTTCCTCCTCCCCCTCCTCACCCACTCCCCTCCATACCCTTCACATTCCATCACCTTCCAATCCCTCCACCCCCATGGACCTTTCAACCAACCAATCTCTATATGCCATCATATACCCAACAGGCACCATTCCAACCTCAACCACAGCCACCACCACCACAACAACCTCCACCAACACAAACTCCACCATTAACCTACACCTTACCATTACCACCACCACACATCCAAAAATCCACCATAGACAGCCACAGTAGAAACGCAGTGAGGTGCGAGGCACCTCTTTCCGTATCGACTCCAAGATATTCTCCATGGGCTTTGATGGGGGTCGAGTGGATCCTTACCATATTGTGGAGACTAAGGGTAAAGTAAAGGGGTCATTATGGCTTGGCCGGAAAGGGTTGCGTTGGGCATTGGGGGAGTTGGGGAACCTGAAACACAGTTCAGCTACCGAGACCGGTATTTTCAAATTCATGTGAGACGGGTATAGGACTTTGGAGCTCAGTTGCCTATCCAATCGAGGGGGGCGGTATGTGGAGCTCTCGGAGTACCATGGAGGAGCCCAACGAGGCAATTTACGGATACCTGAGGGGCGGCATGGAGTTGGGTGGATCCGGTTTGGGACGGAATTACAGAAATACTTCCTAACGAAGTTGGAGTTAGGTGTATCAGAGTAGGCAGGGACCGGAATTGCTAGGCATGTAGCGGTGGCGCCGGTGGTGGAACCTCGAAAAGGAAGTAACGGCAATAATTCAAATCCCAAAACCGTTAAGGAAATATGGAAATCATGGGGGAGAGAGGATAACAGCGTGAAAATCGCGCGAAGCAAATACCTGAGAGGATCATGGAAAGGTTATAAAGGTCTTGGGGTCAACGGGTGGGTTACAATGTCAGAGTCGGAGCCCCACCCGACCTGTAAGTGTGGGTTTAAATGAGACCCATACCCGAATACACTTAGGGTCACCAAATTAGTGGGTCAGGCCTGTCGAGTGGCCTGGGTTGGGGCTAATGACATTGCTGGGCCGAGTGAGTTGGAGAATGGGCCTCACGAACCCATTTCTGGCCCAACAAGAGCAATTGGTAGTGACGTTGACTCGGTCCATGCGGAGATTATATCGAGCTAAGCTTCTGGAGACGAAGCCACTACCGAGACAGGGGGTATCATCGGAAGGAACCAGAGGTCCGATCGGTGTTGGAATCAGACATGGTTCCTTCGCCGGCAATAGATTCCACGGCGGCGGCAGCTTGTGGAGAGTTATGGTGTGACCCGGTAATGGAATCGGAGCCCGAGAAGTGCGAAAATGCTCCAATCTCCATGGTAAGGGTGGACTTGGCATCGGAAGACACAGGCATGGAGTCTGGAGACGACACGATGCCATGGAGGGCACAAGAGCCAAGGCAGGAGCTGATAGTCTGCAACGCCGTCTCGGTTTTGGAGACGGTGCTTCGTTCCGATGACAACTAGGTTCAACTGGTGGATAACCCAGAGTACGACGAGGTGTCCCCTCTCCTTTGCGTACCTCTGGCTATCATTGACCCACTAGATTAGGAGATGGGGGCTCCAGATATTACTCCTATGAAGGGGAATGCTCACTCCAAACGGGTAAACCGTCAGTATCGGGGAATGTGCAAGTTAGTGGGTTTCCCAATTGATACTCATGAGCAAGAATGCTTGGAGTTATTACGGAGAATTGAGGAAACAAGAGCTCAGATGAAAGGCGCGGTAAGCTCTCGGAAGTTGATTTCCCCTGCCTTGAAAGGCAAGCGTGAGCTAAAAAATCTAGTTTCCTTTGTGAATTATGATGGAAAACGGCGTGTGCGCTGTTGAGGTTTGTAGCAGTTGGATTGTTGGGAAGAGTGGTTTCTTATGAAGCTAAAACTAGTGTCATGGAATGTGAGGGGTTTGAATGATCCCAAAAAGAGGGAGGTGTTGAAGAATTGGCTGAGGAAGTGGAAAGTGGATGTTGTGTGCCTGCAGGAAACAAAGCTGGACAAGGTGGACTGGCAGGTGATCCAGAGTGTTTGGGGCAACCGGTTTGCTGGTTGAGAAGCTCTCAATGCTGAGCATACAGTTGGGGAGAGTTCTTTTACTGTGGGATAAGTGTGTGCTGGAGCTGACTGCTTCTAAGGTTGGTACTTTTTCGGTCTCTTGTTGTTGGAAAGGTATCATTGATGGCTTTGAATGGGTTGGGACGGGTGTGTATGGCCCAACTCGGGATGATATACGAACTGGTCTGTGGGATGAGTTGCGGGATGTTCGTCTCCAGTGGCCCATCCCGTGGTGTGTCTTTGGTGACTTCAACGTGGTTTGTTATTTGAGTGAGCGGAAGGGTTGTAGTTGAATCAGCCCGTCTATGGTTGAGTTTTCTGATTTTATAGAGAGCCAATACCTGGTGGATTTACCTCTGATGGGGGGTTCTTATACGTGGTGCAATGGGGCAGCCACCCCATCCATGTCTCGGATTGATAGAATATTGGTTTCTACGGAGTGGGAGGAGCAATACCCTGATGTCCAGAAGCTACTGCCTAAACCAATATCAGATCACAATTCTATTCTGCTGGAGGCTGGAGGTATGGCTATGGGAAAATCCTCATTTAAATTTGAAAACATGTGGTTGAAAGCTCCTGGTTTTGTAGATAAGGTTCGTGCCTGGTGGTCTAATTATTCATTTGACGACACTCCTAGTTTTGTTTTGGCCCAGAAGCTTAAAGCTTTGAAAGGGGACTTGAAAGTCTGGAACAAGCAGGTGTTTGGGGATGTGGGTGTCAAGAGGCAGAAGCTGGAATGCGAATTGCAGCTGTTAGAGGAGAAAGAGAGTGAGTCAAGTTTATCTGATGATGACTGTTGTAGGCGGGAGGAGTGCAAAATTGAGCTTGAGAAAGTTGCTCACATGGAGGAAGCCTCTTGGAGGCAAAAGTCTCGAGTATTGTGGTTGAAGGAGGGTGATAATAATACGAAGTTCTTCCATAAGATGGCGAACTCGCACCGGTGTTATAATTATATGGAGCGGGTGGAAGTTGATGGGATTGTTTATGAAGAAGCTCCTGAGGTTCGTGAGAAAATGGTTCAATTTTATGAGTCCTTATATCAGGAGCATGAGCCTTGGCGACCTACGGTTAATGGGTTGAACTTTGATGTGATTTTGCCGGAAGAGAGAGACATGCTCGAAAAGAAGTTTGAAACAGAAGAGGTCTTGCAAGTAGTGAAGGACCTCCAGGGAGATAAAGCTCCTGGCCCTGACGGTTTCACTATGGCATTTTTCCAGCAGTGTTGGTCGGTCATAAGAGGGGATGTAATGAATTTTTTTGAGGAGGTCCATACTCATTGTAAGTTTGAGAAATCCCTCAATGCCTCTTTTATAGCACTGATTCCGAAGAAACAGACTGCCTCAAACATTCGCGACTTTCGTCCCATTAGTCTTATCGTCTACAAGTTGCTTGCCAAGGTGTTGGCTAATAGGTTGAGAATGGTGCTGGATGGTCTTATTTCGGAGTCACAAAATGCTTTTGTGGGTGGAAGGAAGATTTTGGACTCGGTTCTAATAGCGAATGAGTGCCTGGACAGTCGACTTAAGAGTCATGTTCCTGGGGTAATTTGTAAGTTGGATATTGAAAAGGCTTATGACCATGTGAACTGGCAGTGTCTGCTGGGTCTCTTGGAGAGAATGGGCTTTGGTATTAGGTGGAGAAGGTGGATTGAAGCTTGCATTGCTTCGGTCCAGTTTTCTGTTGTGATTAATGGCTCTCCAGAGGGTTTCTTTACCAGTTCGAGAGGTTTGCGACAAGTAGACCCCCTCTCTCCTTTGTTATTCCTCTTGGTAATGGAAGTCCTAAGCAGGATGTTGAAGAAAGTGGAGTCAGAAGGTCTTATAAGAGGTTTTAGTGCGGGCAATAATGGGAGTAATGGCCTTCGTATCTCGCACTTACTCTATGCACATATGACACCATTTTGTTCTGTGATGCGGACATGTCCCAGCTGTTATATGTGAGGATGGTTCTTAATTGTTTTGAGGCGGCAACTGGCCTTCGAGTTAACATGTACAAGAGTGAGATGGTTCTAGTTGGTGAGGTTCAGAATCTTTCCGACCTGGCTGAGTCTCTCTGCTGTCACACAGGTGAGCTCCCATTATCCTATCTTGGGATGCCTTTAGGGGCATCATACAAGGCCACCGCCGTGTGGAATCCTATTCTAGAGAAGATGGAGCGCCGTTTATCGGGTTGGCAGAAGCTATATCTTTCGAAAGGGGGTCGATTGACTCTCTTGAGGAGTACACTCTCTAGTCTCCCCACATACTTTCTTTCCCTCTTTACTATCCCTATCAGTGTTGCTCACAGAATTGAGAAATTGCAAAGGGATTTCTTGTGGGGTGGCATGGGAAATGATTCTACACACCATCTAGTGGGTTGGGATAAGGTGTGTACCCCAAAGGAGAAAGGGGGTTTGGGTATTCGGAGTGTGGTTCTTCTTAATAAAGCCCTCCTAGGGAAATGGCTATGGCGGTTTGGTTTGGAAGAAAATAATTTGTGGCGGTGGGTTGTGGTGGAGAAGTTTGGGGTTGTGATAGGGGATGGCGTACCAATCCTATTAGGGGTGCCCATGGATGCGGTCTTTGGAAGGGGATATTGTCAGGTTGGGATGATTATTTCCAACATGTTCAGTTCGTGATTGGCCGAGGAAACCGAGTTCGATTTTGGGAGGACAAGTGGTGCGGGGATCTTGCCTTGAAGGATCGGTTCCCTATTCTTTTTACTTGTTCCAGCAGCCGAGGGGCCACTTTGGACACTGTTTTGTGCAGATAAGCCTCAGGGGGTGCTGGTGAGTGGAACGTTACCTTTACCCGTATCTTCAATGATTGGGAAGTGGAGATGCTGGCAGAATTTTTTCAGGTATTGTCGTCAGTTGCTGTTCCTAATTTGGTTCCGGATGGGTTGAAATGGAAGTGCAACAAGGCTGGTGTGTTTGATTCTAAATCCTTCTATGCAGCCTTAAGTAATAGGCCGGGGGTGTTGTTTCCTTGGAAGAGTGTTTGGAAGGTGAAAGCCCCTCCTAGAGTGGCGTTCTTTATTTGGTCGGCGGCTTGGGGGAAGATTCTTACTTGTGACAATCTAATGCGTAGAGGCTATACAATGGCGGGATGGTGTTGTATGTGCCAATGTGCTGAGGAAATGGTGGATCATTTGCTAATCCACTGTTCTGCAATTCAGCCTCTTTGGAGTTTTGTGTTCCGTGCTTTTCACATTCATTGGATTTTGCCAAATAGGGTGCTGGAATTATTATGTGGGTGGCGGAATTGGTTCGGTAGGCATCAGTCCAACATCTGGAATTTAATCCCCCACTGCTTAATGCGGACGGTGTGGCGTGAGAGGAACTCCAGAACTTTTGATGATAAGAAGAAGTCAGCAGACCAGCTTCTTGGTTCATTTGTTGAGACCCTTTTTGAGTGGTCAAGGGCGTGGGGCTTTACTACTACTATTACTGTTCATGATTTTGTTGCTGGCTTACATGCCGATCTTTCTTATGTTTCTGCTCTGTAATGCTGTTCTCTCGGGTGCACATTTTGTGCACTTTGAGTTTCTTTAATACAAATCTTATTACCTATAAAAAAAAATGATCACTTTCCACCTGTCTGTATTATATGTATTTGACATTAGTGCATATGCTCAACGACAAGGGTGTTTGCACATAGGATGTATATGTATATAATCGTAATAAGTCATTTTAAGCTCTAAACTTGATCAAGAAACATTCAGAGTGATGAGTGTTGTTTTATTTGAAGGAAAATCTCATGTCATATAGTGTTGTGGTTCTTATTGTAAATTTAAAAAAGGAAAAAAAAAAAAATGGTGATGCATCTTGTTGTCTACTGATTTGGACTTCACAACAAAAGTGTTACATTGGTTGAGTGCAATTGTTGGGCAGGCTTAGGTGGCTTGATAGATGCTAGAGCCTAGAATAGCTTTTTGGCATGAGGCTCGGTGTCTTAATAGATGGTGTGGCTGTCAGTCAGGAGCTTTGTCTTGAGTAATGGTGTCATATAAATGATGGATGTGCTGGAAAAAATAGGATCTCTGAATTCAAGTTAGGCATGAGAGCACTTGACTTGTGATCAAGCTTTAACTTTGTAAATGTCTTACAGTTTTATTTGGCCTGTATTTAAAATTTTGGAAATTCTATAAAGATTCAGAAGCATATAATTTGCTTCAAACGTTATAGAACATTATGTCAAAGACTTACAGCATTGTTCAGCAGCTCAGGATATTTTTTTCATTTTGTGTTTGCTTTATTCGGGGTAGCTTGGGTTATGCCAAAGATTGTGCAACAAATGCTGGAATATTACCAAGGAAGATTTCATTCGTCACAGGAGTTCCAAGATATGGAAAGCAGTTCCTTTGTGTATTGTGGACAATTTGGCGAGAGAGGAACAATAGAATTTTTGATGTTGAATGCCCAAATCACGTTCTTAAGCAATCTATATCTTATCTTTGTATGATTGGATGACTACCTTGGGTAGTATCCCTGTATCATCTTTTCTAGATTTTTTAGATCTTTTAAATCTCAGATTGTATTTATTTAAGAGTGGTTCAATGCACACTGTATTCGAACTAGCTCCTCTTTCAAATAAAATTATTTTACTTACATAAAAAAGAATAAAAATTAGAGAACATTATCTGTGCAAAGATGTAATTAAAGAGTGATGAATCAAGTTGAGTCCTATACCCCACTGAAATTGGACGACGCTGATGTGACTTGAACCTGTAGGCTGACAATTCTTTTTTCCCACCCTCTGATAAGTAGGCCAAGAATTCTTTACATGTCAAATTAATTTAATGTATTTATTAACATACATGTAAAAAGTGGTAAATCTTGAAGAAGTTTTTGGCATACAGCTTAACCCAGCAGAGGCTTAATAATTTGGTTGGATTCATAAATCCCTTTTTTCCATTAAGCTCTATGTAGAGCCATAGCCACTTTTGAATGGGTGTATGGTGTATGGTGTTGCTATCTTCCCTTGGAACAATATCTGCTATCCGGAGGTTTGGAAAGTAGTTTTTTGTTTTTTTCTCTTTGTTTAGAGTGCTGTGTTGGGAATTATCTTGGCAGTGGAAATCTTATTAGGAGGATGAAATAATTGGTAAAGAAAGAAAAATAGTCCTAGGGAAATCCAAAGTGTAAAGTCTGTCAATATTTGAGGATTAGTGGTTGGATAATGTGATTTTAATGGCAAAGGGTGCTAGAGCCTAGAAGAGCATAAATAGCTTGAACAATATGTAGGAATGAGGACTATGTTGAAGGATACAATTTGGTTGAAAAGAAAAGATAAGGTGGTAAGGCTGAGTTAAAGTAATAAGTATTGTAAAACTTGTACAAAGGGTGTGTGAAAGGCACATTGAATCTAAGGGCAGTGGCATGTCTAAAGAACCTTTGGGTTGAGATGATGGGATTCTAGCCTGTGAGACAAAAGCATATATCAAAGCTTCACAAGTATGTAGGACTAATAAGTAGGTTTTAAAACACACAATTTGGTTGAAAAGGAAGCTGAGAAAATCGTATCGCTAAATTAGAGTGACATTTTGGTGCAAAGGGATGGGGGCTAATGAGCATACTCAAACTTTCTAGGATAGGGGAGAGAAAGTAGAGATGAAACAATAAAGTTTAGTAATAGGAACGTTCAAAGAGATAATTATTTTAATTTAGTGTTATTTACAAAATCAATTGTATTCTTATTGGTCAATTGTATTTTAGGTCCTAGTATTTAGGCTTATTAGTATTTTTATTTAAAGTCAACGTTATTTTAATAATTCAATAATTGGGTCCAAATTCATTAGAATTAGGGTTTCAAATGTCAGTTTAGAATTAGGGTTTAGTATTCCTATATAAGAGCATTGTAGTCCTATGGACAAGTAGTCTATATTTTGATCAATGAAAAGTTTCTTCCTGGATTTATTCCAATGGCTTGGTTTTGACTCCAGTCCAATTTATTCCAATGGCTTGGTTTTGACTCCAGTCCAACCCTAGGTGCTGACTCCTAATGGTTTTCCTGCTTGGTGTTGACTCCAAGCAAGGCTTACGTGCCGACTCCTAGGTCATATCCCTTTATTCTCCTGTTTTTCAATTTATTGTTCAATTATTCTGGTTTGTCTTGCGTCAAATTTGGTATCAGAGAAAAAATTTGAACAAGTTCTTAAGCATCCGTGGGTCACAACTAGATTAAAAAAAAAAAAAAAATTCTATCCAAAAGATTCAATAGCAACAGAGCCACCACAAACAAAAGCAAAACAACTTTAGTCAAAGCTGCAACACATCATCATCAACAAATCTGTCAAACCACCACCAAGCTGGCCGCCACCACAACACCCTTCAAGATCATCAGCCGCCATCATAATCCAACCCACAAACTCAGCAATGCCGTGAGACCAACCCATGCTGCCATCGCCTCACCTACCCTTGTCCCGCCGCCGTAACCCACTGGCAGCCCTTGATTTTGCACAGCGCCACCAAGCCCCTCCTTGGTGGTAATTTACTAACCCAACCTCTTGGTTTTGAATACCAGCGAGCCACCGCCGCACCAGACCCCAACCACCGGCTTCCGAGAACCTGCAACACTACCCTAATAGCAACCCACATGGCTTGATCCACCAAAGGGCCAGGTTGCACCATCAAGAGTTTGCTGGAGATCCATCTTGTCGCCGCCAAACCAAAACAAGCGCCGCTGCACTTGCCCTGTGTCACGCTGGCGTAACTCACCAGCAACCCTCAATCTCGTGTGAAGCCACCAAACCAGTAGGAAACCCGTAAACCCCATCTGTAGAAGCAAATCCCCATTCTTTATTAAACCCATCATTTACCTGACCCATTAATCTAAAAGCCCAAAACTATAGCTCATCCCCTTACCCATTCACCCTTCCAGACTTTTCCTTATATGACCCGACCCAGCTGACCAAATAAAAAAAAAAAAACAATCACAATGAGATAGCCTAGACCCCAACTCGTGACTCTTCTTCAAACTTTTAGCAGCTCACTTTTTGATCAATCCATCGCAGATGAATCAGATAACAAATTCAAATATCCATATTATTGTTACAATTATTTGTTGAAGCATTTTCTTAGTGAAACATGGTACTCATTGAGGCGCCGGATTTTGATGGTTGTAAAGATGAAAGCCCATGGATTTTCGTTAAGTGGTTAAATGAAATGGAACAATTTTTTGAATGGCACAATTGGGCTGTGAATACAAAAGTTCGATTTGCAAAAATGAACTTAATTGGGAGAGCCCAAGTGTTTTGGGAGGAGCTCGAATATATGCGCTTTATCAAGCAAGAGCCTGGCATTACTGATTGGGAAGACATGAAAGTAAAGCTTCAAGACGAATATTTATCACCATACTTTCGAGCAAAATATCTACCCCAATCATATTATGGTAATTCTCAAGGTCAACAAGGTAATTTCTGCTATTGGAATAGCCAACTAGTTGCGCCATTTGAAGAAAACAAGATAAGTGCTCACTCGGTCTCTAATCCTCAACCTACCCAAGCACCATCTTCCATGGCACAAACATTAAAGAATCTTGAAAAAGAAATTCAAAACACGTTCGCAGAGCTCAAACGTATAAGCACCCGACTTGATATAGTCAAGAAATCCTTTCAAAGGAAGCCAACACCCCTCGAGGAAGTTGCTTCCACATTCGTGCAGCAAGAAGAACTTATGCTAGAGCCTAAGCATCAAGGGACGAAAGATTCTACTCTCCTTGATGAAGAGAAGGTACCACAAGAAAGTGAAATATTAGAGGATGCATATGATGTGAAAATTTACAAATCAATTGTATTTTTATTGGTCAATTGTAGTTTAGGTCCTAGTATTTAGGCTTATTAGTATTTTTATTTAAAGTCAAGGTTATTTTTGTAATTCAATAATTGGGTCCAAGCCCATTAGAATTAGGGTTTCATATGTCAGTTAGAATCAGGGTTTAGTATTCCTATATAAGAGCATTGTAGTCTGTAGAATTATTTGCGGAATATTTTCTGTGTATATTCTTCTCTCTAGGAGGTATATTATATAGATGTACAATAGGTCTAAATAAGGAAACAATCAATCATAGCTAATTACATGATTTACTCCTACCATTAAGCTATATTATACATAAATACTAACAACACTCCCCCTCAAGCTGGAGAGTAGATATCAATGACTCCCAGCCTGCTACAAATAGAGTCAATGGCATTCTTGGGAAGAGCTTTAGTAAAGATGTCTGCTAGTTGACTTCTAGAAGGTACAAATGGTGTGATAATGTCTTTTGATTCCACTTTAGAACGAACAAAGTGACAATCAACTTCGATATGCTTGGTTCTTTCATGGAAGACTGGATTACTAGCAATATGAATGGCTGCCTGATTGTCACAGTAAAGAGGTGTTGGACCTTGTGTTAAGAGTCCAAATTCTTGAAGAACAGTTCTCAACCAAGTTAACTCACAAGTGGTATGAGCCATGGCACGGTACTCTGCTTCAGCACTAGAGCGAGCCACAACTGACTGCTTCTTACTTCTCCAAGTGACAAGATTACCACCTATGAAAGTGCAATAACCAGTGGTAGATTTTCGATCTGAAGGTGACCCTGCCCAGTCAGCATCAGTATAACCTTCAATGCGGAGATGACCAGATGATCGATAAAAGAGACCACGACCTGGAGCATTTTTGAGATACTTTAGGATGCGTATGACTGCATTCATGTGAGGAACTCGAGGATTGGTCATAAATTGACTCACAATGCTAACTGCATAAGAAATATCAGGCCGAGTAATGGTTAGATAAATAAGTTTACCAACAAGTCTACGATAGGTGTCTGGATCATCAACAAAGTCACCCTCGTCTGGCATTAATTTCAGATTGGGTTCCATGGGTGTAGCAACAGGTTTGGAGCCAAGATAACCTGTGTCTTGTAGAATGTCGAGGGTATATTTTCTCTGAGATAAGCTTATGCCTGCTTTTGATCTGGCAACCTCAATACCAAGAAAATAACGAAGCTTACCCAAGTCTTTAGTGAGAAAACTCGAGCTGAGATGATTGATCAAGATCTGGATGCCTTCCTTGTCACTCCCAGTGATGACAATATCATCCACATAAACAACTAATATCACAATACCAGTTCTTGTCTTCTTAAAGAAGACAGAATGATCTGCTTGGCTGCGAGTCATACCATGAGAAACCACTGCCTTACTGAATTTGTCAAACCAAGCATGTGGAGATTGTTTGAGGCCATAGATAGATTTCTTGAGATGACACACACTCCCCCTTGGACTCAAACCCGGGTGGTTGAGTCATATAAACAGTCTCAGTAAGATCACCATGCAGAAAGACATTTTTGACATCGAGTTGGTGAAGTGGCTAATCAAGATTAGCAGCCAGGGAGATAATAATACGGATAAAGTTTAACTTGGCAACAGGAGAAAAAGTCTCAGTGTAATCAAGGCCATATGTCTGAGTGAAGCCCTTGGCCACAAGACGAGCCTTCAAGCGATCAACAGTACCATCGGGATTCTGTTTAACGGTAAAAACCCAACGACAACCAACAATAGAAGTTCCTGCAGGTTTGGGAATTAGATCCCAAGTATGATTCAATTCTAAAGCATGCATTTCCTCTTCCATTGCCTTACGCCAACCAGGGTGAGAAAGGGCTTCCCTGTAGGACTTAGGAACAACAAGAGATGATAATGATAAAGAAAATGCTTTAAAAGAAGGAGACAGATGATCAAAGGAAACACAAGTTAGAGATAGGATGCTCAGTGCAGTACGCTTACCCTTACGAATGGCAATGGGAAGATCAAGATCCGAGGTAGACTGAGGAGGAGGCGAATCTGCAGACGGCGAGGCGGATGGGGGAAGTGGTAGAGAGAACTCTACTGGTGGTGGTGGTGGAACGAGAGGGACATCCTGATTTCGCCGACGAACATAAACCTGAGAGATAGGAGGAACATGAGGAACAATGGAAATAGGGGAAGTTGGAGGAGCAATGGGAACATGTGTAGGGATAACAGGGGCAGATAACATAGATTCCTGTAACTGTCTTCCCTTGAGGAGAATAATATGGGATATCCTCAAAGAATGTCACATCAGCACTGACAAAGTGTTTGCGTAAGGAAGGGCTGTAGCACCGATATCCTTTCTGAGTACGAGAATAACCGAGAAAGATGCACTTATGAGCACGAGGATCAAGTTTGTCACGATTGGGACTGTGATTATGAACAAAAGAAACACAACCAAAGACTCTTGGAGGAACAGAGAAGGGATTTTTGCCAGGAAAGAACATCTCAAAAGGAGACTTACCTTTGAGAATACGAGATGGCATCCTATTCAAAAGATATGCGGCAGTAAGAACTGCATCTGCCCAAAAAAGCTTAGGGACATGCATTTGGAGCATGAGAGCACGAGCAATAGCTAGAATGGGCCCATTTTTCCGTTATGCAATGCCATTTTGTTGAGGAGTACGAACACAAGATGTTTGATGTATAATACCTCTAGACTCAAGAAATTGCTGGAACGCACTATCTAGATATTCACGAGCATTATCAGTTCGAAAAGCAAGAAGTTTGGCATTAAATTGATTAGAAATTTCAGCATAAAAGGATTGGAAGACTGAAAACAATTGAGATCTATCTTTAAGCACATAAATCCAAGTTAAACGAGAGTGATCATCAATAAAAGTGACAAAATAACGAGCATCACATAAACCAGTGGTACGAGCTGGCCCCCAAATATCAGAGTGAACTAGTTCAAACGGATGTAAACATGGGTCATCAGTGCGAAGTTTAAAAGTAGCTCGATGATGTTTACTAAGTTCACAAGTTTCACAATTAAAATTAGAAAAAGTAGGTAAGGTGGGTACTAAATGTTTAAGATTGACCGACGAGGGGTGCCTAAGACGACAATGCCACTGATATGCAGAATTTGTAGAATGAAGAGCAGATGGAATCGAGGTGCTAGATGGTTGAAAGTAGTAGAGTCCATCTTTGACAAATCCCCCACCAATCATCCTCTTCGTCTTCAGATCCTGAAATTCACAATGAGAGGGATAAAAAGCAACAGAACAGTTTAAGGCAAGGGTAAGTTTGTGTACAAACAATAGATTAAAAGGGAACTCAGGTAAGTATAAAACATCAGACAAAGTGAGATCAGAAGTGGTTACAATACCTTTCCCTTGGACAGGAGTTTTAGTACCATTAGCAACAGTGACAAATGAAGGGAACAAGGACTAGAAGTATGTGAAAGAAGTGAAGAATTATCGGTCATATGGTCAGAAGCTCCTGAGTCGATAACCCAAGACGGACTAGAAGAGGAATGAAGACAAGTGTTACCTGACGCGATCAGCAAGGAGGATGAGGCATTAGCACGCTGGAGAAGTGAATCATACTCAGTTTTGCTAATAAGAACCTGGTCCACAAGAAGAGAACTGGAATTGTCCCCATCAATATAGTGATTAGTACAACCACAACGAGTACACTGCTTGATACCGCGGTCACTTAACCTTGTGATACAACCAAAAGTTTTGAACCGGAACAAGATAATGTCATGAGCTTTCAAGATAACACGAACAACTCGTGACCACCGAAGATAATTAGAGCCTTTGAATTTGGTGTCACCCATAATAATACAAGAAAGATGCCGAGAGTACCCAAAAAAAATAGTGGGTGTTACCAAGATGCACAGGTATGTTACCAAAAAAGATGCCAAGAGTACCAAAAATGAGTGGCTGTTACCAAGATGCACGTGACCACAGCTTATAAAAAAAAAAACTGATACCCAAGGTCCACTGTGGTTCCGAGAGAGATCTGAGAGAGTAAGGTGCTGGCAGCGGCGTGAGAGAGCCAAGACCGAGGCCCGAGACAAGCCGAGAGTAGTAGATCGAGAGGGTCACCGCAAGTCTAGGTGGAGTACGAGGAGCCGAGATGTCACCGGCGAAGCCTGGTGAGCCGATAAAAGTCCGAGATGGTCATCGGCGAAGCCTGGTGAACCAATATAAGTCCGAGATGGATACCGGCAAAGCCTGGTGAGCCAATACGATCCGAGATGTCCACCGGCGAAGCCTGGTGATCAAAGTATGTACCACCGAGTCCTGGCGGCGCCGGAATCCAAGAGAGAACAAAGAAACCCTAAATTTTTAGGGTTTCAAAAAAAAAAAGAACAGGTAACCTGCTCTGAGTAGACTATATTTTGATGAATGAAAAGTTTCTTCCTGGATTTATTCCAATGGCCTGGTGTCGACTCCAGTCCAACCCTAGGTGCCGACTCCTAGTGGTTTTCCTGCTTGGTGATGACTCCAGGCAAGGCTTAGGTGCCGACTCCTAGGTCATATTCCTTTATTCTCATGTTCTTCAATTTATTGTTCAATTATTCTGGTTTGTCCTGCGTCAATAAGAGATATAACTTATAAGTTGATGTTAATGAAAGGTGGTAGACTTTCCCTCATTAAATTAGTATAGATGAAAACCATAATAGGGAAATCAACATACCCTGCAGAAGTGGGAGCCTTGTGCACTAGCTGCAATCTGTTTTTTTTTTTGGTGAAATTGTAATACTGGATAGGCAAACTTAAGTCACAATACTAGATAGACAAACTTTTTATGTTATAGTATTCTGATTTATATTTTAGGAATCTTTGGTGGTACTGTTTTTGCTCACAGCTCAAGGCCTTGCTTTCGGAATCTTTGGTGGTACTGTTGCATTCCTAAGATATACAAACACAAGTGTGTTGGCTGATTGAATTTGCTCTTGACTGGTACATAGACATGCACAAAAAGGTGCTTTGCAACTTTCTGTATGAGTTACTGCCTTAGTGGATTAGATATAAGGAAGAAGTGGGCCAACCTATGAGTGGGAGATTATAGTAGTAGGAACTGTAATTTATGTTGTTTAGTTAGCAAATGGTTTGAAGGATTAGCATCAAAACCTATTATGCTGTTAGGCTTGTCTATGAATGACATACCGCCTGCTATTTTGCTACAAATGATGACAAGTTGGCATTGGATTGGCAGTTGTAATCATATTGAGTAGGAATACGGTTTGAGTTTTGTATATACTTTTTGCATGATGCTCTGTTTATTTATTTTCCTGATTTAAGCTGAGAAGGATGATATTTTCTTGGCTGTGACTATTTTTGCTCAACACAATAGTTCATTGGGAAATTAAGAATTAAATAAAAGACAATCCTTAGCCTTCTTGGCTTGTGTTTGCGTTCCATCTGTTTATTCTTATCTTCATTTCTTTCCTTATTACAGATTGAGAAGCCCTTACAGAGACATGGTGGCAGGCTTGAACACGATGAAAAATATTGTGGTTCATGTTATGGAGCAGAAACGGTACATTTGATCATCTGATACCCTAATGTTGCTACATTATCTTTTAATAATTTTGAAATATGCAAATCATTATATAATAGGTACCAATGTGGGCCACCAAACTAGTTGACTAGAAAGTGCTTGTGGATTAGTAATGTTGTCATGGGTGTGAGCGGCAAATATTTTAGATGTTGAGGAGTACTTTTTACACTTTCATCAGGCTGATTTCATCAATTCAGATGGGAACTGTATTAAAAAACCATCCTTGCTCCCCCCCCTCTTTTTCCTTTTCAAATTTATCAAATTTTTTTTGCTGGTTTTTATTTTTTTATTTTATAAAAAAAGATGTTTCAATCTACAAGAGCATTTACCCAACCCCCATTTACAAAATCAAGATCCCAACAAAAGAGTCTTGCCAAACATTAGCAACTGCTTTCTTTTTTTTGATAAGTAATAATAAACTTTATTGATTCAAAAGAAAACTAGTACATAAGGAATATACTAGCAAAACACAGATTACATGCAGAACATCGCCAGCGAACTCTAACTTTGACGCTGAGGAACCCATTGGCTTGATTCTTCTCAAAGGTTCACAAAAAAGGGACTTTGGGCCTCATCGAAATCTTGCCCACTATACAACACTACCAAGAGTTGCTCCGGTGGCCTCACCTCATCTCCATTCCCTCCCAACGCCAGTCACTCTAGGTTGGAGATCCATCTCCACCCAATCTTCATTGAACCCTCGGTGATCTTATCTAACAATTTATATTATATTCTTTTAATCTCTCCATGTGCTCAAAGGTTTTTATCTATAGGCTTGAACATACTAAATTAGAATATCATGTTGCGGACTAGAATTTTCTTTTTGAAGTAGGGCTAGTGACGCAGGACAAACCAGAAAGATTGAACAATAAATTAAAGAACAAGAAAATAAAGGGATATGACCTAGGTGTTGGCACCTAAGCCTTACTTGGAGTCAGCACCAAGCGGGAAAACCATTAGGAGTCAGCACCTAGGTTTGGACTGGAGTCGGCACTAGGTTATTGGAATAAATCCAAGAAGAAACTTTGCATTCATCAAAATATAATCTCCTTGTCCATAGGACTACAATGTTCTTATATAGGAATACTAAACCCTAATTCTAAACTGACATATGAAACCCTAATTCTAATGGGCTTGGACCCAATTATTGAATTATAAAAATAACATTGACTTTAAATAAAATACTAATAAGCCTAAATACTAGGATCTAAAATACAATTGACCAATAAAAATACAATTGACTTGTAAATAACACTAAATTAAAATAATTATCTCTTTGAACGTTCCACATCATTCTCCTTTGGTTGGAGAAAACTTGACCTCGAGTTTTAATGTGTTGAAGGATCAAGATTCTGGCACTAGATGCTTGCTTCAAGTCTGAAATCACCTTTGGGAGCATGGAGAACAAAGAAATTTGTTGTTCCACTACATCACTAAATATGTCTAGGATTACAAAATTAATGTGGGGAATCAATGAGGCAAATGGGTGTGTCTTTTCTTCAGTTGCAGAAAGCACAATTGTAGCAATCTTGTCCACTTCATCAAGTTGCGTATCTTCAAGCACCCTAGAGGGCTTCTCTTCATCAAGTAGGGTAGAATCTTTCGTCTCTTGTTGCTTAGGCTCTAGCTTAAGTTCTTGTTGCACGAATGTGGAAGCAACTTCCTCGAGGTGATTTGGCTTTCTTTGAAAGGATTTCTCGACTATGTCAAGTCAGGTGTTTATACGTTTGAGCTCTGTAGACGTGTTTTGAATTTCCTTTTCAAGATTCTTTAATGCTTGTGCCATGGAAGATGGTGCTTGGGTAGGTTGAGGAGTAGAGACCAAGCGAGCACTCATCTTGTTTTCTTCAAATGGCGCAATTGGTTGGCTATTCCAATAGCGCAGATTGCCTTGTTGACCTTGAGAATTACCATAATAGGATTGTGGTATATATTTTGCTCGAAAGTATTGTGGTAGATATTCATCTTGAAGCTTTACTTTCATGTCTTGCCAATCAATAATGCCGGGCTCTTGCTTGATAAAACGCATATGTTTGAGCTCCTCCCAAAACACTTGGGCTCTCCCAATTAACTTCCTTTTTGCAAACCTAACTCTGGTAGCATATGAGAAACTTCTTTGATTAAAGAATTGCTCAATCTCATTTAACCACTTGACAAAAATCCATGGGCTTTCATCTCTACAACCATCAAAATCAGATACCTCAAAGAGTACCATGGCTCACAAAAATAATGCTTCAATAAAGAATTTTAACAAGAACTGAATTTGCTGATTGATTCATTTGCTATGGATTGATCAAAATGTGGGGTTGCAGTTGCACTACTTGAAGTTGAAAGAAGATTTTATGGTACTTTCACGGGTGTTTTTTTCTTATTTATTTTTTAATAAAACTCACTGTTTGGGTGTGTAAAATTTTTTTGTTCACTTGGGTTGGGTCATGTAAGGAGGGGGGCTGGGTCAGGTTAGGAAGGGTCTGGAAGGATTTAGGATTTTTTTTTTTTTTTTGGCATGGGGTTGGGCTGTATTTTTGGGCTTTTGGATTGATGGGTCGGGTAAAGGTGGGTTTGAGTATTTAGTGGGTTGCTGTTTGTTTTGTTTTTAATTGGATCGGGTCAAGTAGAAGTGTGGGTTTGATAGAGAATGAGTCCGTGCTTATCTCTACAAAGGGGTGGGTTATTGGGTTACCTTTAGAGATCTCTGTGGCTTGGATCTGTGGCAGGATCGACGGTGTGTCCTGGTGATGAGTGTGGCGGCACAGCATGGGGCAGGGGAGAGTGCTGGAGATGTGACTTCGAGATAGTGGTGGTGCGAATGGCGCTGAGTTACGGTGGTTGGAGGTGCGATCTGGTATTTTGATGGATCGGGTCGTGGGGTTTGTTGTTTGGGTAGTGTTGCGGTGGTTCTCAGCCACTGGCGGTTTGATATTGGTCTCTTTGACGTTGGTGAGTGGGTTTGTTGCTGGATTTTTTTTGTTTGAATTGGTTTGAGTGATGGTTTGTGATGAGGGTTCACGGTGATTGGTTTGGGTTGGGTTTGCTGGATGTTTGGTGGAATGGGTGGATTTGACTTTGGACCAAATGGGTTTCTACGTGATGGGGTTGCTGGATAGATTTTGGAGTTGTTGGTGATCTTTGTGGGTTCCTATTTGGCTGGAAGCTGGGTTTTCTGGTGTGTAGTAGGGAGGAGTTTTTTTTTTTTTTTTGTCTGGTTGTGACCCACGAATTCTTCAAGAAACTTGATTGAATTTTTCTCTGATACCAAATTTGACGTAGGACAAACCAGAAAGATTGAACAATAAATTAAAGAACAGGAAAATGAAGGGATATGAGCTAGGAGTCGGCACCTAAGCCTTGCTTGGAGTCAGCACCAAGCGGGTAAATCACTAGGAGTCAGTACCTAGGGTTGGACTGGAGTTGGCACTAGGCCATTGGAATAAATCCAAGAAGAAACTTTTCATTCATCAAAATATAATCTCCTTGTCCATAGGACTACAATGCTCTTATATAGGAATACTAAACCCTAATTCTAAATTGACATATGAAACCCTAATTCTAATGGCCTTAGACCCAATTATTGAATTATAAAAATAACCTTGACTTTAAATAAAATACTAATAAGCCTAAATACTAAGACCTAAAATACAATTGACCAATAAAAATACAATTGACTTGTAAATAACACTACATTAAAATAATTATTTCTTTGAACGTTCCGCATCAGCTAGCTTGCAAAATTCCTCTATGACATGATTTTGAAGGAGTTTGGTTAGCTTAGTGTCCCTTTAGTTGCATCTGGTATTTTAGAACACTTAGCATACTAAAATAGAAGTATGTTGGATGGCCCACATTTTGTATGTACCCTGTTTACTTGGGGATTATCCTCTTTCGATAAAACTTTCTGATGTCTGTTAGGCACCTGATTGTTCCTAATCTTCAATCACTCAATCACTTGGTGAATATCACTAATTTAGTAGCTCTTCGAGGGAGCTATGACCTCCAATGATCAATTAGAGATGATCAATCTCCTAGAACGAAGACTAACTAAGAAAGCTAGATAGAAAAGCTAGAGAGCAAACTAATAGATTCTCATTGATTAATTGGATAATTCGAAAGAATGCATTACAATGTATTTATAGATTCGGCTATGCATAGCCAACTAGCATGCTAGCACCCCATTGGCTATTCTAGATCTAACACCCCATTGGCTACTTTAGATCTTAACTAAATAGGTACAATCCTAGATAGCACTAACAAATAGGTACAGCTAGGAGCTGCATAGCATAACAAACTATGTACAAGTCCCCTACTGCACACCTAACAAACTAGGTCCAAGCCTTCCAAAGCGTGTACCAAATACAAGTGAAATTACAATCAAATGCATAGGAAATGAACCTAGACCTGATGCCCTTAATTTGGGGTTCTCATCAATGTCCCACGTGATAAGCAGTGTATTTTAAAATATTTTGTAAGAAATTATTTTATGACCTATGTATAATATTTGAGAAATCAACTTTAATTATATGACATGTTATTAATACCAACTAGCATGTACCCCGTGCAATGCATGAGATTTTTATTTATTTAAATTTTAAATCACAAACAAAAACTAAAAATTAAAAAGCAAAAAATTGTTTATCACTTCATGACTACCCTTCGCAACTGAAGTTTCTCCTTGTCTACCACTTCTTCACCGTGTTTTGCAAACTCACGGTCTACCACTTCAACAATTTCTTCAATCCCTACATTTTCAACATGGTCCATTAGATCCAAAAGTTGCTCAATACACTTTGATACTATGCATATATGTAGGATTATCTATTACCTTTTCATTTAGCAAGGTTTGTTAGATATAGTCATGAACTCATTCAAGACTTGTTTTGCTCCTGTAACTAAAATGCATAATTCAAGAAGCAATAAATATAACTAACCTTTCAAGAAGAAATAAACATAACTAACCTCATCAATTACCGACATGTTCGAATGGTCGAAAGCCACATCATTCAACTTAATTCATCACACCCAAAAACAAACATTAACCAAAACAAAATATTTGCAATATTATAGGTTTTAACGTGTATTTATAAATAGTATCTTCATCTTTTCTTAATCTTTATCTTCATCTTAATTTTTTTTTTTTTTTTAAATAAAAAAAAAAAAGAATCTTAGCACATGTTAAATTCTAAGCATGCTAAATGGCAGAACCTTAGCTGAAGGATGTCAAATTCTAAGCATGCCAAATGGCAGAACCTCAACTGAAGGTCTCTGCTTTTATATATATATTGATTGTTAAAACTTATATGATTAAGAATATGAACCTCTTACTTGAGTGAATTGACAAATATTTAATTACTTCCCCCAACTTAAGCGCACAATTATTTTTTTGTATTCTTGATTGTATGTTATTAAATTTTCTTTTGTAGAATGTCATATTCCAAATCAATTCTTAATTATATAAATCTTAGAAAAATAACCATATAAATTTAATTTTACATAAATTATTAGTGCACCACTTATAAATAATTAATACATGAAAATAAATGTATTTATCGTATTAATACTCATTACATAGAAAAAATTTAGGGTACTATACTTTTAATTCCATATATATATATATGTATATTACATGTCAATAAAAGGAGTTAGGTTGTTAAGATTAATATAATTTGAAATATGAACATATTACTTTAATGAATTCATTAAAGTACATTTATTTTCATGTACTGGATGGCTTTTGTTTCAATTGTTGCCAAAGAAACTAAACGTGAGGAAGAATGTCATATTCCACGAGTGCTGGAACTAATTATCCAAAATCAATTGGCTAAAAAGGGTTGACATCTAGTGAGGTGGTTGCATAGTTGTTAAATCCGTTCTGGCTAGAACATCTGAAATTTCTCGTTCTAGTACGCAAACGGTTTCGGGATCCCTCTTGTTCCACCTTGGCAAAAATTCCAAACCATACTGGTCTGTTTTGGCCATTCCAATCCATTTCGGCAAATACCGGCTGGTATGTAAGTTTTGGCCAGTATGAATATATAATATATAAAGAGTTCAAAAATGCATGTATTGAACACCCTTTGCCTGTGAGAGGAGCACAATGGACGACGCTGAATTGGGTTGGCAGTGTTCATGAAGAAATTGAGGGCGAGAGAGAGAGAGAGATAGCGAGATAAAGAAAGGGGCAGATCCATTAGAGTTGAAGAAAGAAGAAATGAAGGATGAAATTGAGGGTGAGAGAGAGAGAGAGAGAGAGAGAGAGAGAGAGAGAGAGAGAGAGAGAGAGGGGCAGATCTGTTAGAGTTGAAGAAAGAAGAAATGTAGGATGAGGAAGAGTGAAGAAAGAAGAAAAAAGAGATGAGGATTGAAGAATTGAAGAATCGAGATGATAAACCGATGAAGTATTAAAGCCTCAGTGAAGGATTTGGCGAGGTTTGATGGCACAAGCTTTCACTGGAACGTCAGTTTCACTCGTCTAGTACAGGACTGGGAGCTGGAATCTGTTGCTGATTTTATGGATGTTATTTATTTGGTGATTCCTACCCAAGAGGCGATAGATACCATTTGTTGGAAGCTTACTTCGCAAAAGGTATTCTCTGTCAATTCGTACTATAAACACCTTTCATCGCCAGCATATAGGTATTATCCTTGGAAGAATGTGTGGAAGACACTTGCTCCTTCAAAGGTCAATTTCTTCATTTGGACAGCATCTCTAGGGAAAGTGTTAACAATTGATAATCTTCGGAAGTGTCAGTTGGTATTGCTCGACTGGTGTTGTATGTGTAAAGAAGATGGGGAGTCTATTGATCATCTATATCTTCATTGCAATGTGGCTAATGAATTTTGGCAGCTAGTTTTCTCCATGTTTGGGATTTGGTGGGTAATGCTGTACCATGTGGTGGATTTGTTGGCCTACTGGACTGGTCACACACGTAAGACAAGCTCTGCAGCTATATGGGGAATGATCCCTCATTGTCTCATGTGGGTCATCTGGAGGGAGCGAAATGGTAGATCCTTTGAAGACAGAACATTCACCTCAGTAGTTGAAACAGAGATTTCTCAATGTTTCATTTGAGTGGGTTAATGCCTCAGGCCATTCTCACTTCCACTCTTTATATGAGATGATCAATTCCTGTCATCTCACTTTGTAATCGGTACCTTTTGTACACATTTTGTGTACATGGGTGGTTTCTTTATTTTAATGAATTATTACTTATAAAAAAAAAAGTTTTAAAGCCTCGAAGGAGATGAAGAAAAGAAATAAAAGAGAAGAACAATCAAAGAAATAGAAAACGTGTGGAGGAAGGAGACCAAGGAAAAAAGAAAAAGTTGGCAAAGTTTAGTAGAAAGATAGGAGTGGAGGTGAAAAAAATCAAAAGGGAAAAAATAAAAAAGGAATATAAGGATGGGTAGGTGGAGAAACAAGACATGACAAAAAGAAAAGAAAAAAAGAAATGGAAAAGATAGTATTGGGCTTGGGCCTTTAGGGGGCTTTGCTATGTCATAGACAAAAATCAAAACAAAAATTTACTTGTTGGTTCAGCATATTGGGCTAGGGCATGTACTTGCTTTTTTAGAGTCTTTAACAAATTATGTAGACTTTATTTTAAAAAATAGTGGACTTTGAGCAAATAATGAAGTTCGTGAATGTATACATATAAATGTATATTGCACCGAAACGGTGACAACCTTGGGTGGTTGGCCCTTGGATCTGGATCTTGTGGTCCTGGCATATACAGTATAATGTTTTGAAGGGTCATGTATGGTGATAAAGTTTTCCTATAAACTGAGCATGTTGTGTAGAGTCCTTGTGCATATTTTCATTAAAAATTCACTCTAATAGATCACCTGCACCAAAAGATATAAGATTAGGGTTTTCTTTGTAAGGAAAAATCACACTATTTTATATTGATTTTGCAGGTGCTCTGCTGTTCATTTTAGCTTTGTTGTTTATCAACACTAAAATTTTGCAAAGAGGATGGAGACACAATATGCTGAAATTGCATTGCAGTGTTTATAATTTATTTAATATCCTAGGCTGCCTTTCTTTTTTCCCTGGTAGCTTTGCTCTTTGGCTGTTTTGTATCAGAGAACCAAAACGTACTCTTATATATATTGCTCTATAGTTTCCTAATTCTCTTTCTTTCTAAACTTACTCTTATATATATTGTTCTATAGTTTCCTCACTCTCTCTCTCTCTCTCACAGTCGGATGATGATTGTTGTAACTCATGTGAAGAAGTTCGTGATGCATATAGGAAAAAAGGTTGGGGCCTGACGAATATGGATATGATAGACCAGGTTAGTCAGTTTGCAATACTATTTTTTTACGGAATTTCATCAGTGCATACACATGTCAATTTTTCTTGGATTACAATGTAAAAACTATGGTAATCCACATTGAATATCTAGTATTAGTTGAGCAATTTTTTGTTGGTAAGTTATTTATTTATTTATTTTTGTTAAGTTCTTTATTTATGATGAAAAAAAAGATTCAAGTACATTAGCATTAAACTCGAATTGCAAAGAATTAAGAACCATTAGAACAAAAATCAATGAACTCTTAAGGACTTAAAAGAAAACATGCCAGTGGCTGCCATTCAATCAAATAGAGTTCTAAAAATCTGTAGCTTCAGCTCAAGGGTATTCCGCTCACAATCCTCAAAAGATCTTCCATTCCTCTCCTGCCAAAGGCATCATATCAAACAGTGTGGGATGGCATTCCAAATCACTATATGACAGTGCCTACCCAGCGTACCCCATCTAGGCATCACCCAAGTCAGCCCAAATAAGTTAAACATAGCTGCCCACATCTCACTAGCCACCGGAAAATGTAGAAATAGATGATCAATAGATTCCTCAGCGAAAACATACAACACCAACTAACTAGAATGATGTGCAATTTTTTGTTGGTAAGTTTTTTTTTTTTTGATAAGTACTTTATTTATGATGAAAAAAAGGATTCAAGTACATTAGCATTATACTTGAATTGCAAAGAATTAAGAACCAATAGAACAAAAATCATTGAACTCTAAAAAAGACTTAAAAGAAAACAAGCCAGTGGCTGCCATCCAATCAAATAGAGTACTAAAAATCTGTAGCTTCAACTCAAGGGTATTCCGCTCACAATCCTCAAAAGTTCTTGCATTTCTCTCCCGCCAAAGGCACCATATCAAACAGTGTGGGATTCCAAATCACTATATGACAGTGCCGACCCAGCCTACCCCGTCTAGGCATCACCCAAGTCAGCCCAAATAGGTTAAACATAGCTGCCCACATCTCACTAGCCACCGGAAAATGTAGAAATAGATGATCAATAGATTCCCCAGCCTCCTTACACATACAACACCAACTAACTAGAATGATGTGCAATTTTTTGTTGGTAAGTTTACAAGATATAATATTTTTCTCTCTATGATTGCAACCAACGGTGGAGAAAAACAAAGAGCACCCCTCTTGTAGGGGGGCCACCAGCCAACTAGCCGGCCTTCCATCACCGGTATCGGTGGGAGGAGGCCCTTAAGTCTAGAAGGTGGTAATTTTTTCGCTATTACGGTTAGCTATGGGGGAAAACAGGTTTTTTAATGTGGAATCAAAATCTTTTGAAATTAAAAAAAATGCGTTTGAGGTGAGGATCATTGAACGTGGAAGGAAACATTTGAGCGATGTGGCTATGGGTTTCGCGGCAGCCCATTGGTTTCGTGATGCACTACTTGAGCCCATTGGTTTCGCCAAACTATGCACTACTTGAGGTAGCCAAACTATCCAATGATCCAAACTTGTTTCGTTCATTCCGGGAAGGCAACAAGGTATACGTGGTTCAGAAACAGAGGAATGGTAGAGGAAGTTTTGTTTCGGTAACGGTATTGGGTGATTCAAAGGGTCGGGGTTGTGTGATGATCCCTGAAGGGAGAGTGACGTGGGGATGGCGTGGGCTTAGCCATGGAATTGACTGTTTATTGAGGCCACAGGTAATTGAATCACAAGGTGTGCAGCACTGGTGGCCAGAGGGAGGCAAATCTACGGCGGAGGGACATGTTAGGAAGGAATCACACACTTTCAAAGAAGCCGTGATATTAGGAGGAAATATCCCAAAAGTTCCGCCCCTGGATACTGAAGTTAATATTGATTTGAACAAAATTGGTAACGGATTGGTTAATGGGGCCATGGAAATCTCGTTGAGAATTGTTTTAGGACTTGGTCAAAGGAATAAATGGGAAGTGAAGTGGGCCGGGGTAGTAGATGGGCCCAGTGGGGAACCGGTCCAAAATCAGGCCCCACAAGCACCAAAGCCCGTGTTAAATCCTATTCCAAGGAGTAATGTGAACCCATCACATGTTGTGGCCCCGGTTCGGCCCAACACAGTTAGGCCCAATCAAGTAATTGCCCCGAATCCAACCATGGTTTGGAGACCACGGGTCAAAAATGCCACGTTTGCCCAGAAGCCTCTAGAAGACCCATTTGGGTCAACCTCCACACCACACCTTGACTTCGAACGTGTATCGGTGCATAGTTGCGACACCGACTCCCAGCTCTCCACCTTAGCTCCGACGCACTCGTGTGACCGGCCCATTGCAGAGGTTATGCAAGATTTCGGCGTGGTAGATAGGTCGTGGGGGACGTCGAGTGACTGGTTCTTGGATCTTCGCGATGGCCGGCGCTTGTGTATCCCGGTGGATTTGAGTGCCACGGTGCTAAAATCTCCTCAAGAAGAGGCGATGGCTCAAAAATTGCTTCAATGGGTCTCTGAGAAACGCGAAGAGTCTGAGTCCAACGAAGAGGAGTATGGGTCTGAATGGGATTTGGGGGATTCTGTCGGGGGTTCTGATCTCGATGGAGGGGATGACGTCACTTCTCCGACGCGGTCAGAAGTTGACTCGGCGCTGATAGCCTTCATTGGAGGAGAGTCTTCTGAGTTAACTCACCTCGAGACGATGGCTATCACTGTTGGGGGTGATGGGAAGCCAAAAAATTTCGAGGCTTTGCCTCTGATGAAGGAGGGGTCTGATGGGTATCCTGGGGGTGTTGAGACAGGACATGAGGATTTGGAGGTCATTAAGGTGGAGCCTTTGGCTATGGTCATCCCTCCTGGTGTGGATGGCTTCTGTGTCTGAAGTTAATACAAGTATGGGGAGACAGCCATCAGATTGGGTTATGAGGAAGGAGAAGGGTGTTGGAAAAATTTTGGGGGCCAGCTATGAAGGTTATGAGCAGGCAGTCATAGAGCTGCTGATGGATATAGAAGCCAGGCATATTTCAGTGGAAAGCTGCCATGGTTGGAACAAGGAGGCATACAAGTTCGGGGAAGAAATGCAATAGAGAGCTCAAAGGTTTGGTTAGTTCGGTAAATTATGAAGCCAGGCATTCCAAGGAGGCGAAAGGAAAAGGTAAGGCTTCAGGGGGGGATGTTGTGGTGTCTTAATGAGTTTAAAAATTTTAACTTGGAATGTGAGGGGGTTGAATAATCGGGATAAGAGGCTCCGTATCAAGAACATGATTAAAGATTGGCATGCTGATGTTATCTGTTTGCAAGAAACCAAATTGGAATTGATTACGACCCAAATTGTTCGCAGTTTGTGGCGGTGTCAGTTTGTGGATTGGATGTTTCTAGGGTCTATTGGTGCCTCGGGTAGTATTTTGGTGATGTGGGATAAAAGAGTTGTAGAAAAGATTGAAGATGTAGTTGGGCTATTCTCTGTTTCTTGTAAGTTTAAGAACTTTGAAGACCAAAAGGTGTGGATGTTTATAGGAGTTTATGGGCCCAACATTGATCACAACCGGAGGTTAATGTGGGGAAATTGTTCGCAGTTTGTGGCGGTGTCAGTTTGTGGATTGGATGTTTCTAGGGTCTATTGGTGCCTCGGGTAGTATTTTGGTGATGTGGGATAAAAGAGTTGTAGAAAAGATTGAAGATGTAGTTGGGCTATTCTCTGTTTCTTGTAAGTTTAAGAACTTTGAAGACCAAAAGGTGTGGATGTTTATAGGAGTTTATGGGCCCAACATTGATCACAACCGGAGGTTAATGTGGGATGAGTTGGGTTGGGATTCGTAGTTGGTTCCTTGGGATGTTCCTTGGTGCTTGGGTGGCCTTTGGATTTCAATGCCTTTGGTGAGCCCATTTCCTTCGGAAAGGACGGGGTCGGAGGCCTTGGATTCTTCTCCCATGTTTGAATTCTCTGATTTCATTTCTGATCATGGATTGCTGGATATTCCTTTGGCAGGGGGGGTCTTTACGTGGTCAAATGGAATAGAGAGATTAGTTCTATGTCCCGGCTTGACCGGTTCCTCTTCACTGCTGATTGGAATGAGGGCTTTGTTCATATTTGTTTTGCAGAAGAGGTTGGTCAGACTGAGCTCGGAAGCATTTCCCATGTTTTGCTTTGGAATGTGGTAATATTCAGCGAAGAAGCCGCCCATTTCGCTTTGAAAATATGTGGTTGAAGGCGGAGGGTTTTGGAGGATTTGGTTGAAGATTGGTGGGAGTCATACTTGTGTTTGGCACTCCCAGTTTTGTGTTTGCTGCCAAGCTAAAAGCCTTAAAGGTTGATCTCAAAAATTGGAATGCTACCCATTTTGGGCATGTCTCTTTGCAAAAGAAGCAGATGATGGCTGATTTGAGGGGTCTTGATGAAGTGGAAGAGTCGCGCCCTTTATCCATTGAGGAAAGGGGGCAGAGGGAGCACCTTATTGTTGGTTTGGAGAAGGTCATTCTAATGGATGAGATTAGTTGGAAGCAAAAATCTAGAGTGTTGTGGCTCAAAGAGGGCGACAAGAACTCTTCTTTTTTCCATCGGATTGCAAACTCAAATCAGAATACTAATACTATTAGCCAACTTATTATCAATGGCACTATTTCCACCAATCAAGATGAGATCCGAGACCATATTGCCCAGTTCTATGAGCAGCTGTATTTGGAGGATGGGCATAGACGTCCTTACCTAGATGGGGTTTCGTTCTCCACTATCTCTATAGAGGAAGCAGCTTGGTTAGATCGACCTTTTGATGAGGATGAGATTTCTACCGTAGTCTAGGGATGTGATGGAGACAAGGCTCCAGGCCCGGATGGGTTCTCTTTAGCCTTTTTTCAGCATTGTTGGAGTATTGTTCGGGGAGACATCTTGGCAGTTTGTAATGAATTTCATGAACACTGCCAGTTTGAATGGAGCCTTAAATCTTGCTAGCCTTTGTTTCAGCTCATTCCTTGGAGATTGTTCGCATGGGAGACATCTTGGCAGTCAAATGTAAATGAATTTTAGGCCACACTGCCAGTTTGAACGGAGCCTAAATGCTACATTTGTTTAAAATCATTCCCAAGAAGCATTGGGGCGAATTCAAATAAAAGATTTTAGGCCAATTAGTTTGGTGGGGGGTGTGTATAAAATCATTGCTAAACTATTGGCGAATAGTCTCAGAATGTGCAGTTTGTGAATTGTGAAGACAATGCGTTTGTGAAAGGAAGACAAATCCTGGATTCGGTGCTCATTGCGAATGAGTGCTTAGATATTCGTCTCTCAAATCAGACATTCCGGGTGTGATCTGTAAGCTGGACCTGGAGAAAGCTTATGATCATGTCAATTGGGCATTTCTCTTGTATTTGCTTCAAAGGTGTGGTTTCTCGGAAAAATGGAGACGATGAAAAATGGAGACGATGGATTTATTTTTGTATATCTTTAGTGCGGTTCTCTATTTTGGTGAATGGCAGTCCATGTGGGTTCTTTCAGAGCTCGAGGGGCATTCGTCAAGGGGACCCATTGTCTCCTTTGTTGTTTTGTCATCATCATGGAGGCGCTGAGTAGGATGATTGATATGGCTATTGGGGCTGGTTTATTGTCTGGTTTTGCTGCTGAGTAGGAATGCGACTGATCCTTTGCTTATTTCCCATTTGTGATTGATATGGCTATTGGGGCTGGTTTATTGTCTGGTTTTGCTGTAAGGGAATGCGACTGATCCTTTGCTTATTTCCCATTTGTTATTTGCTGATGATACTCTAATTTTTCTTGTGACGCTGATTCTGAGCATATTGGGCACTTGCATTCCATTCTTCTTTGGTTTGAAGCCATCTCAGGGCTGCGTGTCAATTTGGGCAAATCAGAGTTCAGAGTTAGTCAAAGTTGGTGAGGTGCCCTTTTTAGAAGATCTAGCATATATTATGGGCTGCAAGACTTTGACTCTTCCTATGAAGTATTTGGGTTTGCCTTTAGGAGCCAAGTTTAAATCTAAGGATATTTGGAACCCGATAGTGGAGAAAATGGAGCGCCGATTGGCGGGTTGGATTCGGATTTATCTTTCAAAAGGAGGCTGGCTTACTTTGATAAAGAGTACCCTATCCAATTTGTCCACATATTTTTTATCTCTTTTTCCCATTCTAGCTGCTGTGGCAAAGAGAATCGAACAAATTCAAAGGAATTTCCTTTGGGGGAGTTCCATGGATAAGGGTAAATTTCATTTGGTGAAGTGGGATCTTCTTTGTAGGCCTTACTCTAAGGGAGGATTGGCTATAAAGAACCTTAGACAGTTCAATGAAGCTCTCCTTGGAAAATGGTTATGGCGGTTTGGAGTGGAAAGGGATGCTCTTTGGAGGCGGGTTGTTATGGAGAAATATGGTTCTATGGAGGGTGGGTGGATGACCAAAGCCCCAACGGGGCCTTATGGAGTTGGTTTGTGGAAATTTATCCAGAATGGGTGGGATAAATTCTCAAGGCTCTTAACTTTTGACATAGGAGATGGAACTCGTATTAGATTTTGGGATGATGTGTGGTGCAATGGGGAGCCTTTGAAGGTAGTGTTTCCGGAGTTGTATCGTATTGCTCGGGTTAAAGATGCTGTTGTGGCTGATCACATGCAGTTTAGGGGTGGTTCTGTGCATTGGGAGGTGAATTTCACTCGGCCAATCCAGGATTGGGAGCTTGACTCTGTTTCTGCATTTCTGGAAATCTTGTATTCAGTCACCATTCACAGAAATGAGGAGGATAAGTTGATTTGGAAGCCTTCCCCGGAGAAAGGTTTTCAGGTAAAGTTCTTTTACAAAGAAATTTGTTCTCCTGGTGTTGGGGCTTTCCCTTGGAAGAGCATTTGGAAGACCAAGGCTCCCCCTAGAATTGCTTTCTTTTCTTGGCTGGCAGCTTTGGGTAAAATTCTGACTGCAGACAATTTGAGGCATCGGGGTGTTATTCTTTTTTTTTGATAAGTAAGAAAATTTTATTAAAACAGGCCTTGAATACTAGGTGTATACAAGAAACCTCCAAAGAAATTAGAAACAACAATGGTCTATTAATTCCGTATTAATTCCGTAATGGAATTAATAGAAAGAAACCCCACAGAATTAACCCAAGCATACAGAGTTTGAAAAAACAGCATTTTAATATCCACCACCGAAGTTTCACAGTCCTCAAAAAGGCGAGCATTCCTCTCCCTCCACAAACACCAAAACACACAATGGGGAACCATCCGCCAAATGACCAGATTCTGATGGTCAGCACCACGGACCTGCCATGCCGCCCAAAGCTGAAGCACCTGACAAGGCATCACCCAATTCATCCTCAAACAAACCAAACACCATAGACCACATCTCCCGAGCAAAAGGACAATGAAGCAAAAGATGATCAACACTTTCACCACTAAGCTTACATAAACAACAGTGGTCTATAATGATAAGATGACGCTTCCGCAAGTTGTCAATAGTCAAAATTTTCCCCAAGGCAGCTGACCATGAAAAGAAAGCAATTCTCGGAGGAACCTTCGCCTTCCAAATCATCTTCCAAGGGAAAAGAAGCAATAGGAAGAGGACACAAACAACAATAGTAATCCTTGACTGTGAACCCCTTTGTAGCTCTATTCTTCCAGCACAAACGATCCTCTCCAACCCCCTTCAAAGGACAAGAGTAGAGAAGATCCATAAAATTAGTCAAAGGACTCCAACTCCCAATCTTGCACACTCCGAACAAAATGAAAATCCCAATGGAGCTGATCATTAGGAAAAGACATCAAATCTGCAATGGAAGCATCTTTATCCCGAGAGATAACAAACAATTCAGGGAAAGCTTCATTCAAAGCTATATCCCCACACCAACAATCATGCCAAAACTTCACCTTCCTGCCATCACCCACCGAAAAAGAACAATGAAGGGAAAACTCTTCCCAACCCTTTCTAATAAATTTCCACACACTCACCCCATAAGGACCACGACCGGATTTCGAGGACCAGCCACCCCATAAACTCCCATACTTCGCATCAACCACCAACCTCCATAAAGCCTCCCTTTCCGAACCATACCGCCACAACCATTTACCTAAGAGAGCTTTATTAAAACTCTTTAGATCCCGAACAGCTAACACCACCATGGCGGAGAGGGAGCACAAATTTGAGACCAGTTCACCAAATGGAACTTTGGCTTCTCTTCCATCCCATTCCAAAGAAAATCTCTTTGGAGCTTCTCTAAACGATTAGCCACCCGGGCTGGAATTGGAAATAAAGAGAGGAAATAAGTGGGAATACTGAGAGATAAAGTGCTCTTAATGAGAGTAAGCTTACCACCCTTCGACAGATAAAGCCTTTTCCAGCTGGCTAGTCTCTTCTCCACCCTTTCCAGCACCGGAGTCCATATAGTCTGCTCCTTAAAAGTAGAACCCAATGGAAGCCCCAAATACTGCAATGGTAAAACGGATTGCTTGCACCCCAATATTTGCCTAAGCTCCACTATGTGAGGGACATCCCCAACAGGGACAATTTCAGATTTACTTAAATTGATCTTCAGACCAGAGACTGCCTCAAACCAAGTAAATACATGCCTCAGATTTGTAACCTGATCAGAATCAGCTCCACAAAAAATCAGAGTATCATCCGCAAAAAGCAAATGAGAGATCATCAAAGAGTTTCCAGCCGAAGAACCAACCGAAAAGCCTGAGAATAAGCCCTCTCTAACAGCCCGGTCTAACAAACGGCTCAATGCTTCCATCACAATGACAAAGAGAAGAGGAGATAAGGGATCCCCTTG